>OY751314.1:31076815-31279315 GCA_963564615.1 Rhorus exstirpatorius | reverse complement strand
ATTATCGTTATTATTTACAAAAAAAAAAAAAAAAAAAAAAAATAAGAAGAAAAAAAGTAAAGACTTAACAATTATCGTATTATCCTTAAATCATTAATTAATTGAACTTGTTTAATACAATCAGGAAACTCTAGTTTGTCGTCTCGGCTTCGCGGATTCGTTGATTATTTTGTCCGCCATGGCTTTCGGCGAGTAAATTTTTCCCTTTCTCGTTCGAATCATGTTTTTCTTTTTCGTTTATTTATTTATTTATTTTTTTTTTTTTTTTCCTCAACTTGTCAATTGCAATAAACGATTTTACCACTTTGCCTCCGTCTCCCGAATCTCGCATTACTGCCATGTTTCTTTTTTTTTTTTTTTTTTTTCCTTCTTGCTCAATCGACCATTGTCAACCCATTCGCGAATGTTGCTGCTGTCCGTAAGCTCTGCCCTGCTGTTGCTGCTGCTGTTCCCTGTGCTCTCTCTCACGTTGCTCTTCCTCCTTCCTCTGTTGCTCGATCTTCCCGTGCTGACGATGATAGATGCTCTTGTGATTCCTCAGACTGTTGAGACTCGAATAAACCCTCTTGCAGATGTTACAGATCGGTTCCTTGCTCGGCCTCGTGTGTACGTTCTGTATGTGACGCTTCAAGCGCGTTAACGAGGTCAGATTTTTGTTGCAAGGCTCGCATCGAAACTCATCGGTCGCGCTGGTACGGGGCAACAGACCTGGCGGCAGAACCAGACACGCAGATTGGGTTACTTTTTCGCATTCTTTGTGCAGTTGCTCGTTCGGGGAGTTGAATTTTTTTTTTTTTTTGATTTTGTTTGTTTGTTTGTTTGTTTGATTGATTGATTGATTTTTTTTTTTCAGATGATCTTTAGCACGCGGCCGTATATATTTTCTCGCCAATCGAAATCTCTCAGTCTCTCGCTCCAGCCACATGACACTCCTATAACATCGAAACCTTCTACCACCAACGTGCGCGTCTTTTCCACGCGAGATATCACGTGTCCGTGTCTCTCTCGCCCGATCCCTTGTATTTTTATTTTGCTTTTTTTTTTTTTTCTATGATTTTTGCCACCGTCACCCGAGAAGCCGTGCTGGAACGCTTTTATTATCTCTTTATTTATTTATTTTATTTTTAAATTATTTTAAATTTCGTTCGTTCGCTTGCTATACCTTCGCTAGGGCTGATGTGGAATCAACTCACTCGCTTCCGTTGCATTGTTATTGTTGTTGCATTCATGTAAGTGTTTGTGTGTGTGTGTGTGTGTGTGTGTCATGCATTGCCGGAGCCCTCGATATATATTTGACGCGAATTTTTTCTTTCACCTTCATCCGGCGATTGATCGAGAATTGAACATAGCGAATCGATGAGAGTTAAATTTAGCTTATCTATAGTAGAGTAAATTTTCGAGACACGCGAAGGACGAGAAGGAACAATTTTCGTAACAGCACGTATTTTTTTTTTCAAATTTTTATCTCGCGACTGATTCGACGTTTGAACCAACGTGGTGTCACGTTCGTGACATTAAAAAAAAAAATTAATTTCAATTTTTGTCAACGACCGAGTTGTTCCTTTTTTTTTTTTTTTTTTTTTTTATTTAAACGCGGACGGGCCGAGAGTAGAAAATGATAACGAACGTCAAACGATATGAAAAAAATATCTCGAAATGTTTATCGCGTCCAAAATCACTGGGAAAAAACAAACCGCAATCGGATTAATTAAATACACGCGGACTGTCAAATTTTTCAAAGAGCAAAACACGATTTGTTGACGCGACACGAGTCAGCCTAGCCGAAAAATTTTGGTGCGAAATTGTCCGAGCGCGAAATTGCAGTCATTACGGCTGATCCTGATACAAGGGGCTACGATAAGATCCCGACAGGACAAAGGTCCCCCTCTTCACGATATATCGGGAGCCTCATCAGGACCGCTGGTGATACGTAACGAGGGATCATACGATCGTAAAAAAAAAAAAAAAAAAAGAATTTATAACATTTCGCGAATCACCCCGATTTGGTGGGAAATTGAATCTTTCGTTTTAGATCAAAGTGCAAGGCATTTGAACGGAGTAACATAGTGTAAGTGTGTGTGTGTGTGTGCGTGTGTTTATTCGTATTTTCTATAGCGTATGTATAAGTAGAGTGCAAGCAATCCAATAGTCCAGCGATCGATCGAGAGCGATGACGTTAGTGTTCGGAACACCCAGATGTATCCGCGTTGATGCGTATTATTTACAGCAGTAGGATAGTAGAAGTAGACTTAAATACGTGATAAATAGTACAGCATATACATATATGTATATATATATATATATGCGTAAAAAATATATGCAATAATTTGTATGTATATACAGATGATTTGATGATCTATTTTGATGAGCTGATGCGATGAAGTGGATTTTTCAGAGTTTAAAATTCATTTCAATGTGAACCGGGATTTGGAAAATAATTATTTCTCCTACGATATTACGAGAGCTACATACACGCATGTAATTGGACAGCGAAACGTTGGGAATGAACGATGAAACGAAATTATCCGTTTCTCTGCGAAATAAAAACCCCACCAAGTGATCTTCTTGTTTTTTTTTTTTTTTTCTTAATTTATAAATTCATTAAATCGATGGACGTTATGGGAGATACGAGAAACAAATTTTTTTTGAAGGATTACGATTCTACGGATTCCAACTGTAGATGGATAAATTTTACAGATCCGAGAACCTGAAATTTTTGGTTAAAAAAAAATGTACATCGAGCCGATTGAACACGGTGAGAGCGTACGGAGCATCGGGTGCGAATACGACGAAATTTATCACACAGCATTGACTGTCTACAGGTTTGAAACTTTAAGACGCGTTTTGACTGTACAGCGGTGAAACTCTATACCGTGTGAACTGAATAAGGCAGGACTGTACAGAGAGGGTCGCCGTACAGCCACCGATTGTGCACAGTCCTGTTGTGGCCAGTTCTCGCGATGTGGAGTATTACCATGTATATATGTGACGTAGGGTAGAGTTCCAACCTGTAGAGTCAACGCCGAGGACAAATTCATCGTGTTCAGTCAAGGCAGTGTACGATTCTTTCACGGAGGTTCTCGTTTTTTAATGTAATTTCACGGTAATTGACAGTCGAAAATTTTAATCGTGTACAGCTTGAATCTGTAAAAATGCAATTCTACGTATTTTTTATTTTTATTTTTTTTTGCAAAATCAATTGCCAGCATCGACGATACCAAGGTTCTCCAAATTCCTCTTATCTACAGGTCTCACGACGCTTTATTATTTCCCTTGTCAACGACATCGGGCTTTATTATTACACTGGTATATATATATATATACATATATATATATATTTATGTATGTGTGTGTGTGCTACGATTTTTGTATTCTCATCACTTAATCAAATACAATAAATAATAAAAATTACACATGTATGACGTAGTCTCACTTTCTTTTTGTTTGTATTTGGTGAAGCGTGTGTGTGTCAGTCGGTAAGATAACGCGCACAGTTCTATGGGATCGTTAATTGTTACAACTTTCTAGAATTTTGTCGTTTTTCGTTTGTTTTATTTACCGCACTTTGTTCGCCAGGCGCTAGAATTACGGCACGTTAAATGAGGATTTTCGCGATTTTTCAATAAACTTTCTTACACCTTGGACGTGTTATCACGGACGTGTCGTACCGTCGAAGTTCGATTTTCACGATTAACAAGCTCGGTTGGAAAAATGAAAATATTCGCACTCGATTAATCTGTTTGTTTTGCTCTGATGGCTGCTCTTTTTTTTTTTTTTTAGACCGGAAATATGATCGCGAATAAGGCCTCAGAAGAATGGTCACGAGACTCGCTGATTTTTTTTTTTTATTCGTTTATGGTTATCATTTTTTGATCTTTTAATTCATAATCTCAATAAGTATCCTCGCAATGAACCTCGTGATCCTTTCTCTCCTTTCTCGCGTGATACTGACTCTTGTGACTGACGAGACTGTTTCGCGACTTGTAACTTCTGCCGCACTGATCGCATTCCAATGATTGGGGCACGTAAAAGTGCGTATCGGCGAGATGTCGTTGCAATGACCAAGCGCGGGAAAAAGTCTTGTGGCAAAATCGGCAATAAGTAGCGCTAACCAAGCCGCGACTCTGACCGGTACTGTACTTGAGCTCGCTATCCGTAACCGGCTTACGGCTGATTTCGCGCAATTTTACGCGAGGCTTGAAAGCCAGCGGATAATTTTGAATGACGCTCGAGGTTGGGGATCGACTTACGGCGGAAGAGGTGGTCGTTTTCTTACTGACATGACAATATTTTCTCGATTGATCCGTAGAATGTTCGTAAAAATTGTCATTTTCATGAAAATTCGTGGGCATCAAGGAATTCGACTCGTGGATCACGTGATTTTTGTAATCGTCGTCGGTCTCGTTGGCCAACAGGCAAGATTCGAATTCATCGACGACGTTTGATTTTGGTGACATTGGCTCGCTCTTGAATGCAATGTCATTGTTAATATCATCGAGTAGATCAATTATCGGCAAGTCTTGATGCTGCTGAACGTCCGTCATGATCGAACCAAGCGGATCGTTTGGTCGTTCGCGATGATCGGAAGATGCAGCCGAGGTCATAGTTGCAGTTATTTGATAGCGCATAGTCGGCACATCTCCATCGTCATTATCATTATCAATAATACCATCGTCATTATTTTCATCCTCGTCGTCATTATCATCGCAATCTTCATTATCATTGTCATCGTCATTATTATCATCAACAACACCATCATTATCATCATCTTCATCATCATCAACATCGTCATCATTATCATCTTCATCATCATCATCATCATCATCATTGTCGTTCCTGCCGTCTCGTTGGCTGCCCTCATGACAGATCTCGTCGGATGTTACAGCGGACCGCCAACCCCCGTCCTCCTCGGCGACCTCCCGGTCTGCAACCAAAGAGGATGGGGGGGGCTGAGTCCAATGCCAATACTCAACATGGTAGCTCTACACAGCTCCGGCGACATTAAAGTAGCAGACTTAAAAGATACACACACACATGCCTGGGCTCTTTCCCATCTAATATATAAACCTATCGTCGCAGCAGTCGCCGAAACGAGAAACAAAAAAGAAAGAGTCACGGTGGTTGAGTGGAAGAAGCTAATGGCTAAGAGGAAAGAAAATCCAAAGTTCCTAACTCCGTGCTTCGTGCACGGGTTTCAAAGTGAATCGCGGAAAGAAGAGTCATACGGGGGAGGCTTCGTCAAAATTCTACACCATATGTATACGCTGGGGGAACCGTGAGGCTGGACTCTGTTGGGATGGACAAAGTGGGGTCGTGAGGAAAGGTACAAGGATGCAAAGAGGATATGCGGAGAAAGAGATATTCATCTTTCTCATCCTGGCGAACCCTTTCAGGGGGTGAAAAAAAAACGAACTCATCGTGTATTCACAAAAAAATCGAGGCTACCATTGCTGAAAGCTTGGATGTGATGTTTATCGGCCGTTTTTTCTTTGTGCCGGAAGGAGCCAGGGTCGTGTTTTCCGAGGGGATGTTGTACACGATATTTCGCGGATGCAAACGAGAAGCGTCTGTCATCCCAAAGAAACGGTACAGGGTGATAACGGGCGCTGGTGTTGTCCAGGCACTTTGGATCCAGCGAGAGGATCAGCAGAGAAAGACAGAAATTTCGGGAGTGAGCGAGTGACGAACGTGACTTCTGCAGCGTGAATGCTGCGGGAAAGAGATGGAAGACGATGCGTAAGCGCAGAATGGGGCGAAAGGGGTGGAAGAGAGTGGTGAAGAAGAGTAACACGTGGTGGGTATATATAACGTGCGGGTGGCCGCAAGGGCGCGAACCAACGACACATAGTGCGGCTAGGTAAGAGACGATGTGTCTCATGTCACCCGGTATCGGTGCTAAACTTCTGCCATCTCTGTTTATACCATCCGTCGAGCGCGTTGTCTGCTCACTCATAAAAGGCCTATAATAACGCCCGTGCAGATGGGATGTCAATACAGCGGGTAAAATTCACCAGAGAGCGAAAGAGAGAGTGATAGAGATATGAGCCGGCAGTGGCGGTTCTTTGCGGAATTTTACCCGGCCGCGGTTACCCTGGCAACCCCTCGAGTACTTTCTCTCTCTCTCTCTCTCTCTCTCTCGCAGCACCCCTCCCGAAAAATCTTCGTCGCTCATCTCACCATGTGCACGAGTGAAAGGGAGAGAAAGAATAATCGTAGAAGGGAGGAAAAGCTAGGATGCGTATTATTCTTAATAACACCGGCGTAGTGCGCCGTATTATGACTGATGTTGACTCTAAGCGCGCGAGCGAAGAGACGAGACCCTTACACGACTGCTCGTTGCTCTCCGCAGAAAAAAAAAAAACGATCAATAGGCTAGCCAGTTTCGCGTGGGCTACGTCTCTACGGATCGTCGTGTTAAATGAGATATAAAAAAATTAAACCGATACTCGGAAGAGTACATCTATTTGTTTTACAACATCCTTTAGCAAATTACGCCTTCCGGATGGATTACACCTGGTTTGCCCTAATTCTTATGAAAATCCTATCAAATTTTCTTAACTCCAATTTGCGAATGTTGGCTTAAAAAGGAGAATGACTGTAGGTCCGGATTGAATGAAATAGGGTAGGGTCGTGGTCTGTCCAACCTGAATATGTTCTGAATCACATCCATCCAATTTTGTGCTGTAATAAGGAGTATACAATGGAGATTAAGATAACTCAAATAGGATAAATTTCTCAATGCCTTTTATGCTGATTGTTCTTGATAGAGTCTTAAAGTTCGAAGGTGAACTGCTTGATCCTGCTTATAAGGCATACTAGCACTTCAATGACAAAATTAGAACATATTCAGGGTATATTAGCCACAAATGACGTCTTTCTCATCTGCAAGGGAATACGGAGAAAACAGGGATCTCGAAATATGTAATGAATACTATCCTTCGATAAAATAGAGTGTTCGTAACATGGATAAGTAAAGAATGGATGATCGTGATTGCAATATGGTATGGTAATAATTATGGGATTCAAATTTAAACATACGGCGTATCTCGTAAGCTTAAACAATTGGTATATTGTATTCTGCAAATCGGGATTTTCCTGAATCAACGCTTTACTGACTCAGCGCTCAATACAATGTCCTGAATAGTAAATTCTCAATAACTTTATAATATCTATTTCGTTATACGCACAGCAGATTTGTGCCATTGTTTAGCGGATTTTTATATGAAGGTTGTTGCGTAGAATGTATGTGAGTTTTTATATAATTGCTATCAATGCACAGGTCGTACGTTATTACCCTGTGTGGTATAGTAATTGTTGGGGCATATAAAGTCCAGTTCTACGTGGTATAGTAAATATTAAGGTCCAATTGGTGTTTTGTACTACACTAGGACCTCGATTTAATGGCCCTCGATTTAATAGACAGTCCCCACCATGTCTCATTTATCGATCGGTTTTTCGCGTGGTGGGAGATGGTGGGGGACGCTTAAAGTCTCCCCGATCAGGCCCGTAGCACGGAGTGGCGATGCGCAGATACAGCATGGGCGGGCATACGCTACCTCGATTTAACAAGGTGCGATGCGGAGCCGGTCCCGCCACTGGCCGTTAAATCGAGGTCCTAGTGTACAATGCTCTTATAGGCAATCGAGTTTAGTGCATAGTAAAGTTTACAATTTGTCACAGCATTCAGAGCGATTGCTATTGCAAACATTGTTTTGTAGTTATCGTTAGATGTGTCTCGGTGTCGACGGTAATAATTGTTGAACGTATCACGGTGCGACGGCTAAACACTATGAGTATGGGTTCTTACAACGTATGGTAATTTCTCGTAAATTTCATAGTGTTTGGTGTGACTACTACACACAACGAGTTAAACTAATATATGGAATAGTAAACTTTGCCACGGGTCTTAGCGTTCCATCCGATTGCTATACTAGATATGCTCCAGACTTATGTGGTATAGTAATTTTTTTTTTTAACGGAATCCATTGATTCTCATTGCACGCGCATAGTTCAGACAATGATTTACCATATGATTCACTAGATTTTTTCTTTTTGATACGGTGTTAATTGTGTAATCTATTTCAATAGAGTCTTCGATACTCCTGCAGTATCCATTGCAATCAATATCCGATTTTTACTATACACGTCTTGTTACATACAAAGTCCACCAGAGATGTGTTAGTTGTCATTATGACAGTGTGCATAGTAAAAATTGAAGCAGAACTACCAAGCTACATTTTTTTTTGTTCATCACAATATAGGATGGAATGGATACTGATTTACGCTCCGAATAGTTCAAATGTCAATCATTCCAACACAATAATACTTCTTATTGCGATGTAGGAATATGATTTTTTACTATGCGAATACTTCAAATTGTAATACGAGATGCATCATTTTCACGATACACTGTAGCAACCACGTCTATGTAAGAATGCTTCTATTTCTAATACAAATTGCATCGTTTTTGCCATACAGCATAGGAAAGACGCTTAAAGAGGTTTCTGGTCGTACTATGGGATGCATCATTTTTACGATACGATGCAGGAAGCATTTTTGTACACGAAATCCAACCAGAGGTTAGAAATCGAAACTGGCTTCTAGCACTGAGCATACAGATTTCTGCGACTCATAACGAGAATTTTAGACCCTCGTTTTCTCCATGAAGGTTGAAAGAAAGCGTAGAGAGCGTCTCAATAAATTGTAGTATCTAACAGGGCCCAGGTGAAATAATACCCGATTTGAGCCACCCTGATTGCCGGATAAGCTATTTTTACCGCTTCCACATTTTCTCCGAGACAGCTGACATTTCGGAAAAAAAGGTATTCATCTCTCGTTCTATTAAAAGACGAAAAGTGTGACGATGTTTTTTTGTACTCAAAATGTCAACGAGGTCTGGGAGCATATATGGGAATTGGTAATTCAGTGACCAAGTGCGGTGGATAATTAAATCCCTAACTGGACTTTTTCGTACGGTCCCTCACATGGCACATACATCGACTCGGATGTGTTTTAAAATGTAAATAACCGCGCGCCTGGTCAGTTTGGAACGATAATTTTTAAACTATATACATTGCCCTTTTGAGATAGTACCTAATGATCTACTTCTCAGATAATACTTTTATCCACAATACAAGCGAACTAATTAGCCTATCGAAGAAATCGAATAGTTTATTCAAGAACCAGATGTCGAGCTACCGCTTCGATCTTTTGGCCAAGTGGTCTCTGCCAACCTGGATGTGAGATTATATTTGCAATTAGTTGGAATATTCTTCAAGCTATTGTCAGTTAAATTGTTGGGTTTTTTTTTTCTTTCCAACAAAAGGTAGAAGGATTTTGCGATAACGTATCTCGAATACGACGAAAGGCAATGATAGAAGATGGCTCAGTATATATAAGCTCTGGAGTCGTCATCACGGGAGGACATTCGTTACAACACGATCTGAATAATTCATGAAGATCGTTGTATTCTTAAGCGTACATTTGATCTATGGTATCTTTCGCACCTTTGAATCATCCGTTTGACATCATTTTAATAACTTTTGAAAAATCGCCATCTCGAGTTAAAGTACGAGCTGTCATCTGTATTCGACGAACAACCGAGGCAGAGGGTCTTCGCAAAGTCGACTCGACATACTATTGGAGAATTTTACTTTCTATTTATTCACTTTTTATTTTCCAACGCATACCTTATTCAGGTTTTTTACCTCTCTTTTCTTTTGTTTCCATCCTCCATTCAACTCCACGAGACCCCAATCGGAGAATTATACAAAAGCCTTAAAATCAAGTATACCGAGAGATCGAAATGTCATCCTTAGCCAGGTCAGCGTTTCATCTTCCAAAGAAATTGTTCTGCCTCATTTTCAATATCCCATACATATATATATATATATATGTATTTATGCATATACGAGTACATATATCTTCCTATAAATACATTTACGTACGGGAACGTCATGAATAACGAGACAGAAATCATTCAGAGGTTTATTATATACGTGTATGTCTCATACAGAAACGTTTGAATTACACCTGCTGGATGGCATGCTCGTTCTCCGGTTCACGTTGACAACGTGGAAAATCTATTTCCGGCTTTGACACTGAGGCATCAGCGGTGAAGCATATATACGCTCGGTGGAGTTAAACACGAGGCCGAAACGAGACACGGGGAATGAGAGAACACCGAGGAGTATATCACGATTCGTTGAACACAATTGGAAGCCGCGACCGCGAGAGCGTTTAATAGAGTTTCTTAATCGACAATATCCAGAAAGAGAGAGAGAGAGAGTTAAGCTCCCTACTGTTGGCTCCATGTATGACAACCCAGAGCACAGGGTGGATATAGGAGAAAAGCCTTTCTGTTCGGTATGAGAATACACAAATGTATGAATATACAGTATATATTCAACCTTTGACAGGTGTCTAGCAGTTCGTGTGACTGCCCGAATCTTTGGAATCCTTCAACAGATATATTCACACGGATACATATGCGATATAAGCAAATGGATTCGTGATGGAATTTCCGAATGGCACTTTATTTATACATATATAACGAGGCCTATTTGTGTATGTAGGTGAGATGGAAATGAGATGTACATTTCAATGTTATCGAACAGTTTTGCGACCTTTCGCCTTCCTCTCTCTCTCTCTCTCTCTCTCTCTCTCTCTATTGCCTGATTCAACCGACTTTTATATCTACCGACGTAATCGATTTATTTCTTCGAATATGTGGATTTGTACCATAAAAAGACCAACAACGCCGCGAGCTGAAGTAAAATTCAAATTTGCATTCACGAGATCGAACATTAGGATACCAACAGATTTTCCTGCATCTGTCAGGGCAAATGATAGATTCGAAAAAATATATATCCCGCCACTCTTGGCACACTCATCCATCGACTTTCCTTTCATTGGAGAACGTTGTCTCTGGCTAGCCGGCTGATCTTTGTTACAGCAAAACAGCAGTCTCGGCTATTGCAATTATTTTTTTTCCATCTCCTTTCTCTCCTTTCATTCCGAGGTCAGCTCAAGTTCATCATCGATAATAGCTCAAGTGCGAAAACAAGCGAGCCATCAGCTAGATCTGGGCGGCCTCCCGCCGATAAGTACAAATATAATACTAGAGATAAAAAAAATATATATATATGTATATATTTTGGACCGATTGGATTCGCAAATTCGATATGCTGTCGTGCGAAGAGCCAAGAGAACTTTCATTCGCGGCCTTGAGAGATTTTTGAGCTACGCGCGCTCAGATACCGGCGGCTCCGTGCGCGCTATACGAGAGATTTGGGGGCAATGCGGGTCATCGGGACGATGATGGAAATGATCATTATCGGAAAAAAATATGCACGAATGGAGATTGCACCAAAATTAACTTATTGATATACTTAGTAAAGTAAGTGTCGTTATTGGCGTTTAAGCTCTCATTGTCAGCCAAGCGTTATTAAGGAGTCAAGACTTCTCACGGTTCGAGTAAACGGTATAGAATTGTATTTGTATATAAAATAATCTTTTTGTTTTTCTTGTTCTTTGAGAGGACAGCAACGAATAAATAATAAAGAAAGTCCTATCGTTGTAACGAAATAAAATAATCGTCACTCTTGAAACATTTCTTCAGACGTTTATCGGGGCTTTATTAATACGCGTTCACATTCATTTGCGTTTTTCTATGAATAAATAATCGGCATGATAGTCCAAACACAGAGGTGCCTCGTAGAAAGAAACGACTCAAATTATCAAATCTGTCCAAACAAATTCCCAATCGTTCGATTTTAGATAAAAAAAAAATTCACATATGCGTGAAGCAGTCGCTCTTACGCAGACGCCAATTATATACTTGTAGGAGCGTTTACCTTGAGTCTACAGCTCGATTGTACGTAATTCGAGACGGTAAGAATATACTTTGAAATTCGTGAAAAAAATGATTGTCCAAATACTTTAATAAAATGCATTATCACTCGTCGATTCCTGATAAAACACATATCACGAACAATGAATTCAGACCCTCTGTCATTATCCCTGAAACATGAATACCCCCCCCCCCCCCCCCCCCCCCATTGCAACAACTTCTGTAACAGATTTAAAAAAAAATTGAACTCGATCCCTCAACTTCAAATAAAGTCCTTGACAGGGCTTATGTGGATTGAAAAACAAAGTTCTATTAATTGCATTCTCAATAATTCATGAAATTTCATTTATTGTTTATTTCTCGAAGTACGCGCTCGAGGCGATATACGAATTTTGCCTTAGGTGATCACCATTGACCGCCTGTGCATCCAGAGCCGCGATTAAGTTTCATTCTTTCGCCGCTTGGAGCGCAATTCCCTGAAGCGCCAATGGCCCGATGTGTTTCGGCTACGCACTTTTATCTCGCGAACGCTTTCGCGAATTCGCGTTTTACGACCTTCCTCGCCCCTTCACCTCCCGGCCCCACGTCGCTATCAGCCCCCCTTGCTCTCCTGGCTCGACAGACACGGCTATTTTTTTTCCTCCTCCTCCTCCTCCTCCTCCTCCTCCAACCCCCGACACCCACTCTTCTAGAACGACGCGCTGTGCGGCAAAACGAAGTTCGAAGAAATATCTTTCGGCTAAAGTCTACGTGTGCACTTGGCTCCGGATCTATACTATATATCAAAGGCATAAGCCAGAGAGTATGCCATATATATATGAGAGTACTGTATAAATGTACATATATATCTGTGTGTGCGCGCGTGTGTGTGTGTATGTGTGTGTGTGTGTGTGTGTGTGTGTGTGTGTGTGTGTGTGATAGTAACGGTGGTAGTAGCTTTTCGAGTGCGCGTTAAAGGAAAAAAAAAGAGCAAAGTATACTGAAGCGAGACAGCGACGAGTCTCTACTCCCGCTGTAAAAATATTCATTTTAGCACATACATAACGAGAAGAACCGTTCCGCAATTGGCAAACTCGCGGAGTCGTCTCGCCTACGCGGTCTTGAAGAAAAAAAAAAAAAATAAAAAAAAAACCGCTTTGGATCGAGAGAACGAAAGGAAAAAAAAAACACATAATTGTTCTTCAGCTCTTAGATTTTCAAATTTTTAAACGTTAATTTCGCTAATTCAATGATTACATATTTATATTATATTGAGAGGAGGCGAGCGTTACCTCGTCAGGATCAATAAAACGCTCGATTGATCATCAATTTCGAGGGTTTAACGAGGGAACGAATAAAAATAAAAAAAATAAATTTATGTCTATATATAATCTTTCCTCCCACTGCTAAAACAAATTATCCGAGGTCAGGAGATGATGCCTCTCGCGCGATGACGATTGCGTTACATAAAAAAGTGAAAAAAAAAAAAATGTGTGATATCAGGCCCAATGAGAGAAACGTATACTCCTCTCTCCCTTCGCTCCTCTTATTCCTTTCCTAATCAAACCCCAATTTTATGTTGACGTAACATTAAACGCAGTGTCAATAAGTGTACAACGGTATTCGCAAATATACGTTTTTACGAAAAAAAAAAAAAGAAGAAAAAATTTATAATCACTCGAGGCCCCGTAAATCGTCGCGCACATCATACGCCCGAATTACAGCCTTGAAATATATACATATATATATCTCTCTCTCGCTTTTTTTTTCACCGTCTCAGGTGCACAAGCACCTATTTTTCGGACGCGATTATGTGCGAGCTGCTATGTCTTTTTTTTCGTTCGGCGAACGATTATATTATTCACAAGTACAGACACACTTGCACAAATTTTGCAATTGAAAGATCCGGGCGTCGTATCGATATGTATGCACAATCGTTTGAAGCATATGTCTTTTTCGCGAACCGACGTTTTTCACGCGATTGTCGCGAATATTTGGGCCATTGCGCGTATTATTTATGCATGGAATATGCAAGCAGCGCGTCCACGAAAACTTTCGTACGAAATATTTATATTTCGAGGATGATAAACGAATTCTGCTTTTTTTTTTTTTTTTTTTTTTTTGAACTCGCGACGAGGCATGATCGGTGAAGGGAGAAAAAAAAAATTGGGAAATCCTCAATCCGATTCGTGTTCGAAAGTTCTGCTGCTCGCGATATATTTCAACGAGGCGAATCGCCGATTCTCATCGATTTGAAAAAAATTCAAATTTTCCACGAAACAAATGTGCATATAGGAGAAAAGTAAAGTTGCTTGGAACAATTTTTCAGCGGACAATATTAGTGACGTTATAATTTTCGAATGTCCTGTTCGAATTCATGATTCAGCTTCGTCGACTCTCACGAAGAATCGAGAGTTTGAAGCTTTCGATATTTTCAATTTTGTTAGGGAGGGTCGAGTGCTTCGTGCGGGCGGCAAGGGGAACGTACGGCACGGACGTGCATGGGTAACGTGTGGGGCATGTTGCGTTTGGCATTTGTTTTGCCGTAGCCATGGCTCGATTCATAACAAGAAATCGCATTTTTCATCCACATTATTATTAATTGCCAATTAACGGTGTTGTTCACCGGTTTGGAGTTTGGTTTGGAATTTTTGCAGCAGGCATCCCGAGGATATTTTCGACAATATGCAAAAATTAGTTTGCTATTTTGAACAGGTCATCATCTGTGCTCATTGACTTTGAAATTCCATCTAATTTTACGATCTGCCATAAGAAACTGTGCTAAATGGCCCAAATTTCAACTTTTTTTTTCTCGAAAACGGTGTAGCAGAACCTACGGATACTTTGGGGTTAAACTTTTTGTGGACATATCCATCTATAAAAAAAAAATCAGTACCTCTCAACAGATATCGATGCAACACTCGACCCTTCTTAAATAGAAAAAAATGTATATCTCGCAATTTGACGCCCGAAAAAAAATTTCCAACCCTCTCGACAATCATCATGATCGTTAGTTCATTGTTTCAATCTACGAGGTCTGTGGGTCCCTTGAATGAAATTTTAAAAAATAACGGTCAAGGCCGTTTCGATGATTCGTGACTAGCACGTATCCTTTGTGGGTATATCATTTGAGCTAGGACTGCGATAGGAAGATGCAGTGGACGCTTTATTCGATATCGAGAATATAGCCGCATGTGTAGTATTTAAAAATAAATCGGACGAGTCGAGTCTCGCGGGGCGATCTATGTATCTCGAGTTTGCTATTTTTACGCGAGTCTTCGCGAGAGGTCTTACAACGAGATTTACCTACCGCGCGCGTGAGAGCATTACGGAGATCGTTCGTGGAAAAGAAAAGGAGGGAATCTTCGCTATAGAGCGACGCGAGGGAAGAAAAAAAAAACGAGTATTGAGTGCCGCGGACTCAAGTTTTGCGGGGGAGAAAAAAACGGGGCTGAAGGGGCGTTCAATGGTATTCGGAGTGAAAGAAGAGAGTCGAGCGGATGCAAAAAGGATGCACGTTGGATGCAAGTCTATCGAACGAGAGCGGGGGTGGGTAAAAAAGTTGCACTCGCTGAAAAACCTGAGGCGACTAGACGTTACGCGGTTTTTTAAAAACAATTTTCATGATCTTGGGAGAAAAACAAGCTAAGAATAAGCTGCGTTTTCTACATATCCCCGTTCATCCCTTCTGCTGGTAGCACGTTCGGTGAAAGACTTTCTTTATCGCTGGTGGGCGTCAATTTCAAAAAGAGAGAGAGAGAGAGAGAGCAAAAAGGACAAAAGAGGAATGAAAGATCACGGAAAATTGTGTGTGTTTACGTGCGTGCTTTTTTGATAGAGCAACGAGAATAGGTCTTCGCGAATCGCAAAGCGAAGCATATTTTGTCTCGGTCAGACAAATGTTTTGATTCTCGATAATTCGATATAGCTCGGGCTGCTCTTCGAGCAAATTATCACTAAGCTCAAACGATCCAGATTCCATGCACTTTTTTTCACTTGCATTTTAATACCACGCGAGAATTGTACGCAAATTGTACACCGCATTGATTGAACAAATGAAAAGTGTACAAAGCATCGATTGAACACGAGAAACCTGTAAGGAGGGGTGTCAATCTCTGCGCGTGCAATGCACATTCACGACTCCTACACACGTTGGTACACATTTACAACTTTACCCGAATCTTCATTACACAAATAGCATCTATACCGGAACTCGGGGTCATCGAACATGTCTACCAAATTGAAACTCTACCATAGACAACTCTACGAGATATAAGAAGCGCCTGATGTCTCTATCCAATAACATTTTTACCCAATAACACCTTTTCTCAATAACGCTTCTACCTAATAATATCACCGCTCAAAAACATTTCTATTCAATAACATCTCTATCAAAAGAAAATAAATTACAATGGCTAATAGAAAATGCTGTACGTAATTTTTAATGAGTATCGTGAAAATTTGATGATTTTGAATGAATCATCCCATTGTGATTGAAAAAATATGAGAATTGCATACAAATTGTGTAAATATATATATATATATATATATATATCTCAAGTGTCGAGTTAAATCTATCGAACAAAGAAAGCGTTTACTAGAGATTGTGAATGATGAAATAGACAGGGGAGATAATTTGTTTTCTTCTCTCTCGTTTTTCTTTATTCTCTCGCTCTCTCGATCTGTCTCTCTCTCTCTATCATCGAGGTTTAATGATTTTGTTTTGCGTAACTACGTTACGAGCGCTATAAGGACACAATAAATCGAGGCTGACCGCGATCACTATTGAGGGAATATTAACGAGAGGGCAACCGCAGAGAACGAATAGAGAATCAAAGTGAAATATGATGAGAAAAAGAAAGAATGAAAAAAATGATTTTACGACTGAGGGCATTTATTTCTGTCAGATAACGAGTCGAGTGTATCGCGCGAGCCGTTGCGTGCTCTATTTTTGCAGAGAGGTTGCAGAGGTTTCGGAGGACTCGAAATGATCGGAGAAAAAGAGATGGAGAATTTAAATAAATTCTTCTCGGAGAAAGAGAGAGAGAGAGAGAGAGAGAGAGGGGCTGAATGCATCGTTCGTGAATAAATGAAAGTGTGAACGAGAAAGAAGAAAGCAAAGACGAAAAAAAAAGAAAAAAATAGAGTAAATAAAACAAGAGATATATGAACTTTGATCGAATACTGTGGAACATTTCGAATAAAATATTTCATCCATTGTGACGGCCAGTTTTTCTTTAAGGTAAATATTCCTATCAGTGTCTTCTTTAGCATTATATTTATAAGGATTGCATATGAGTAATTAACTGTTGCCCTTAAACGATTTCCGCCCCTCGACATTTTCTTTTTTTTTTTTTTTTTTAATTTCAAATATAAATACTCTTCTATTTTGCTCACGAAAATCGCGAAGTCTCTCGTATTACGGAAAATGCTTTATGGGTTGCAGTAGGAAGATCACTGCCATGGTGAGCTAAGAGAACATCTCGGACCAACGAATTCGTACATACACGTACACCGTGCTTCGTTTCAATTTTGAAACATTGCCAAAATACGGAAATTCAGAGTGCAATTTAATAATTTACTTGTTTATTTTGTTTTTTTTTTTTTTTTCTTATATCGCAATTTTACGTTTTCTCCCAATGGAGTTGCCAGGTAAACTTTCCAGTGCCAAAAAAAAAAAAATGAGATTGCACTATCGTCAATTGTAATTTCAAAATTCACGAATAATTGGTTAAAAAAAAAATGAATATATAGGAAAAAAAATTCAGAAGCGATTTCGCGTATACATTAATCACGAACAATGCATTACTTCTTGAATAATTGTTTTTTTTTATTCTGCCATTGTCAAAAAAATTCTTCACAAATTTCTCGAGATCAACAGCTACGGTATCGAGTGCGCTTTGCCTGCTTTTGTTGGTAAACAAATGCGGTGGAGGAAAAGAAGACGAAGGAAATTGACGAAAAAAAAAAACAGCTACACAAAAGTTAAGAAGCTGCGGTTGAATGTTTGAACATTGAACCTCTAGTTCGAGTCGGGGGAAGGGGATAGACGGTTTTTGGGATCTTATACGAAAATGGGCGCGTGTGTTCGCGAACAATTTTCGTGGAAAAACGAGCCAAAATGTCCTCGGCGTTGCTGTCATCGTGCAACAAGAGAGTGCGAGAGAGAAACACAGATAAAGAGAGAGAGAGAGAAAAATTATCCGCAATTGCAGAGAGAGAGAGAGAGAGAGAGAGAGAGAGAGAGAGAGAGAGAGAGAGAGAGAAAGGACAGAGCTCGAAAATTTTAATGTGTCTAATAATTCAAGGTGCGATGGATGAACGTGAGTGACGTACCAAGGCCGCTGTATTTTTAGTGTGGGCCAATGTTTAGTTGGTCAACGCCGCCAACAAGCTCTTTCTCTCTCCTCTCTCTCTCTCTCTCTCTCTCCCTCTCTCTCTCTCTCTCTCTCTCTCTCTCTCTCTCTCTCTCTCTCTCTCTCTCTCTGTTCGCGTTTCTCTCGTCGGCGAGATAGAGAGACCTTGAATTTCGCGGATAACATCTGCGAACTTATCAAGCTCCCCTTCCCTTCCTTCGGCTTTGGGCTTCTCGTTATCATTGCCCCTCCCTCCGCCTCTTTCTCGCAACACCCGAAAAAAAAAAAAAAAAACCGTCACCCCGGACCGCCGATAACTTTTTTTTTCCTCTGTTATTTCTGTTACTAACCTAGCTTAAGCCCAGGCGTTCAAATATTAATCGAGGCGCGAGGTACACTCAAAACCGCACCTGAATTTGCACAATGTCTCGATCGTCGATGACTTTTGTGCTCACATTTCGGTTTTTCTGTCATTTGTTTACTCATTTTTTTTGCCAGATATCTTGTCCAAGGTCGTACAAGGTTGTTTCATAAAATGAAGCTAGAGTTCGGTTCTACTTCTTCTTTTTTTTTTTTTCAAGTATTTTTCAAAACGAGACAAAGCTTAAACGCCATCTGACTCTGGAATGAGTCACGAAAATGTCGGTGTTCAGGGCATGATTTTTGTGAAATATTTGAGATTTTTTTTTTTGTTGGGAATATCGAACCATTCGGTACTTGTAAATTTTTTTTCTTATCATTATAAAATAGCAGCTAGCCAAAAAATTGTACAACTATATTTAATTTACAGACAGCGAGGATGAAGGATCTGTCGATTTGACTGAGAAAACTTTACACGCATAAGAATATATACACGCGACTAATAGAGCCTCGATTTAGGGAACTTTGATTTCAAAAACGGTCCCCACTATGCGACGCACATCGATTAGCACCGGCGCATATGTTGGGGGAAGGGCTGCGCCTATCGGGGCACCGCTCGCTACAAGGTCAGCTGCGCGGAGAGTACACTGCGCAACTTTTTTTGAAGCAAGTGCGATGCGGTGTCGCGGGTCCCGCCACGTTCACTAAATCGAGGTCGTAGTGTGCATATATACGGAGTATTAAATCCAGTTTGACGCGGAAATAATTACTTTTACCGGATGATCGTTCAAATGCATGAATATCCATGCCACACACACACACACACACACACACACACACACACACACACACACACACACACAACACACACAACACACTCGTACGTTAATGTGCCAAATCGTCGGAGTTTTTGAGCCGAAAAATATTTTAACGGCCTTGAGATATATTGAGTCACCATTTGCTCGACTTTTTTTTCCTTCTTCTTGCTCACTCGCTCTCTTTAATCGTCTCTCAAATGTCAACCTTTGTAATGCCTCTCGCGTCATACAAGACACTGCGTTATGCAAACAGACGGTGCACGCTTTTACCCCGTGACGGGAGAGGTCTTAAAAAAAAATTGTCAAAGACAGAGAGTCGAGAGAGAGAGAGAGAGAGAAAGAGAGAGAGAGAGGAGAGAGAGAGGAGAGATCCACAGAAGTATCCTTATCTTTTATCGAACTAGCCAACTGGGTCTGACGCGAGTGACACGTATGCACGCCGAAAACTCGCGCGACTGACTTTTCAGAGAAAGAACAAATCGAGCGTCATCTCGAAAAGACGAAAAATATAATTATGGATTATTGTTTTTGTAAGCAAATAACAATTTTAAAAAAAATATATATTTCTTTTTCCAAATAATTGATCCTTCTTGCGATTATTGATATTCATTTACGACAAAGTGCTCATAATTACTTTTGTAAAATCCTCGTGTGCAAACCAACACTCGTTAGAATCAGAAATAAAGAGAATTTGAATAATTTTTTTCAAAAATTCAGTCGAAGTAATTTTCATTCGGTTGAATAATTATTAAAAAAAAAAAAAAATGAGACATTGCGAAAGATCATTTTATCGAAATTATTGAAAGTCGTATATTTCTTTTTCTCAATAAATATCCATCGTAAGAATGATTTTTTTTTTAAATTCAAATATTCTTTATTCCTGGGGGGTGAGACCTCAATCGATCTCGTCCAATTTACCCTGTGTTTCGATGACACTTTGTTTGCTCAGAGAATAAATGGGTAGAAAAAAAATTAAATGTATGTAAATGGTAAAAATAAAATCCTGTCGCATCCTCAATTTCGTTTCGACGATTTTTCTTTTTCTCATGGATGCGGAACTAGATCGTCTCGCAGTTTGTACAACGTAACAGCCATAAATTCCTAACTCACACACCGTACGATGATTTTTTTTCTTTTCCTTTTTTTTTTTTTGGTTCAATTCGACGTGCACAGGGACAGTCGAATGCTTCGAAGATATGTATATCAACGGGACGACGACAAAACATTGATACAAAACTGACAATTCGGACAGTACGAGCATGACACGATAATTATTACTATCGATCGATGATTTTTTTATTTTTTTATTTTCTTAATGATCGATTATGGGTTTTTCTTTGACTCTGTACTCTACCATCGTTTCTCGATGACCATCGACTGCGATGATCATCCGTAGCGACGTCTTATCTCAAATTATTTATCGGGATGATTATTATTTTTATTCCGAAAATCCTTTCGCAATTTTTAATTGAAAAATTTATGGTCCAATTGAAATTGTACAGCGATGCCAAACTCACGAATTCTCTCTTTCACGTTCTTACGATTTGTCGAAATTGGGGGTAAGTATGTATAATGACACAAAACACGAAGTTGGTAGTTAAATGCCGATTTTTCTTTTCTTCGTTTCTTTGACACTAAAATATTCGTCGTTTCCGAAGCTGATGCGTATATTTTTCGAATGTTTTTTCTTTTGTTTTGTTTCAATTATACGTTTTACTTGACGTCATCGAGGACTGTAATGCAACGCGCTTGTTTTGTTGTTTTTGCTTTGTTTTGACGAAGATTTATTAATAGTCATCGAATAAATGATTTTGGAAAAATAAAAAAGTAAAAATAAAAAAAGAATTCAAAAGAAAAATATAGCCGGAAGACTCGGAATAGGTAATTAAAGAGATATGCATGTATGAATTTTCTTAATCGACGAATCAAATTGACGATTCGACAAAGTTCTCGGCATTTTGCCACCAATCAACGCAATGAATATTGTATATATATATATATATATATATATATATATATATATCCACGAGGGTAATGAATTTCATGAAATGCAAAAATGTGAGCGACTCGTGATGATTTTTGTAAAGTAATAGAATGATGAATATCTGATTTTTTGTTGTTGTTGTTGTTTTTTTTTTTAATGATTTGGAAACGCATGCCAATTAGAAGAAATTTAATCTTCCAAGCAGACAGTAGTGCTCTTTCACCGCAACCAATTAAAAATAATTAAAAAAAATATATATATGTTCATTTTGATTCTCGTAAGTTGATGATTTTTTTTTCTTTCTTTTGTTAGTTTGATATAACTGCACAAGTCGTGAGAGTGACCTTTAAGACCGTAACCGCGTTATACATCGAGAGTCATGTGGGGCTCTTGGAGATGTAACTGTGGCAAGTCGATTCGAGGGTAGAAAGAAAAAAAATAATGGAAAAAAAAAAATGAAAAAATAAAAATAAAAATAAAAGTGAAAAAGAGCAGCGAGAAGTTTAATTTGGAAAAAGAGGAGAAAAAAGAGATGAAAAAAAAAAAAAAATAAGAAAATCAAAAGAACGTAAATTAATGATTTATCTTCGATTAAATTTTCTTTGTTATCCTAATTTGGATCGTTCTCGACAAAACGAGGAGAAAATTCTTTTGATTTTTGTTTTTTTTTTTTTTTTTTTTCTTTCACTCTTTGCTCTCTCACAACGGGACGTAACGAATGTGACAAGATTGTTTTTTTCTTACCTTGCGAAGTTCCCGCGAGATCGGGCGTCTGTAAGCCGTGGCCTAATCCTGGAAATTTCACTGGAATTACACGTAGCAATCGCAGCTCGTAAACGAGCGAAGACGACGGAAAAAAAAAAAAAAAAAAAACACCACCAACGGCCCATGCGTAGTTTCGCGATTATCATAATTATTAATTATCAAAAATTACTCGAGCAAGTAATTAACGTTTTAATTACAATGATTCGAAGTAATATATTTTTTTTTTCATTAATTGCAATTACTCATAATTTTTTTCAAGTTAATTACAATTACTCAACCTAACTGCAAATATTTCACGTACTATATGTAATTAATCATTTTTCGTTAAAATCTTCCCGAATTCTTTTCACAATTCTCCTCCTTAGGGGAATAAAGTTCGAAAAAGTTCACGACTTTTTCACAAAACTTTGATCCAACTTTTTTCGAAGACATTGAAAAAAAAAAAAAATGTTTGGGCTTCTTCCGCAGACCACGAAAATCGCTAACAACTAATTTGAAAAAAAAAAAAAAAAAAAAAAAAAAAAAAAAAACTACGCACGTACAGGACCGTTGTGACAGGCGGAATAATATGATTTCTCACCTGACATGGGTGTGTGATCGGTGGTGAGTGCTGCCATGCTGAAATTAAAGCTTCCCGGTGTCGACGCGAAGAGCTTGCTCTCGGGCATGTAATTCGGTGTCGATGGATGCTCGGTCTCGTGCTCGTGCTCGTTACTGCTCGCCGATGCCGGTTGACGATCCGAGGCAGCGGCTCCCGAGTCCGACGAGTCGTCATTGTTGCCACCGTTGCCACCATTGTTACCCGTCAATTCCAGGGGCTCGCACTTGATATTATCCTCGGTTATGCGACTGTTGTCATCGTGTATACCATTGCCCTCGATCTTCGATGACAAATGATTCTTCACCATTGAAAAATCCGTGGGTGTCGCGTCGTTGTTGTTCAACGGTGGCGAGTGTCCGCGTATTCTCTTGGTCGTTTCCTCGTGCGAATCGGGCGAGTGTATCTCATTTCGTCGTATCTGTCCGCGTCTAAGCATGTGCTGCTGGATCGTAGCTGGGGTTGGCGTTGCCGGTGTGGGCGGTGAGCCACCCCTCGGGAAACCCTCATCGGCCAGCTTATCATGCGTTGGTAAATTGTTAGTACGGGCTGCCAATGCACGTACGTGCGATAGCTGAACACAAATGAATAACGAAAAAAATACTCTCACGACTGCAACGATCACGATCTCGCGTGATATATAAATAAACAATGTATGGGGGATTTCACAAAGAAAAAAATTAAAAAAAAAAAAAAAAAACAACGAGAGCTCACGGACGATGTGGTATTTGAAATTTGTCTATAATACTTTTTTTTTTCTTGCCGATTTTTTGTGTATTGACCCTTCGTGGTCACACCTCCAAATTCAATCACGGCGGTCACACTGTGGGTCGATTCTACCCAGTCAGTTTTAAAAAAGTTATTGTGACCAAGCTATCCGTCCGAAGTGGTTCAAAAAATTACGGAACATGCCGTGGAACACATCCCTGGGAGGATTTTTTAATCTTCATCTTCATTTGGTCGGGACAGCCCATCAAAGATTCTTACAAAATGACATTCGAGGCAAATTTTCGAGCAGAATGAATGAGAATTCGTAAAAAACTGAACAAAAAAAAACTGCTAGTTTTTTTCACCTTTTTTCGAAAAAAAAAAAAAAAAAACGTAATATCGCAGAATCACGTGGGAAGAAAATAACCACTATATTTTCACTTACCGAAAATACGCCATTTTTTAATTTAAAAAACTCAAATGCACAGCGATTTCTCAAATAATTACGCAACTTTTCAGCCTAATCCGAACTTATTGCATAATTATCGTTCAGAGTTATTGATTTATCGTTGGTTTTTTTTTTTTCGTATAATTCAGCTGGAAACAAATTTAAAAAAGTGACTTCGATGGTCACATTTTTCCAAACACTATCACCTCATCTTATTATACAGATCGTGAACCAAACTGTTTTTCAACCTTGATGACGTTTTTTTTTTTAATTTGTTTCCAGCTAAATTATACGAAAAAAAACGATCGAAAAATCAATAAACCGGAACGACAATGAATAAAAATCGAAGTTCGACTCGGACCACGTTCAGATTAGGCCGCAAAAGTTGCGTTATTATTTGAAAAATCGTTGTATATTTGAGTTTATTAAAATTACAAATATCGTACTCTTAGTAGGCGAAAATATATAGGGGTTGTTTTCTTTCGACATGATTGTGCGATATTGCCGTATTTTTTTTTCGAAAATAGTTGAAAAATATAGCAGTTTTTGTTCTTTGAGTTCTTTACGAATTTTCATTCCTTCTGCTCGAAAATTTGCCTCGTATGTCATTTTATGAGAATCCTTGACGAGCTGTCCTGACTGAACGAAGATGAAGATCGAAAAATCCTCCTATGGATGTGTTTGATGCATAAAAATCCGCCAGAAAAAAAAAAAGTATTTTCGACAAATTCCAAATACCATCGTCTATGATCTCTCGGTTTTTTTTTTTGTGAAATCCTCCGCATGTATGTGCGAAAATAAAATAACAATTCAAAGAAACGAATGAGCGAATGAAAAACGAAATAAATGACGCGAACAAAGCCCTATTTGAGAGGGATGATTTTTGGATAGGACGAGAATGAATAAATTTGGAAAACTCGTTTTTCTTACGATCATTTGAAATGGAAAAAAAAAATCGTAGACTTATAGATTTTTTCAAAAATATAATTATCAACATTCGAAACTAACGCTTGGCATACGAATTTTCGTATGGCTGCGTGTATCGTCTGAAATTTTCAAGGGAAGCCCTTGAATCAGCCGAGAGAAAGGGGGAAAAAAAAAAACTCGTTTCAATGGGGCTCAGCTCGATGTATATCGAAGAATTATACTTGGGAGAGAGAATCGACTCGCGTCTTGAGGGGGCTCAATGAACAATAACGCAGGGTAAAATAATTTTTTTTTTTTTCGTAGCCCAGGACAATGGAGAAGAAAAATATTCCGACAACGAGTCGATGATATCCGAGGACGAAAAAAAAAAAAAAAATAATAATAATTTAAAAAAAAAACGGAAAAGATCGTTTTATCGTTCGATTGGTATACACGACGAAACGATGATGATTCGGTGGAATTACGATGAAGTGCTTTTCTCTACGAGCCTCGAAAGACGATAAAAGATTCGTATCACCGAGAAACGTCAGGTATCACGCGCGTGAAATTATTCTGGCTAAATGAAAATAAAATCGTGTGCACGAAAATATACAATGTTCGTTATCGGGTCTGCTTGACCTATGACAATCCCCGAAACGGAGCCGAGATTTGGGCTATCGCGCCTCAAGATAATGCCATAAGAAAAAAAAAAAAAAAAAAAAAAAAAAACGAGGCACGAAGGAGGCAATTCAGTAAAAATTCAGCATGGCGCAGATAAGGAAGAGTCTCTCTCTCTCTCTCTCTCGATGCTCGTTAATCGTCGAATTCCATAGATTTACAAAAATCCGCAAATATCGAACATTGCTTGTATCGATAATTTACGCTCTCGTATATACCGATCGACAGAAAAAATTGGCAATTTGTTTTCGCGCTATTTCTCTTTTTTCGCCTCTAAACAGACGTAAAAGTACGAAAAAAAAAGAAAAAGAAAAAATAGATAGGAATATTTGACGAGACTCACCTCGTCTCTTTCGGTCTGATCGGCCTGTTGCGTCAGACCCGAGACCCTCAGGACCTCGGCAGTTTTGAGAAAACTGCTCAGTGATCTCTGATGTACGTTCACCTCACCGTGATAGATGAATTCAACGAGGGCATGCAAATCACTGAATGCCACATCCTGAAGTACTATCACCGGATGTTTACATGGTGTGCTCTGTAACGAAACCGAATTAATTTTTTTTTTTGCATTCAGTAAAGATTCGCGTTGTTTCGTGAATGTCTCGTTTAAAAGAATCAATGATCGTGCTTGCGCGGCTAATAAAGTTGAAAATAAAATACTGAACGAGTTAATGAATGGAACAGATCGTCGGATGAATGAATTTGTAAAAAATCACGAATGAATAAAATATTTGAGCAACGAATGACTCGATGAAATTGTAAATTATCAAAACGTTGTATTATGAAATAAATGCATGAATGTAAACGTGTAAAATTACCTTAAGCAGTTCCCGAAAGTATGGACTGCAGGCGGAGAGTACGACGCGATGCGCCTTGAGACTCTTGCCATCGCAGGCCAGTGTGACATCGACGAAATCTTCGTCATCGCGAAGATTCTCAAACGCGGACGTTATGCTGCTCTGGTAATTGTTCCATCGCAGACAAAAATGTTGCGTATCTACCATCGTTATATCTATTCACCTGCAATCAAAGTGAGGGGGAAAAAAAAAAAAAAAACGATGAATTTAATTGCAATCGCGATTTTTTGGTTATACAATTTTTTTTTTTTTCAAGTCCTCGTTATTGTTCGATGCTTCGACTCGCGGTCTTACTTTCTTTTCCCCAAACGTTAATTTCTCTAGGAGCATGACCACGACTCGAGATAAGACGATCAGCGACTGATAAGTTCCAGATAATAAAAAATAAAAAAAACTTGTTCTGCCCGAGTTTAGTCATCCAATTTGCAATTATATTTATATTTCTGTTGCGCTATAATTCTGCAATCTAATAATTTTATCCCCCCCCCCCCCCTGCCGCAACAACCTTTTTACTTTACTGCGGAGTACAGTTGTGATGATGTTGCGATAATTATTTTTCTTCGAACTTGGAAAATGTATTTCTGGAACGCGAGAAAGATGAAGAAATGGAAAAAGAGTGCTCCCGTGGCAATTACGTCGTGAATTTTTCTATGCAACGAAACTGTGGCCGCGAGTCAAGCGGTCGCCGAACGAGACGATAGGGTAAAAATAATTCTCTCGCATGATTTCGCGAGTGCGCGAAGCAAAAAAGAATTAAAAAAAAAAAAAAATACCATTAGAAAATGCGCGAAACGTTGCTTTTTCGTTTGTTTTTTTTTTTTTTTTTTTTTTTCTTCTTCTTCTTTTACTGCCAACAGTGCGCGAATAAGAAGGAAAAAAAAAATAAATAAAAAATCAGGTCGTCACTCTGGAGCCATGCCAGGGTATACGATTAAATAATGGCCTGTAACTCATAGAAGTGCAAGCGTTAAATGTACGCTGATAAAAATGCTATCTCGGTGAAATGATAAAAAAAAAAAATCTGAAAATAAAGTTACAGACCGGAGAGCTCTCGTGTAATTCGAGGCACACTCTTACGCTTTCTCTCTCCCCCTCTCTGTCTCTCTGTCTTTCTCTTTCGCCTACAATCGAGAACTTGGTATACTTGAATGCGATATTGATAGAAAAAAAAATTGTTATCAGCGATTTTGAGCACCCGCACCCTCTCGATCCTGCTAATACAGATTTTTTTTTTTCAATTGTTTTTACTTCACAAATCGTCCTCGCTTATCGGAGATGCCGAATGGATCTATTCTAAAGCCCCCGGGATCTGCATGAAATTTGGTTGATGATACAACAATAACAAATAATACTAATAATAATAATAATAATAATAATAATAATGACACCATCGAAGGCGATGCAATTAAAAATCATGTATAAACGATGTACGAACACTTGCGCTTATGTGTCTATAAATCTCGATAAGATATTTCGAGCTATCGAGTAGGGATAAGACGTTTCACCACGACAAAAAAAAAAAAAGCTCTGCAAAAAAATATTTGCACGATTGCCAAAACTATTTGTGCCGTGGAAAAAAAAAAAAAAAAAAAAATTTCACCTTTCTCAATTTATCACAATAATACGTGGGGGATGAAAGTTAATTTTCACATCAACGAAATTTTATATATATATAAATATATATTACGTGAAAGTACGATACCTTGTGTACTTTGACATTGGCTTCTATGAATTAACTACGAAGGCACTTTCACTGCACTCCGAACATTCGAAATAATCGCGCTTTCGTGCTTTCGTCAAACTTATAGTTGTTCAAAGAGAAAAAATAATGAAAAAAAAAACAATTAATGTCTTTTCCGCATTCCCCGATCGAGACAACACATCGATGATTATTTCCCCCACCCCTAACTGAAGCTGATGCTCCGAAACGAATTAATTCGTCTCGGAAAAAAATCTTTTATATATAACCGTCTCTTTATCTATGAACAACGCCACCGTCGAAAAAAAAAAAATGCGTTATTCGTTCCCGAACTCTCGTCTACATGACACACGCAACGAATGCGTAACTCGGTATACAGTGAGATTCGCAAATTCCTCTGTGATCGCGTGTACGTATTGCAAATACGTTGGAATTTCGTTTAATTTATTTTATTTTGCACGCTTTTCTTTTTTTTTTTGTTTTTTTGTTTTTACAATCCGCCAAAAAGAAAATTTCTCGGGCGAATTTTCGTGCTTTGAATAATCGAAAGAAAGAAGAAGAAGAAGAAGAAAAGCGTTACGATTGTTCGATTATCGCGTTGGAAGATTTAAAATGTCACGAGCACACGATGAATATCGATGATCGGTAAAACATATTTATCCGTGCCACTCGGGAGCTCGATTATTATTAAAGCGCTTCAAGCCTATCACGTGAGACGATGTTGATGTTGAATATTTCGGGAAGTACGCGATCATCTCGCGCGTTTCAGTTTGAAAATTCGACGACGACGGTTGTATTATACGAGCGCGCCTCTTTCCGCCGTTTGCCAATTGGTTCAGTCTCTCTCGATGACGTATATTGTAGCCAATGATTCAAATTTACGGTTTTATGTAGGGGATGAACGAAGCACTCGATGCTAAAGTAAAAATATATTGTCGTTTATTTTTTCTTTTCTTTTTGTTTTCGTATGTAAATATACGTGTAAAAGGACTCGTATACGTAGATGCATACAATAATGATACTCCGATTGTGGACGAATGAAAAACGAGAAATAAAATAAAATCTTTCTATATTTTTCTTTCGCTCTCTCTCTCTCTCTCACGGATCACAGTAATGAAGCAGCAACGGCAGCTCGTTTCGCGATTGTAACGCGTGTCGTGGCGATATCGTCGAGTGTATACGCGCGACCTGCCATGCCTCAGCCGTCACGCCGGAGGAACTAACCCCTAAAACGTCACGAGAGAGGCCGAAACCGGGGCGAAAGGGGCCGCAGCCGCCGCGCACAACCGGAGGGGAGTATAGTCGAAAAGGCCGTCACAGGCAGCAGCCCCACATGGGCGAGCGAGAGAAAGAGAGAGAGAGAGAGAGAGAGAGAGAGAGAAAGAGGGAAAAGGAGCACGGGGGGTCCCCCGAAACCGCACGAAAATGTACGAAATTGTGCGATCAAGAGTGCGAGAGAGAGAGAGAGAGAGAGAGAGTGAGCGAGAAAGATGAATGTTTCATCCCAAGGGGAGAGAAACGCTAGAGCTCCAAGGGAGGAAGGGGTATTAGAGTGAGAACAAAAAAAAAACAACGAGGGAAAAGATGTAGTGAGAGAGAGAGAGAGAGAGAGAGAGAGAGAGAGGCGTCGCGCGACGCCGAGAAGAGTATCATGGTGGGACGAGCAAAGAGGATGAGGGAAATAAAGAAGGAGGGAGAGAGAGAGAGAAAAGTAAAGGGGATAGAAAGCAGCGAGAGTGAGAAAAAAAATGCGCGATGAAGTGAAAAAAGAAAGCTGGGAAGAGAGAGAGAGAGAGGCGAAAAAACGAGAGAGACGGAGAAGCAGCAAGAGTGAGAAAAAAGCATTAGAGGGAGGAAAGAGAATGAAACGATGATAAGAGAAAGGGAGAAAGATATGAGAGAAGGAAGACGGAGAGGGAGGAAAAAAATTAGAGAGAGGGTAAAGGAGAGAACAGAGATATAAAAAAGGGGAGTGAAGCGAGAGATAAAAAAAAATGAGAGCGAAAAAGAGATAGGACCGTGTCTGAGTGTGTGCGGAATGAATCCACTGTGAAGCGTTTCGCACATGTACGAACGGATAATGTGCCACGCGGTCGGTGTAACATAGTCTGTTACTACTTTAACTTGACGACTATACCTCGGGACACCAGCGACGACCGGGCCGAGACTCCGATGAGTGTGCCTACGTCTGAGCTGCCTGGCCGTTTCTACTTGGCTCCAGTCGGAGCACTATAGATGTATTTATGTATATATTTTTATAAGTATACATATACATATATATATATATATATGTAGACATAGAAGGTGGAAGTTTAACGAGAGGCGCGCGCTTACACGGAGCATTGGCGGTGGTGACGCGCGTCGACGCGCGCACCCGCGCCTCGCGAGTATTTTCCAAGGGAGTCTCAACACCGGGAATAAGGAAAGAAAGGAGTTACAGAAAGCCCTCTGGGCATGGATATACGAAATGTGTGTGTATGTGTGTGTGTGTGTGTGTGTGCGATATAGGTTGGTTATATCGTGTGGTTTCCGGCACGCGCTCGGCTTTCCTCTCGTGAGGGCTTCCCGATTTACCTTTGAGCCGGTACCCGCGCCTGATTCCGAGCTCACGTGGACCACGAGATCCTATAGTCTGTATATATATATACATAAGAGAAGCTTCCGCTTCTTTTGATACACACGTGTGTTTGTATTGTACATAATTGCTGCGATTTGAAAAGCTTTATTGTAACACGATCACATTTTTGAATTATGCTTATTCGAGCAACGCACGATCTGGACTCTCAATAAATATATGCTTATGAATTTCGTGTTTTTTTTTTTTTTAAGGAGGCTCCTTTCAAGATTTTTGTCAAGGGGTTTCTTTTCAATTCTGAGTATATTGATACTCAAGATCAACACTAATATAGTCAAATATTGACGAAAATGAGATGTTATTTTGGAGCATGAGGATGGAACATTTTTCTTTAATTTCTTCATTCTTCCGCATATCCTAGATATATCACAGTCCATTTGCTGCACTGTTGGAACAGATATTCCTGGTATCTTGAGCGGAATTGGCGACCCAAGTTGCCAAAAAATGGATTATAAGTGGTATAGATCCACTGTATGTATATCTACATCACTGTATAGTCATGGACCCAAAGGAGAGAGGCAGAATGAGAGAAATGAATGGTAGAGGAACGATATCACGAGGTCCAAAGCGTCGTTATAGTAAATAAAATAGCGTTAAGGATATATAGCGCATATATATAATACGCGAGGGGAGGAAAAGTGGTTGTAGCGGGGACTCGCGACAGACGAGAACCAAAATGAGGAGAAACGACATCGATTATGTAATACCCGAAAAGATCTCCGGTATGAAAAAACGAGACTTCATTTCAACCAAACATCGTTTTACAAGAAAAAAAAAAACGAATGCAGCCTCGTTATGTGTGCATATATACAAATAACGAAACCACGACTTGTCACACTCGATTTTTCATTGATCCCGATAAAATGATTTATCGGAAATAAATCAATCAACAGATGTACCCATAATACATTCCTAACGACGAAAAACTTGCAAGGATGCTCAAATTTATTGGTTACTTGGATTACCCTAACAATTCAATAGTCATCTTATCAGAATAATGAACAAATTGATAATGGGAGAAAATCGTAAAATGGCTGCGAGGCATTTCTTTCACATGCGCGAGTAATCGCGGATTAAAATGCCCCGAAATTGTCCATTGAAGAGTTTTCGATATTATTTCACGTTGTATAGCGATGAATCATCGAGATTAATAATTATTTGAGTCGTTAAAATTGCAATTATCTTTTGAAAGAAAGTTCTGGCTAATCTCCTTCGGTATAAAAATGTGTTCCTATCACGTTTATAACGAAAGCAAACAGTTCGGTATTTATTCGACTACTCTTGTCTCGTGGCTCATTTCTCTGTATGCGAAGAGAGCGAGAGAGAGAGAGAGAGAGAGAGGGAGAGAAACAGAGGGAGACAGAAAAAGGTGGATGCGCGAAAAAAAATAATATTTCGTGCATTTTGATACGGTGGCGAGTTTCGCTACGAGTACGGACCACGAGAGAGTGATAGAGTCACAAAATTCAGATACGAAGTCTGCCAGAATGAAAAAGATAGACAGAGAGAGAAAGATAGCGTCGGCAATATGAGCGCAAGCACCCAATTTAATACAGAGAGCGAGAGAGAGAGAGAGCGCGTTATGGACTATATACATTTTTTTATCGGTGCATGAGACATCTGTCGTAATAAATGAGGACTAAAAAAATAGTGCGTACGCAGAAACAAGTTGGAGAGGGTGCAAAAAAAAAGCGAGAAAGAAAAAAGGGAAGGGAAGTCGAGACAGATATATTGTGGTGGGGATAGACTTGAGCCTATGTATTCATGTGTAGGGCTTTACACACCGGATGTCCGCGCGATTTTCCTCGCGCCCGAGCCCGGATGAAAATTCGACAAGGGATAAAGAGTTTCAATTATGAGTAATTTTTTTTTTTCCAAACATTAAAGTAGTCGATTCAACAGTTATATCGTAATGCTTATAGTTGCCGATGGCGGTGGTTAAGCCTGGTTACCTTAAGTTAGCTTATTTATTGAACAGGGTAAATGAACTGCCGTAGTGAATAACTTTTGGTTCAATGAAAATCGTCTCTATGTTCAAATGAGCTGTAAATGGCAATTTAATTTGGCGCAAGTTGATCAAATTATCGAAGTTTTAATCGACTTGACATTCTTAGCATAAAAATTAATTTTATGTGATGCGGTTGCATTGATTGAAACGAACTTTGAATAAAAAATTACGCGTATAGCTGAGAAAATTTATTGAAATTGGTTAATTAAAATATGTCAGAGTAAAATGTCTTAAAATGTCTTTAAAATATGTCAGAGTAAAATGTCTTAAAATGTCTTTAAAATGTGTCATTGATTTTACAAGATTGAAAACGATTTAGGGACTTCATTCGGGGTAGTAGAATATACCATCAAAGTATGATCAAGAACGGCCTGACATCCGCAAGAGTAAGAAAAAAGCCTGCTGTGACGTATACATCTGTTTCAACAGCCGTGAAAAAAAAAAACCCACCCTAATACTCTTTCCCTTTCTCGACGTGGAAATGTATTACATCGTCTCTCCACTCCCTCAGGCGAGGTAAGCCCAATATTTTTGGCACTCTCGCGGTGTCAGTGAATTTTCTATCTCAAAGAAAAGAGCCAAACATGGTGTTTTGAAGTTAATGAGGTTGAGGATGAAAATCGTAGTATACTAAAAATTGTTGATTTTCATAATATTTCTGTCGAAATAAATATAAGCCTTGACTGTAAAGTAAAACCAATTGTTCAGCTAATCACCCTGCTTTCTTCGATTGTCGTCAGTCCTTTTCACACCCTTGTATAAGTACTTTCTATTTACGTAGAAATGATAACATACTTGCGAGGGTGTGAAAAGTAGCTACGATAGAAATGACAGGGTAGAACACCCTTCGTCTTTACAATGGTTTTTTTAAAAGCAGTTTGGAAAATTTTAAGCCTTTCTTAAAGGATTTAATTCAAATTACTTTTCAACTCATGAAAAAAATAACATGTTTATTTCTGATTCTGAAGGATTTTAGAATGTGTGGATTCATTGAAATCGTTCCTACACGACCCGAGAAGCATTTATAATGACAGCTCGTTCAGGCTGACGACGATACGACTGTTAATTGGCATAACTCAAAAAAAATATATATTTATTTCGACTATTTTCTGTACAAAGATTCCCCCTCAACTGAGAATCCAGGGAACAGGAATCGTACCAGCAATTCTATCACTATCCCACGCACTAGAATAAAAAGAAAACAAAGATAAAACTCCTGTTATCGCTATCCCTTTTACTCTCGTTCATATCTCACCCCTTTTTTCACTTCTACGTGTAATCTCTCTTTCTCTATCCTACGGCTTCGCCCTGGTCGTCGTCATCGTCGACGATGTTACGTTCCTACCAAAACTCTCTCTATCTCTCTCTCTCTCTCTCTTTCTTTCTCTTTACATACCTCATTGTCATCTCGTTGGTCCCTCATCCACCTCTACCGTACCAACGACCAACTACCCGCTACTTTACCAACACTACCCGTTATAACCTTCGACGTGCTATACCCCATCGCTCCCACTGTCCGGAGAGACCCCTCTTTCACCAACTATATGGCCTGGAGCGATCAAGCTTCAGCTCAACCCGTCCCGCGTCTCACGTCCATGCCATCCCCCTCGTGACCCTACTCGATTCACCCCGTCAAAAAATCATTACGCCGTTCCGCGGGCTGCGCATGAACGCGGTTTTAATTCGCTACTAGTAGAAAAGTAAAGTACAAGGGGAAGGTTGGTGGGAAGGAGCTAGCAAGCCCAGGAGAGAGGCAGAGAGAGAGAGAGAGAGAGAGAGAGAGAGAGAGAGAGAGAGACAAAATTCAACACTGATGTACACATGCCCTGCTTCATGTATGTGCATGCGTGTGGGTGTATAGTGAAGGGTGCCAGGGGGGTTAGAATATTCATGCAAAGGGTGGCTGGCGGGGATGGATCTTGGGCGGGATCCTTGCCAAAGGGGGTCAGGAGAAATATCTTGCGAGCGATTGCGTGCTCTTTCTCTCTTTTTCTCCAACACACGACCGCTGTTTTTTGATGTTAGTGAGGCAAATGGCGAGCTGTGCGGTGTCCTGTATTCATGGGACTCCACGTTGTTGGCTCTGCCGGCAAGGAGGACGTGAAGAGACTTCTCAGACGCCAGGATATATATCCTTCTTTCTTTTTTCTTTGCCTGTAGTATCGCGTATACTCGCACGACAGAGCGAGATGGCTGTAGTCGAACTCCATATACATATACCATTCCCCTACTTCTGCAGGATCTCTTTCTCTTTCTCGCTTTCTCTCCTTTCTCCATCGTAATATTTATTGATTGGATTCCACGCGGAGCCAGGCCGCCCAGAAACCAAAGTGTACTAACTTTTGTACTTCTCTTTCTCTTTCTCTTTCTCTTTCTCTCTCTCTCGCTCTTCTCTCTCTTTTGGCAACACTCTTTTTAAAGTCCCGGGGAACGGGCGAGTCCTGTTTTTTTTTTAATCATTTTTCCTGAGAAGAGGGATCCATAGCAATGAGAAATATGATATATTTAGCTGCCTGCCAACCACGAGGCATTAGGTATGGATAAATTTAGAGATTTGTGCGAAAAATAAAAGTGAAAATGGAATTGAAAACACTTTTTCTGATATTTCAGACGTGAGGCACCTGCTTGTGAAAGTGTGAAACGAGGTTTCAGTGGGAAAAATCGTAGAAAAATATTCGAGTGAACATTTCGTTTTCGATCCAAAGTGATTTGCTAAAACAGCTGCTGTTAATGACGTGGCTGTAGTCCAATCATTCTTCCAAATAATTCAACGATCAGGTGTTGATAAACAAGAAAAATAAGTTCATATTGTGTCTTTCGAAAAAAAAAAAAAAAATGATCACAGGTCGATGATCCTCGAGGGGGGAAAAAAGCTCAAAGAAATACAGGAAGATAACGGTATACGCAACCATACGGTTTGCTCGAGCTCGACAAATTGATCGCGGGGAGACCCACACAATGTAATACCGTAGGACGAACGAACGAATGGAGATGATAAAGAGTGAGTGAGAGATAGATCGAGAGAGAGAGAGAGAGAGAGACAGAGCGAGAGAGAGAGAGAGACAGAGCGAGAGAGAGAGAGGAGAGAGAGTAACGGTCGCCATGTGGTGTGCAAGGGTCACGTCAGGCCTTGACCGCAATGCCTGTCCTCGGTCACTGCCGTGCGTATAATCCCCACGCGGTGAGACGAAACTCTCTCGCCACCCCAAGCTATATATACATGTGTATAAAGCTCAAGCCTACTCGATTCGACATCCCGTATATACATATATATTTATCATATCCACACATATCTGGATATTAGAGTAGTTGGTGTAAATTTGGACCACCATTTCAATTTTCACACGTCATCAACGATAAAACTATGTGGTCCATGTCATACGGAGTAATTCTGCCAATTTTTCGATGAGAAATCTGCATTCTTGTAAAAAAGCTAGGGGATTCAAATTTGGATCCTTGCAGAAAATCGACCAGGGTCGTCTATAAGATCCTTATTCTTCTATCGCGCGAGATTCGAAGCTACATTGCATCGGTGCATCGCGGCACGGAGGCGCAAATGCAAGGCGAGAACGAATGTGCAGTTGCCGATATTTTCTATGCCCCGCGCGGCGACGTCCGGTGATTCATGATGTATATATACAGTCAAACGGCTGTTGTGGCTGCGGTGTTTCGCGACAAGTGTCCTTGAAGCCGTATAAAACGGAATATCGCATTTATGGTAGAAGCTTAAGCCGCGTTGCACGTGAGCTATATCTCTCTCAAGAGACTTGTTTTCTCGACGAACTTTGTCGAGCAAACAAGACAACGCTATGAGAAAAACAAATATCCGTTCGGTCGATGAAATTCACTAAGATCCTATTTTTTTTTTGTTTTTTGAACTCATAGAATACTTTTTTTTCCCATCGGAAAGTTTTTTGAAAATATTATATTTTTGATTATATTCATATTCGATATAGTATCGTGCATCGTTGCACCGCATTAAAGTTCTGTCAAATTTTACTAAAGTCGGAGCGACCACAGAGAAGAAAGAAAAAACAGCAAAATGTGCCGAAGATGAGACCACCGCCCATCTATTTTGACGAAAATAATGTGAAATAAACGAGTGGTCGCTGCTGTGATTGTCTGGGAAACTTCGGCTCCTAAAGTCAAGTCACGGCGGTTTTAATTTTTCGGAGGATGTCGCCCATACGCATCAATCGAAAAACAAAAATGTCGTGAGTTCTTCTATAAAAAAGCGAGAAGTTTAAAAAAAAAAGAAAAAAAATGGTTGAATGTAACGGATGCTCATAATATTTCTTGACTGATCACTGAAAAAATAAGTCTGAAAAAAAGTGTAGAGCTAGTGGGTGTGCGCGCGTGTGCGCGCGTGTGTGTGTGTGTGTGTGTGTGTGTGTGTGTGCGTGCGTGCGCGTGTGTGTGTGTGTGTGTGTGTGTGTGTGTGTGTGTGTGTGTGTGTGTGTGTGTGTGTGTGTGTGTGTGTGTGTGTGTGTGTGTGTGTGTGTGTGTGTGTGTGTGTGTGTGTGTGTGTGTGTGTGTGTGTCAGAGAACGTGCAACAATGTCATCTCATCCGTATCTGATAGATTGAGAGATTGCAAGTGAAAATTGTGCAATGGAGAAGTTCCGATATCCATTTGAAGGTATATATGTTATACGAGGGGACAAACAAACGAGAGAGAGAGAGAGAAAGACAAGTGTTGGAGGATACCCCGCTATGCCTGACGGTTGCGGTAGGAGTCGGCGGCTTAATGTAGAGCGGCGTCGGGCAATGTTCCCCAAGAGTTCAAGGCTAACCGCCCAGAATGTATATATATATATTATATATATACTATGTATATAGATAGAAATGGTTAGTTTGTGCCACAGAGCTTTTCTCCTACACAGTATATATGTGTAGTGCCCGAAGAGGATAGCAAACACCCCGCTTTCAGCGTAGCGCGGGCGTCGTCGCCACCGAGGAGCCCGTTCACCCGCACGAAGAGAGAAAAGAAGAGATGTAAAAAAAAAGCAAGAACCAAATAATTCAATGTTTAAAAGGATTCTGATAAATCGTAGCAAAGAGCATTTTAAATATCCTTCCATAATACAAAAAGTATTAATAATTACAATTTTTTTTTTAATATTACGAACAATCATTGCGAAAAATTATGAGATGATACTATACATTCTCTAATTATTAACAATAAATGTTTATTTTAATTGATACTTGTTCGATAATTTCATTACAATGTCTTTCTATCTGAGCGAAGGGCATATCTTCGTCTTTCTCAAAACCTCCGTGGGGTTGGATATGAGAAGTCTTTGAAATGGACGATCGAATATTTGCTGAGAGAGAGAGAGAGAAAGAGAGAGAGAGAGAGAGAGAGAGAGAAGGGTGCGATCGATAAAAAAAACAAAAAATGTTGACCCACGTCGATTTCACGACGAACGAGGAAGTGATGGAGAAAAAGGAATGAGAAAGAGGAGAAAAAAAAAGGAACGCGAGGATCGAGTTCGATTCAAGGGTCAGACACGTTTGGCCTCGAGACCCATGTCACACAAACTACCGCTATGGTGACTCCGTGACTCACTTTCCTACCAGAGAACGCTACCTCTTTTTTTTTATATTTTTGGCTTTGTTACATCGTCGTTGTTCCAATAACGAGATAGTTTTTGCAATATTTATAATTTCACGACAATGGCACAACATTGAGCTTTTCATTATCAAAGGAAAATATTTACGACATTCTGGGTGTACTCGGCTGAACAGCCACATTCAAGGCGAATCAGCAATAATACTGCGAGGGCTAAATTAAAAAAAAAAAAACGACTCATTGGCACGGATTTATTGGGGAACATTTTTTTAAAATTGAAATATATATTTTAAATCATTTCTGGTTATGTAAAAAATTATTGATGCGTCAGTAATTTAAAAAATTCTCCTCAATGATATGTTCAGTTGTTTCATGACCAAATAGCGACTCAAAACGTGTCCTCGATATAAAAGAAACTTATTGGCAACTTCGAAACGGCCATTTTAGTTTCATGCCCATTTTTATCGGCGGTAAAGTTGGGGAAACAAGGATCATTGGCTTTCATGCACGCTAACGATTTTATAAACGGTACGGTAAGTACCTCTCTCTCTCTCTCTCTCTCTCTCTCTCTTTCTCAGTGCCTCTTATCGTCCCTTCACTTTTTCGGCGATTTGCCGTGCGTGTGTCTGTATGCAATAATAATACACGAAAAGCTCATTCGATCGAACAAAACGACCGGGAAGCCATGACGTTCGAGGTGTACGACTCATTAGCCGACCAGGGCACACCTGCCACTATATACAGCCCAGCGACGAACATACACAAGCTTACAATCATGCATAAATGTGCATATAAACGAAAAAAAAAGTATATAAATTACGACCTATACGGAGAGGGGAGATTTTGGTCACGTACACATGATCAAAAGTGCACGAAAATGCATGTAAGCTCGTCTCTCGTCTGTCTGTTTGTCTGTGTGGGTACGAGGGAACGAAAGCCGAAAATCGTGTGCGCCCATCAGCCAATGGGCGATAAAGAATATAGATCGTGCGGCATGACTCCTGGTTTCGCTCTGACGAACCGGTGAAACGACCAAGGGAAAAATAAATAGAGAAAAAGAAAACGAGAGGGAGAGAGAGAGAGAGAGAGAGAGAGAGAGAACGTCGTGTGCAAATGCACTCTCCGCACGCAATTTCGTGATAGCGTCGATAGCCGACCGCGAATGTGATCAGGCGATGAGGGACCAGAAAAGAGAGAGAGAGAGAGAGAGAAAGCGAGAAGAAAAAAAAGAGGTGGAGAAGTGCAGGAGTGAAAGAGGTATACTCTTGCAAGCAAAAGCAAAGGCTAACTCAGCGATTGCTGGCATATATGTTGTACTGCACCAATGCTTCGGGGTGTCCCCCTCCTCTAGAATTCGCAAACATTTGGCGGTCGTTGACCCGATGCCGGGCCAAACCGCCAACAGACCCGAACAACAAGCAACCATTCTCATTCTTTCTTTCTCGCTCCTATATACACATTCATATATTATACGTTACTTGCATATATGCATGTATACGGAGAATTTCATGTGAAAAAGAACGCATTTTTCTCCGAAAATATATTTCGAGCAAGCGAACGATGACTTGTAAAAAAAAAAAAAAAACGATTAGGATAAAAATGGCTTTTCCAATCTTATTTTTTCGAGGGTGTAGACTTTTAATTTTTTTATTTTGTACCAGAATTTTCTGTATATGCGATAGGATTCTCATGCACAAACAGTACACTGGAATTGTCAAAAAATATTTGTCACAGAACGGGTCGTTATTGTGACTCGGAAAAATCGAATTGGACAAAAATCCATTTCGTATGAAATACACCATGTAGATAGGGGTATATATATATATATATATATATATATATATATGTTTTCGGGGTTCTCGTGCTGCGTGTCTTTATGAAGGCGTGTGCACTAGAGACGATTGGTGCACACGGTGCACATACGATGATAAAAATACTCGAAAAATTCGCTCTGGCTCGGTTACCAACGACGAAAGCTCTTTTCTGCTGCCGTTGCTGTTGGTTTTGCAAGACAGCGAGCAATTCGTCTCTCGCCCACCTGACGAAAAAACTTTTGACGTTAAATCATCGAGAGAGAGAGAGAGAGAGAGAAATATATATATATATGTAGATAGACTGGATTTCAGGGAACGAAAGAGACGAAACTTTTAGTCAACTACTGCTTTATGTGCAGAGCCATAGATCATCGAGACCTGAAGATCGTACATCATGAAAACTTTCGAGTCCTCGTAGCACAAAAAAAATGTTACGTTATTATCTACTCCACCGAGGAGAGATATGATTGAGAAATTCTTACATTTGGGATGATTCTGTGTTCATTTTTTTTTTTTCTTCGCTGTAATATCTTGATCGAAATTCTGTTGTGTACGCTGTCGAAAATATCGCGGCTAATAAATTTCGCAAATCAACTGCCTACGGATTTGTCAAAATGACAAATTATTTCGATATTTTTCTCACAATTTTTCGAAACTTTTTGTTCCATCGAACGGGTGATTCGAGTAAAAATTTTTCACATCAGTTATTTGTTTCGCGAAACAAGCCACGACGAAGTCTTTATGATTTTACGAAACGTTCTTTATTTTTATTTTTGTTTTTTTTTTCAATCGAGTCTGAGATTCGAGTAAAAAAAAAATTCCATAAAAATTATTTGTCTCGTATAAAGTTATAGATACGAAAGCGCTTAAAACGATTTATTTCGCCACGTGCATATGTGCTCCGCCGCAAGTAGTAAAGGCGAGGGTATCGTCGGCTTGTTCGCCTAGACGAAAGCGCGCCACCGCAGCTCTCTCGCTGCACTAGTGAATGCACTCGGTATGCAGCCAGCCAATTTGCGTTATATAGCTCGTAAACGAAGCGTTCGCTCGTGCCACCCAGTCGTCTGACTGAACCTACTAACGGACCATTCGCGGCCGGTTTTTCACTCGACAGTCTGCCTAGCACCAGCCCTCAACTACTTACGCTGTGCACCGTATATACCTGCATGCACGTCGCGTCAACGCGAACCAGGCCTCGACGTAGCTTCATTTAAAAATCACAATAATTGCAATTCGTTTTTTTTTTTTTTTAATAATAAATTCATAAGCTGCGTGAATAAGCATAAAAATAATCATATATATATTTTTTATTCATTTTATTAATACGCTATCCTTTCAATTCTCACAGCTCTTCGTCTTAAATCGTAGATATTTTTTAACTCCCATTTTTCTTTCGAACAAAAATCGTTTCATTTTGTTTTTTTTTTTTTTATTCTTGAGTTTAAAACATCTATTGTTGGGGACTTTCGAAATTTTACCTTCTTCAATACGATTAATGATATCGATCGGTATGCCACATGGTTTTTTTTTCGCTTTGAGTACACCATTTTGGGAGAGCAATGTTCGAAATAATTCGAACAATTTTGTGCTTCAAAAATAATTTTCAAGCTCAAACATTTTGAAATCTCCGTTTGAGAACCCTCTCTAACTGAAAAAAAAAAAAATCAACAAAACTTGGATGAAAAAAAGTGGAGGCAGGTGTTATCGTACACGAAGTATTAATTATTTTCATAAAAAAAAAAAATTGTATTTTTATAATGATTAGTACGTATCGATCGTTACCCGAACCGAGGACGTATATTTTATTCTGAAAATAATAAATACTTCGTTTTACGGCAAGACATTTCTGCTGGCTGCTCTGATTAATGCTGAGCTTGAATAAAATTTGTCCTCATACATATAATTATACTCATATCAACAACTTTGAGCTATAAAATAAAAATTGTTTGAGCCATTATTTCACTATTTCGCCATCGAGTCTCGACTCATTGGTATAACAAAAAAAATCATTCGACGAATTGTTGGATCGAATAAGTTGAAAAAAAAAAAAAAAAAAACGAAACAAGTTGCGTAACATTTGCCAAAATTTTTTTGGGCGATACGACGAAAGAGAGGCAATCAAGTGATGCGATAACGAGAGAGTCGTCAAGGTCAAACGGACTAAGTCGATTGATACCGATAAGATCGCGCAAATGGGGTAATCAATTATTTATCTTTGCCCATCTGACCTTGTCCCGTACATATTGACATGTAGAGTGACAATTCAGCTCTCTCTCTCTCTCTCTCGCTCTTAAAACAAAAAAAAAAGTATTCAGATTCACGCAACATTTTCAAAGATGATAGTAATAGCATAAAAGTGTAAAGGGCTTTTATTATGATTGCAATGAATCTCAGAATTCTCAAATTTTGGCTCGTCAATGTCCAATCGAGTCCGAGAAGAAGGACGAAATTTCTGCAACTCTTCGATTTTACCAGATGCGCGCATTTTATGTATACACACGATTACATAACGAAAATATGCATGCTCGAACGTATTCAGCGACAATTATTTTTTAAAAATTTATCCATACATTTGTGCAATCGAGACCGACGAATTATGATCAGCCCGAGAGCCTTGTATTTCCGTCTGTGCTTAAAAATAATTTTAAATGGGTCAGCGATGCGAGAGAGTTAAAAAGAAAGAGAGAGAGAGAGAGAGTGCAAAACGATATATTTTTAATTGCTCGGCAGACGGGGACGTAGACGTTTCTCTGGATGACGAGATTCGCAGATGTGCATAAACCACACACACAAACACACATACACACATAAAGAGAGAGAGAGAGAGAGAGAGAGAGAGAGAGAGAGATTTCCTTGATGCATCCCCCCTTCCCCTCTCAATCTGTCACTCTTTCTCGCTGTAACCAAAAGAGTGAGCTTGCTTGCTCGCGTTGCGTCATGGATGATGATCGTCTATATTATATACATACATACACGAATATATATTCCCGTTTGAATGCCAGAGTGCAATTTCTGCGCCACGAGGAACACGACGAGAACTCTTGTCGCGATGCAAATTTCACGTCGAGCACGTTCGGTTAGGCTCGTATATTGGGCTCTGGCAAATCGTAAGTGTGAGTCCCAAGGATATATGCGAATGAGACTCTAATACAAATACACACACACACACACACACACACACACACACACACACACACACACACACACACACACACACACACACACACATACACACGTATGTGAAACAAAGAGAATCAGCAGAAGCGAAAGAACCGCATGTCCGCCGCTTGCATAAATATCCTGCGTGTATATATTTGACTCGTGATAACTTCTAGTCCCCCCCCCCCCCCCCCCCAGAGCCGTGCCAGATACGATTCGACTATATACTGGCGGGGCATGTCCCAAATGCCGAGGCCCAACTTTGCGGCTAATTAATCATTACCGATTCACTATTTCAGTTGATTTCCATTTTTTAAGCGTCGTTCAATGATTCTTTGCTCTTCTTCACTTTGATATTCAATTTATATTTTTCTTACTTCTCGGATTGTCTTTTCATTTTGTGCTTGATTGAATTTTTTTTTTTTTTTTTTTTAAATCGTGCGAATCACGATGCAACAGGAGAAAAATTTGGGTAATCGACTCACCATTTACCTGGCAATCGAAGTAATCTTAAAATGATATTGGATAGAGGCTTTTCGCAACGAAGAATTGATATGAGCTTTCTTTTTATTTGAATCAAACGAAGTATTGGGAAGTATGTTGTTTGACGAAAGTATTTTTACGAAGTCCGTATAAGACGAATCTGAATATTTTACTGATTGAAATAAAAAATAAAAAATAAAATTCTTTTTCCCCCGGACCGCTGAAACTCCCCAAATGTGAGTCAATTGAAATACGTTGCAATCCAAGGTGCGCATCGGGTTATTATGCAAAAAAAAAAAAGACAGAAATCGAAGAGTACGACATTCCCTGTGCACACAGGTTGCTCATATAAGTCTTCGAGTCCTCGATTCTCGACTCCTTGGGTTGTCGGTAACGTGTATACTTCCCACCCATGCTCGTGCACAGACACACGGTGTGCCCGACCACCTTTCTATATAATTCGATTTCCTTCACATCGTCTTTCCCGAGACAAGGCACACTCTTAAACTCTACGCTGACCCTCCGAGGTCTCGGAGCAGTCCTCGAATGACTGCATATACGTACAAACATCCGGAGAATTCGAGCCATTCCAACCCAATAGTCTTCCTCTCGACCACGACGTCATTAATCCAAATTTATACATTTTTCAAATCGTACCGTTTAATTATTTTTTCCATTTTTCTTCTTTTTTTCAATCTTCTCAACCACGATTATAATTATTACAAAAAAAAAAAAAAAATATGGCTATAACTACGATAATTAAATTTGACTCGTGGATGGGGCTGTGTGAATTCGAATGATGTATGCGAGGGAATCGTTATTCTTTGCTTCGGAAAATTCCAATGGTTGGATGGGATCGAATAAATTCAACGTTACCCCTGGTCGTCGCGGCTGTTACCATTGCTCTCTCTCTCTCTCTCTCTCTCCTATTTCTATCAGTTTCACGAGACGTCGAGTAAAATCACGTCTCTCGTTACGAAAGTCCGTCGAGCAACACAATGAAACGTGTTTATGGAGATTTTTTTTTTAACGAAATCGATATAACGTACGATTGATATGAGGAATAATTTGACCCAGCGGGTAAATGAAAAGAAAAGAAAAAAAAAAAAAAAGAAAAGAAATCAGGTAACGTGAAAGACTGCATTGGAGACAAAGGCCTTATAGAGACACAGATAAGTGTGTGCAAAAGTTTGTTTTGCGAGAAATTATTCGCAAGTGTATTTCACACATGTATGTATATATATATATATATATACGCACGCTTGATTAATAACGAATGCAGATAATCGCAATCGTTGCGCCTGATTCTCGAGAGATTTCGATCGATATGGGATGAACAATGCGGTGGGTGTGCTCTTAACAATTATTTCCCTCCTCATAGCTCTTCCTATTGGACGTTTTTTTTTTTAAATTCGTGAATACTTACGCGTATGTATCTATATACTTGGATAGAAAAATCATAATTATTGTACGGGTTTTTTTAAAGCATATAGATTGTGTGTGTGTCTGTGTTTGGATTTGTGAGTAAAGCATACAAGCCAGTGGTTAAGTTTGGGGAGCGAATGGCGATGAAATAAAACCGCGTACACACACAGAGAGGAATTTGATCAATGGCTGCAAGGCGGTAAAATTATTCTATAGCAACGACGAGAGAGCTCGTCGATCAAGAGGAAGACGAAGACGAAGACGACGACGACGACAACGACGACGACGACGACGACGACGAGCGTCCGCGCTCGGCCTCTCGTCTAAAAACATATTCACCGGGTGGAGTCTAATTTCAGAGATAACGCAAGCGACGAAGTAATCTAGTTACTAAGCGTCTAATCTAATCAGCGATTCAAATTATATGTGTGTAAGTTTTTTTTTGTCTTCATAGAAAACTAGTCGGACGCTTCGTACAGAGAAACTATTTGCAAATTTTTTCGGCCCGATATCTCAATCAATACGCGTTCCTGCTAAGTCGTGGATGTTCTCTCTCTCTCCTCTCTTCTCTCTAGCGGCATATTTTTCTTGCGCACGACTAATCGGACCTGTGGCTTATTAAACGACTCTTAACTGGATCGGCGTTCGTTGATTTTAATTAGAGCCTATTTTCGAATAATAGTTCGTGATCCCGAATTCCTCAAAGTTCTGTTATAATGTAGAACGAGAAAAATATTTGGGTATAGTATTGAATAAGTTAATATTGCCCATAAATGGATATACAATTTCGTTTATCGAACGAAAAATTCCCCGAATAAATTATAATGATTGCTTTTGTTTGAGTACATCTGTCACATTGTTTCGTCAAATATTTTTCTGACTGTAGAATTTTAAACAAGACCGCGACTCAGGAAATATAATTGAGCCAAAAATTTTTTTTTTATATATAAAAGACTTTAGTTGGCGCTAAAATTTTCAAAGTTTGCTCATGACGAATGAAAAAATAATAACTTAAAAAAAGATTGTGATATCACGTGACCCGAAATCACGTGAGGTTTTAATGAGTCAATGATTTCACGTGTTAATGTCTTTTTTCAATAATTTTATGTAAAATTATTATTATTTTTTAAAATAAATTCAGGTAAAAAATGATTTATTGATCATATTATGCGAGATTTAATCGTATAATATCGTAGCCAATGTCTCGAGACGATTTGCCAAGACTTAATTCAACAGAAAAAAAAAATAAAATAAAGCATCGCGAATTTACGAGACGCGTATTGATATATGCTTTGCGATTTTTACTGCAACGAGGCAACACGATTGTGTGCAAAATTTCTCTCGTACTCTCTCATGTGTATGTGAGTGTGTGTGTGTGTGTGTGTGTGTGTGTGTGTATATGTATGTGTGTGTTTGGGGCACACTTGGAATGACAAACTTACGTAAAAGGTGCGTCAATAGGAGAGAAAAAAAGAAAGAAATGTGTCTGGCTAAATGACGAAATTCAGGAATATTATCCGTTATATTCAAACTCTACAGGGACTTTCAAGAATTTTAACTTCACGTCGAAAATTCGTTTTATTTTGCGAGTTTTTGACGATAAAATTATTTCATGGCAATTTTTTTTCTTTTTACACGCACAAAAAACGGACAATTGCTCATTTTTTCAAACTATCAAAATTGATTTTTTCATTTTTTTAATTTCATTTTCGCTAATATCCGAGAAATAATATTTCAAGATTATTTCCATTTTTTCCCCTCTAAATTTAATGTCGTTTGTTCGATGTTTGTGTCAAGCAATGGCTCACAAGAACAATAACGACAACGAAAAAAGTATCTTTCCGAGATTGCGTTAATACTTTCGTGACACTATAATAAAAAAAAATAATGATAAATCGATTTTTCAAAATTTTTTCACGAAGAGTTTCTTGTACTTTAATTTTTTTTTAAATGAAACAATGTTTGTAGATAACGACATTGATAATTAAAAGGGATATTCTTGAAGAAATGCGTTACTATTCTTTCGTACGTATCTATCGGTCGTTCCTTCTTCATTTTGGTTAAAAATAATGCATCAAAAATAAAATAATAATAATAACAATAACGATGAGAATGTTTCGTCAATTACCTAGCAATACCCTCTTCGCCCCGATCGTCTGCTAGTGTTGGTCCTCGAGGCAGTCTCGGCTATTCTACTTCGAGCTCACGTTCAAGGATTCGCGTTTGCTTTGCATACCGCGATTTGGGCCTGGTTAAAACTGCAAAAGGCTCTCTTGCATCGGGGCCTCGTGTAAGTGCCCACGTCCTAGCTCCTCTCGTCTCGTCGCTCTCCCCCCCCCCCCCCTCTCGCTCACTCTCTCTCTCTCTCTCTCGCACTCTTGTTTCTTTCATCGTCCATTCTCTTCTTCTCCCCAGCTTCATCAGGCTCTTTTTTCTATTCGCACACACACACACACACACACACACACACATACACACAAGCCCAAAACTTCTAGCGATCGCGAGACGTATATGTATACTATGTATCTGTATATGTGTGTGCGAATCGCGTCTCGTTTTTCAAGAACCCAGCTCCGGCACCCTCTTACACGTAATGGCCGACTCATCGGTATACTATTTTTTTTCTCGCTTTTTTACTCTCCCTCTCTCCCTCTCACGCTCACTCTCTCTCTCTCTCTCTTACTCTCGTCTTCTCTCACTCTGGCATAAATTCTCCCGTCACAAAAATCTCTATTTATATACACACACGTACAATGTACAAACTCATTGACGACGTGGTTGTATACGTAAGCTCGATATTCTGCCCCGAATTGCATGCAACCGAAAAGAACTCTCGTGCACAACCGAGAATTTTAGCTACAGCCACATCAGACGCTACTTTCGTCTATAAGATGTATGGAGATATTCCTGGGTGAAATCGGACGACGTTTGACCCTGACCCAATTTGATTTGATCCATGATTATTTTTTTCTTTTTTTTTTTTTTATGTTTCTGCACCTGCTCTGAAGAACGGTGGATTTTTCAAATTTTTCAAAATCCAAAGATTCGGCCTCGTTTTAAGGAACTGAGAAACCGTTTTAAAAATATTGGGACATGTTTTCCCATCAGCCTGGCAAAACACATATTGCTGTCCGGACTATCTTAATTGGCAGAATTTACGGAACGTATCATTAGGTTCAATAGTCATTATCACGAATTTTTTTTTTTCTGATTTTTTTAAATACTCGATATGGTCTTAATCAATTAGCTCTTCATCGTTTTATCTATTCGTCCCTATCCACCGGTATTATCTATTTAATTAATATTGATAAAAAAAAAAAAAGTACTAATTGAAGTCTTTTCTCGATCGACAATGATCACTTGACCGGAAACTATTTTTTATTTACCCATTTGTGCATTTTTTCTTTACCTCGGAGACAGAATTATCATATTAATGTTGAAAACGACAACTCGATCTAAGGACAAAAATAATCAGTACGAAAAATCGGTAAAAATTTTCCTTTCGGATTCAATTTTTTTTCGATCAATTATAGAACTAATTGAAAAGGAAAAAAAAAGGAATGCAAGGCCTCTCGTCTACATGGGCCTGCCGTATGCATTTATTGAGCAGCTAGACGGAAAACAAAATGACTCGAGGTCAGCACATTTTTGTCGAATGACGTTGGAAATATTCCCAAAGTAACGACATGTATATATATATATATAGATATATATACGTTTATACATACATACAATCGGCTAAACAATGTGTGTGCACATACATATCGTTACAGTACTGTATGCTGCGTCTGGCAATCTGTATAGACCCAAGTACGCGAAAAAAAAAAAGATAGTGAGAATGAGAGAAGGCCCACAGCGATAGATACGCGTATATATGTATATATACGTATACATAGGTATGTGTTATAGTCTTACATAGAATAATTGAAAGACTGGTCTGTACGTGTTTCGTGTGTATATAAATGGAATCGTTAATCGCTGAGACGTTTATCTAGCGACATAACAAAAAGGATACGCGTCTCGGTCTGGCGGATTACGTCATATTTTTTTTTCGTACAAACTCGAGAGAGCGAGAGACGGTGTATCCTAGGTTATAAGATTGTATATATGTATACAGTTAAACGTATCCATAGACCAGTGGGTCGTGAGCTCGTCTGGTCTCCTGGGCATTATTCACGTCTAGCGCTAGTCTAGCCTCATGACCGTAACTACCTGGCACAAAACACTATATATACGAGCGAAGGTGAGGCCATGCCGTTAGGCGAATATGAGTATTTTTTTTATTTTTTATTATGTCAGAGGACCCATCGGTAGGGTAAAGAATCGCATACATGCCTTGAAAGAATCGTGATTTTCGTCCGGAATTACTTGCCGCAGCTTCAAAAATAACTAATCACATTTAAAATCGTCTAGTTTTTGACAACTTAAACTTTCTTATCATATTTTCATATTTTTTTTTATCCCCCATAATGCCTCTTATTTTATTGCTGCGTGGGATGCTTAAGCAGAGACATTTGTCTGTTTTTTTGTGGTTTTTTTAATCGCTCATATACCTCGCGTCCCTGGAGGAGCAGCCTGAATGATCTCGCAATTTTTCCCCGCTAATTATGGACATTAATTTCGGCACAGATGGAGGCAAAAATATAAATAACAATCGTGTCCACGCGAATGGAAATGCTGATCAAAGTTTGCGATTATTAACAATGTCGATGGTTTCTTTTTTTACATACAAATGTAATGAACAGTAATCGGTGGATGGATCAAGGCTGATTCAAATTCGTGTGTTTCTTAAAATTGCGTTTACGAATGAAAATTTCACAGATCAGACGCCTAACGAAGATTCCATTGATTGTTATATTTTACGGTAAATACAACGACATACCGAAATACCGGTGGTGATTAACCCGGACTAGAAATACCCAAGATTATCCGGAAATTTTTATCATCCACGAGATAAATTGACGAGTCGTCACTTGGACTTCAAGATCCTCAAACATGTCTGCAATTTATTTATCAAAGGATTCCTTTGAGATTTCTCGTATCGCTAAACATTTTTTTTTTTTTTTCTTTCGATTGACCCCTGAGAATTCTCCTAACCAATTAACGTCATTAACCCGGGCATCCCTACGAATATAGATACATGTAAAATATAAAATTATGAATACCAATTTTGTGCTCGTATCTATAAAATAGAAGTCCGCCAATTTTTTTTTTCCCCCTGAAGAGAACACGCTGAGGATGGTCAACGGAAAAGAAGGTACTCGAATCTTCAGTCCGTAGCAGACGATAGTTTCAACTACATACGAGTATCGAAAATTTTGAATTATACAATTAACGTGATTTACGGTTCGTGTAACACTGTATATCTCGACTCTATACTCGACAGCCCAAAAAAATGTACATCGCGTAGCTTCCACGGAATAATAATCATAAATTGCGATAAATTGTGGGATAAACAACCGAAGAATCTCTACTTCAATGTTAACGGAAGCGATCTCAATTCTCTATGTAAAATCTCATGGACACAGGTCGATGAATACACGAGTGAAAAAAAAAGCAGATTATGCGCAAGTCTTGGTTGTATCGCAAACGGGTTTTTTCCTTTGGTTCTCGCATACGTACAAGACCCATAACAGGAGCTACTATAGCAATGAGTGGATTAAGGAGCCCAGCCTGTCTCTCCTCTCTGCGAGGACCCAATAGACGGAGCTCGATGAGGGAGAACCCCGTGCAGACTGTCGGGAGACCAAAGGTCATAGCTCAAAAAATTTACTTACGTCAAGTCGGGTGAGTTGGGCCCTTTTCGATTTGCAAACAGAGTAATATGGATACGCACATGTATCACTATATATTTTAGACGAATGCACACGTGTTGGAGAGGGGGGGGGGCTCTAGTTCTGCGGCTGCTGGACACATGAAACTTTGTGTTATTCTTCAACGTCGTTCGCCTCTTCTTCTATACACATATGTAGAGGCAGAGGGGTTGGTAGGAATTTGAACCACTCTCGGTAAATTTAGATCACTGGGGTTTCTCTGGCTCCAACGTTTACCTGCATGTACCTTCCACCATGGAACGTTTACAGGATTACAATAGTAATATTCCACGTCCTATTATATCACAGGTTATACGGTACTGCATAATATGTAATCGAACGTTATCTTACATTTGTGGATTACCGCAAGAGTGGTGTCCTTCGGCAACCATGCTAAGGATATTTCGAAAGGAATATCCTTAGCATGATTGCCGATCCTTAGCACGATCCTTCATTAAGTTTTTGCTGTATTGTTTTGAAATATTACGCTACACAAGACTTGGGATTCGGCAAGCGATACAAAGTTAATGAATCCTACACGAGCATCATGTTACAAGATATAACTATATTCTCAGGCAATATGGCTAAACTTGATTTACTGTAATCCCATAGAAAAATTGTTGACATATTTTCCATAGGGACTCTTGCAGTATCACAAATGTAGGATAACGCGCTGTATATATTATATGGTGCAGTACATTGTGTGGATTAAAGTGCAGTAGAGTATGTCTCATGTATGAATAAACCTTGTAGGATTTGAGACATCTCCGATATACTTATGGTAAATGTATGGAAAAATATATGTATAAATAAATATGAGGGATAACGTCGCTAAAATACGTTACACGTATTTTAATTCAATAATCCATTCTACCGATTTGCCACAGGCTGATCAGATTATTCTCCGAATTTGCGTCGACTGTGAAGCTAGCTGTCGGAGTAAAAATTTGATCGCACGAGAACAATTAGTCCACAACCGTATTGTGCGAGATCCCGAATAATTTGAAACGATTCTTAAGCAACGATTAATGATTCACGAAATTGTTAATGCGAAAAAATCGAGTGAAAATGAAAATTTATATTTAATTTTATAGCGGGTCTCCGTATGATTCGTCGTAATAAATTTATAGCAATGATGAATAATTTTTCAATTATTATTGCGAAATTCAGTATGCTTCATTGTTTCATACTTTTCCAACAGACTTTTAATCCTTCGAGCGCTAGTAATACTCAAAAATAAAAATACGACATTGTCATACAATGTACGAAATGTCGCTCGGACGAACAGTGTGTACGGTGATGTGCAAAAAAGTATATGCGATTGGTCGCGTGACGAGCAATTTCCACGACACGCCACCCGGGATAAGTATCTTTTTCATTTTCTCAACCAGCGTATTGTAGACAAAATTTCTCGGAAGAAGTGTTGATTGCATTTCGAAAAATTACAATTTACGAATTGAAAGGCTATTGAAGGTTTTCTCAATATGAAATCTGCGCTTCGTCAGCATCATTCGAAATCGAATGAATCATTGATTAACCCTAGAATGGTACACTTATTTTATTTTTTCCTTTGGGACACAAACGTACCCCGCGCGTTCGATCACGATTATCACTGTTATAAATGGGGAAAATTTTTCTTTTAATTTTTCATTATCTTCGTTTTTTAATAAGGCAAACGAAGGTAACATTTAAAAAATTTCGAAAATTCGAAAAATGTGTCAATTATGGTTAGGTTCCTTAATTGCGAACGATCTCTGCTTTGGCGTAAGATTTGAAATCACCGTGGGGTACAGACGTATCCCACTGTACACCGTTCTAGGGTTGATCTGATGGTGGTCAAATTCTTCCCACTTTATACGGAGACTAAAATGATGGTCCAAATTTGCACCAAACCATGTATCTACATGTGAGCACATACATATATGCGTATGCTTGTACAAGGCGATTACTCTGTAGTATGCCAAAGAGAGAGAAAGAGGAAGAGAAAGAGAGAGAAGGAGAGAGAGAAAGAGAGAGAGAGAGAGAGAGAGAGATAGTAAAAAGTGAAGAGTGAAGGAGCAATTGTGCGAGGAGCGCGATCGTTCTTAGTTTGGCGAATACAAACAGACCCGAAGGCCACCACACTGATCGCTCAGCTGTGCCAAATTACTCGCTTGTATTGCCATTCTTAACCTCTTCACTCGATCTTGCTTGCTCCTCGTGATTTGCGGGTCTCCTTATAAACCTCATATGTATATCTATATATACATTAAACTATGTCCATATTCATAGCTACGCATACTCGTCTATATATATCTGTAAAAAAATTATAGAAGCACGTACCTTGATCGTCGGGCGCAAAGTAAAGAGTTGTCGCTTTCCCGCGGTGTGTCCTTGCCAGTTTCGGCGTCTCGGTGTACGCAGACGGCGCTACTGTCGAGTAATTACGATAGAAACCGCGATATATATATATTTTTTTCTTCTCTTCCAATCTTCCCCCTCCTCCCCTCCCCGTCAATCACGTTTTATCACGGTTAACAACGATTTGTATGTATGTATACTTTTTAATTATTATCGTTTTGCAATATTATTTTTCATCCCTTCTCTTCGATTCTCGTTGCGGTTTTTTTAAATTCTTCTTTGCAGCTTCTATCGTGCTGAGTCCGTATTATTTTCAATGTCTTCGAGGGTTTTGTTTCTCTTGATATCGCTGGATTTTTTTTGTTTCTCGCGCTTATTGCGCACGTTTTTTTTTATTTTATATTTTTATTATTTCACTTCTCATCCGGGCACCTCCGACGCCTCGCTTCTTCACCGGGAATAAGAACGCACCTTCGCACGCGTACTCGATCTATCCCTCTCTCGATCGTATTATTTTTTTTTTGGCCCCTCCTCGAACACCTCTACGCCAATTCTTCCCTAATTATCGTTAAAACAAAGTATCGTTAATGTAAGATCTCTCTCTCTCTCTCTCTCTCTCTCTCTCTCTCTCTCTCTCTCTCTCTCTCTCGTACACACACGCACTTTAATCTGTCTCTCTGTGGCTCCCTTTGTCACTAGGCCTCGCTGTAATTCGTAAAGATATATCGTTAATGCTGCTTTCTCGACGCACACGATTGAAGCTCTGCGTCCATGGCAATCGAAAGCTTTTTTTTCTTCCTCTCGCTATTTTTATCACTCTCTCTCTCTCTCTCTCTCTCTCTCTCTCTCTCTCTCTCTCTCTCTCTCTCTCTCTCGATATTTTGACTTTATACGAATACAAAAAAAAATATATATCTCGCGAACTCGTGATGTTTCGTTCGGTTTCACTGCGGTTTATTATTTTTTTGTATTTCGTTCGTTTCCAACGTTTCGTTGGCTCTTGTTCTTTTTTGTTTTGTTCAAGTCTATCACAGATGTGCGTACACGTTTATATACTTGTATGTCAACCCAATCGGCAGTGTAACGTCTGCATATGTCAATATGTGTGTGTGTGTGTGTGTGTGTGTGTGTGTGTGTGTGTGTGTGTGTGTGTCGGCGAGTGCTCGGTACTGTCGAGATTGTCGTTGCAACTTTGTAACCACCACTGGACTCGAGCTCGTTCTTTTTTCTGTCTTTATTTTTGTAATTCTTTCTCTCTCTCTCTCTCTCTTTCTCTCTGTCTTATCACTCGGTCTCTCGTTGCTTCCTTTTCTCTTCCTCTTCGCGACTCGAAGTGACGAGTCTTCTCGGCGCTCTTTCTCTTTCACTCTCTCTCTCTCTCTCTCTCTCTCTCTCTTTATCTGCACAGTCAACTAGTTTGAATCTCGCAATGCATACTTTATTCTTTTTTTTCTTCCTTGCGCACCTTCGTATTTTTTTCTCCATACATCCGTCCGTATGTGTCTCAGAAATACGTCACACTTATTTAGAAAAATAGGCGTTTCGTTAATCTCTAAAACTTGCGGTTGTTTGTCGTTTTTCTTTTTCTTTTTAAATTGTTTTTCCTTTATGTTTTTGCGGCTACTGTGCGGCGCGTCAACGCCGGTGGTTGTCGTAAAGTCGGCTGCGCGAGATTGCTCGGTTCGAGCGTGCTTTTACCCTCGTGGGCCAGGAGAGAGCGAGAGAGAGAGAGCCTTTCCTCGTGGCCAGATTTCGCACTCGTCGCTCTCTCACCCACCTGACGATCGCTCGAGCTTCTGTTTTACCGCGCTGTAAAGCTCTCCGGATCTCTCGAAGCAGGCGCTAACTTTCACAAACACTCTCGGCGAAAGTGCGAATTTTCGAAAAAAAAAAAAAAAAACAAAAAAAAAAAACAAAAAAAAAACAAAAATACAAATTTCTTTTCTTCAGATTTCCTTGATAAATCTTCGATGATTTCCTCTCAGTCAGGGTGAAGATTCGCCGAGAGAGAGAAAGACGGAGTGAGAGCGAGTACTCGCGCTTCTGTGCGCATCCGTGACAAATTTTTCACGAAACGTTTCCGCACACGATCCACCGAGAATATTATTAATTGACCAAGAGAAAGAAAGAAAAAAAAAAAAAACAGAAAAAAAAACGTAAATCTTGGAAAAACTTTGATGTCCCGAGAGTCCAGAGGTTTTACAGGGTCTCAATTAAATGCATGTGTACGGAGAGAGAGTGAGAGAGAGAGCGAGAAAAAAAAAAGAAAAATTAGCAAACTTTTTCCGCTCAGCACGTACTTTTTGATGTTTCCTCGCGTTTTTTATGTGCGTTGCTGTACGATTTCGCGTGGATGCCGCGCTTTTTCCATCGAGGAGATTATTGGAAAAATTTGCGCGAACGACGGAACAACTGCGAAACCCGACGTGAAAAAACGACCGGTGAGATGAGTGCGTATGCGGTGCACGGGCCTTTGCGGACACCGGGGGACTACCTAGTCGTAGAGTGATTGGGAACGCGACTGGCCAAAAGCACTTGATTCGCGCGGCTGTTCGGGGTTCGCCCTGCGCCTCTCCCATGCACTTTTTATTCTTCGTCGTTGCTTTTTTTTTCCTTCTTCTTCTTTCTCTCTTCTTTTCGGGGGCCACGCTTGTGTTGGTGCGTGTGGCGATGTTTCGCGCCCGTCTCCCCCCTTTTGCCCCTCTATTCCCTCGTTCTATCTAACTTTCTCGCTCCTTTTTGATCTCTCTCTCTCTCTCTCTCTCCCACTCTCTCTCTCTCTCTCTCTCTCTCTTGCGCCCAATTTCTGTGTTGTTCGCAGAATGGCCCAGCTTGTACATTATATATCGTGTTATGCCTGGCGAGCAAAGCTCTCCTCTAGCTGGTAAAGAGCGCGGCGTGCGCTCTCCCGAACCCCCCCCCCCCCCCTCCTGCCGCGTCTACCGTTTCGAGCTTCGTCAGATATTATGGAGCTTCTATAGATGTGTATGTAGATTTGTATATGTATATATGAATATATATTGGCACGAGTGAGAGAAACCAAATGCGCTGCTTTATATTAGCAAAAGAGGAGGGAGCGATGCGAGTAAACGTATGATGGTTATATGGGGCCTCTCTCTTGCACTCCCGTGTCTTTCCCTCGCACTCTCTCTCCATCTCTCACTCACTCTCTCTCTCTCTCTCTCTCTCTTTGCTGGTGTGCTTGTTAGTGTCCGCCCCATTCGCTCTCGTCACCACTATATATTCTGAGGGGGGTATAGTTACCGAAATGTTAACCTCGTGGAACCACTTTTTTTATATTGAGTGTCGCGAAATTCATAGCAAGGATTGCGCTTGTACGAGAAAGAGAGAGAGAGAGAGAGAGAGAGAGAGAGAGAGAGAGAGAGAGAGAGAGAGAGAGAGATAGAGAGAGAGAGAGAGAGAGAGAGAGAGAACGATAAGAAGTATAAGAGAGCGAGAGAAAGAGAGAGAGAGAGTAGTCGCGATATACAGCTATTACATCGAAAAGAAGAAAGATAGTGCAAAGAGCGCGTCAGATAGAAACATCCAGAAAGAAAGAGAGAGAGAGAAAGGAGAGAGAGATAGAGCGAGAAAGCGTGAAAGAGAGCGAGGGAAAAAGAGTTGAAGCGTCGAGGGGAGGGAAATGAGCGGTGCTTCGGTGGGGAACGGGCGAGTAAAACATTTCGCCGAGGGGTTTAAGGGGCGAAAAATCTCCCCACCACTGTGCCGTAACGCGGGACACCGCTGCCACTACTGCCGATTTTACTAACACAGGCAAACACACACACACACACGCACACACACACAGATCGATGCTTAGAAATCTAAAGGTCGTAACTCTCATCCCTCTGAACGTAAAATCTTGCTAGTGATGCCTTTTCGTTCGTTATTCCCTAATGTACACTTAAATATACATAAAAGGACGTAATTCGCATCACTTTTGCCATTAAATCGGGCGAATTGCGTCTTTCTCTTGCCTTATACTCTCGATACGCACAGGCGAGAGGAAGCTGAAAAAGAGAGCCCCTCTTAACCCCTGCGTGTACATTTTGGCTGTAGTGCGTGTATGTCCGCGTTTGTGTGACTGGTCCACACGCCGATTCTTTGCCCCACCATGCAACGTTATCATGAACGTCACTACTACCACATAACGACAGCGACGAAACGACGAGAGCATCGGCTTCCTCACCGAAAAACCCCTTTGGCCCCACTTCCCTGACCCCACCCCTCCCGCCCCGGTCTCGTCAGCGCCGCGCTTTGCCCCTCTTTAAACCGACGCCCGCACCGACGATTCTCCACCCCGCCAACTCTTGTCCCGATGACGACAACGACAACGACAAACGACAACGACAACGACGACGACGACGACGACGACGACGACGACAACGACGACGACGACGACGACGACGAGAAGACGAACTCTCCTTCCAAATCTCCCTCTAGCCCCTCGCTCCCTCTGCCAAAAACTCAACTATGCTTTCCTCCCTCCCCTTGCATCCTTTGATCCCCACTTCGCGAAATCTAGCTGGCCCCATATGCGTCCCACTCTCTCCTAAAATTTACCCCTCTCCTCGCCCCTTCCTTCCTCGCCATCGCGTCCTCTACTTTGCGAACTCGGAGCAACATTTAGCCAACCGTCCACCGTACATATAGCCAAACTCGCGTACAGTTAGCTCCACGTAAAATAGTCCTCAGGATGTTGATTTTTTGTTTTTTACTTTTTTTTTTACATCGACTCTGGCTTTTTTTCCTCGATTCGACGCTCTCGCGTTAGCCGAATTGAAGGAGAGACCGGGTGTGTCATCTTGTGTACTCTCGAGATCTTTCTCTCCTTCGAGCTTCCAGGGCAATAGAATCGATTTGATTTTCTTTTGAATGCTCCTTTTTTCACGTATAAACATAAGCTTAATTGAGGCTGCAATAATTTTTTTTTCGTCAAAAAGTATTGCCGATTGGCAGGAATAAGGATACAAGATGGTGGTGTCTTGGAAAAAAAAAAAAAAAAAAACAGACTCGTCTTGTTGATAGGACGATTCGACTTCGATTTAATAATTTGACCTGAATTTTTTTTACCAGATCGTTACCACCGGGTCCTTCTATCTTTATCAGCTGACAATTTAAGATCAATAAAACAGGTAGAGCTCTTCGAGATTTCTATAAAAAATATGTGAAATTTTTTAAAAAACAAAATTTCCTTTTACTTTGAAGGGAGAAATTTGGCAACAGGCTTGTTGTTTGACACGCCAAAGTTTCTAATTCCTTTAAGTTTATTGTGACGATATGTACTTCAAAATGATGCCATGCGTACAAAATTTTTCCACAGTGTGTATATAATCCTTTTACCTACGTTCCTGTAAAACTTGGGTACAATTCACAGTACCGTTTTTAAGAAAAAAAATTCGGAACGTTAATATGTTTCGTAGGTGAACTGCACCTATGATAGATAAAATTCTGCCAATTTTTGCAGTATTTACGTAATAACTGACAAGAAAATGATCCATATTATGCTCAGAAATATAATTACGTTTTAAGAAACATTACTTGGTTATTCTGTGAAAATTTCAGAATTTTTGATAGTACAGTTTTTAGAATATTTATAATGTAAGAGAAAGAGGACCCGCTTGCCCGTGAGCGGCGCAACATTGTATCATGCCCCGCGCCTCACCGCGCACCGACCCTGCCCGCTACCCTGACTGAGTAACCAACACAACAATGACATTCTGCGTGATACCTCGGTTTCACGTATTCGCAAAACAGCGTGAAAATCGAATAAATCTCCAACTCCAGCCGTCTAGCAAGTTGTTCGTGTGATCGGATAGAATAGAGGATGAAAGCTGAGATAGGGTTTTTAAATCAAAATTGTGTATTTGCAATTTTTCGAATCGAATGACTTCTCAGGGTTATTTATACATTTGTTTCTTTCTCACGCGACTCTCACGAGTTACTTTTTTTTTTACAATAACTATTAGTATAGTCGTGATAGTAGAAAACAATAACAAAAGTTAAAGATGCAAAATATAGTTGTACCCTCAATTCCTATATCGTACGTATAATTAGCCTGCGTCGTTGACTGTCTCCTTGACTCCCGAATTTCGGCTTACACTTTTTCACGCTTCTCGCTCGCTTCACCGCGGAAACCTGCAGAGCCTTTTCGAACGATACGCGTTCACGTTCTCATTGCTTTTCACCATCGTTTCTTGAGGGTATGTTTTTTTCACTCATTTTCCTCCATCTTGCAATTGTTAACGAATGCGCTGAATTTATTATTCAACGCAGTTCAAGACACAAATATCGATTAGCTATATGTCTTTATAATGCCGAAATTACGTCTGTTTATACGCACATTATCACGAAGGTAATATAGATTGAATGCATTCTCATACTTGACGAATGATAAATTGATTTATTCCAATTTAAACGGTATTATTATTTTTTTCTTAATGCAGCGAAATTATCACGAAAGTCGCATAAAAATTTGCAAACTTTTCGAATAATTTTGTTTATATTTTGTCATATTTCGTTCAAATGAAGCTTTGTGTAAGGTTGACTGTAATTCATTGTGTTATTCATTCTTTTCGGATCATCCTATCAGCAACGTGTTATTGATAGAAATTCGTTCGAATAATTTGAAGGGACTTATCACCTGGAAATAGCTAATTGAAAAAAAATAATCAACGAAAGAGTAAGATCGAAAAGAGAGAAAGAGAGAGCGAGAGAGAGAGAGAGAGAGAGAGAGAGAGAGAGAGAGAGAACCATGACAGTATCGTTCCAAATTTATCGTCGTTCAACCAGCTAATAATTTTCCGTTATCCTGCAAAACCATTTTAGTCGATGATCCCGTTCACGATGAAACTTGATATCGACATCAAAATATCGACGATTCGGTGTCGACGAAGAGGAAGAAGGAATAATAGATGCAAAAAAAAAATCAAACCCGATATCTCCTCGACTCGATTCTCGCTTTCACGTGTAATTGACGTAATTGTGATGTACAGGTGTGCTCGAGATTGCATATGCGACTATAACATCAGCAGGAATACAAAAGGCCATACGTCGATACAACAGTGTGACTGAGAAAATCACAAAAATATATTTTTTCTTTCCCTGCTCTTTCAGTGCTCGTATTGGCCTTTTTTTTTAAATCGAATATACTTATAATTTTTCTCTATATACTTCACTCTGCTGGCAAGCAGCAGAGCGTAATAACAGCGAATGAAGTGAAAATATTTGTAATTCGTTTTGTATTAACGTTGTCGTGACAATTTAGCTCGATGCTCAGTCAGGTCATAGAGAGAAGCTTCATTGGGTCGTATTAGCATACATAAACAATGTCCGGGCCGTTTCACGATTTATTTCGAGCGGTTTAACGAAAACGAGCGTCAGTATGAGCGGTTCAAGAATCAAATATCGATTTTCACTTGGATATTAATTTATATGTATGGGTGTGTGTGTGTGTGTGTGTGAGAGAGAGAGAAAGAGAGAGAAAGAGAACGTCGAGAGATTTAGTTCATTCGGAAATAACTCATTTGTCTCTCTGCATCTTAATTGGATGAGCGTAATTCTCGCGATTGACGAGAAACCTCACATGGTGAGTGAATACGAGCTCATAGAAGAAGTGATTCATTAAGATATATATAGTTTCGGACAAATCGGTTCCGATAGACATTACATGAGATATTTCACTAAAGTTATATTATCCAAAATTTCAATCGCTTAAAAAAAAGTGTAACTTTGTGAAAACTCTCGTTCATTTCCAAGCGCGATCTTTTTTGAATATTACGAAACTCGATGAGTGAGCTCTATATACATATGCTGTTTGATACGACTTACTTTTTTCATTAAGTGATTAAGGGAAAAGGTTTCCTTTTATCGTAGCAACGAAGTAATTTTATTTGGAAATTAAATAAAAACTATATTACGTATATTCGTTTGAAATTCGACACATACATTTATTAAATTTTCCAGAAAATATAGTAATTTTTTCAAGTCGATTTTCTTGGAGTTCTGCACGATATCGTCGTTATGCGAAGATGTCCAAAGAAAAGTCGTCCATGTACGGTGATATGACTTCGCGTACTACGATCACCTCAACGAAAAAAAAAGCATTCTTAATGAGCATGACTGAAATTTCGAAGATTTGAAAAAAAAAACCCGAATACATCTTTCTAAAGATTTTTTTTCAATTAATTTCCTTGCATTTATTGTTTTTCAGTAAAAGTACGAGGGTCAGCATAGTCATATACGAATTAAGGAATAAGTGTTGGGTCTTCTTTTGACTTATGTGACTTTTGCAAGTGAATACTCATGTCAATGGATGTGTAGCATGCATAATTCGAGTCAAATGAATTTGTTTTAAGCAGCACATTTATCAACATTGATGAGTTATGATTTGTACACTGTAAATCGTGTATTATCAAACCTATCTCAAAGTACGGTGTATTTATAATTCTACAAGCCTTCTCCTGAATCCATACAATGTACACATATTTATTCATCATTCACAGACGAACGCAATATCTAATTTATACCATCCACACGTGATTGATATTTATTAACATGAAAATATCGTGGAGAAATTTATATAATGCACGACTGTGCATTTGTGAAATTCTATTAGATTCTGTTGAGAATATATCGTGCTCTATATACACGTAATATGTGTCTTCTATAAATTTAATTCAAGATTCATTCTAAAGTGCATTAACCATGATTCGATAACTTCATATTTTCATGCTCTCTTTCCATCATTCATATCGTGTAGATCACGAATGAGAATTTGTTAGAATATTCTGTCAATTTGATCGTATCTCTTTTTGGCTCCAGGTATCATAAAATATTAATGGTTAGAAATTGGGCCACGTTCTCTCTCTCTCTCTCTTTCTCTCTCTCTCTCTCTCTCTTTCTCTCTCTCTCTCTCGCTCTCTCTCTCTTTCTCTCTCTCTCTCTCTCTCTTTCCGTCGAAGATATGATTCATCAAGGATTCACTTCATAGCGATGCATAATCTCGTGTGACCTGTCGTTTCCATTCTTACTCGTTTGAGATATCAACGACGAAGAGAGACTTAAAATCGAGAGAGACAAAATCATTATTGCCTCTTCTCGATATTATTCAATTATCTTCCATCTCAATTCAGTCTTTTGTGAAATGTCAGTTACGAAAAATTTCCTGATTGCATTAAAATCTCTCGCTGTCGGTTGCTACACGAGAGAAATACTTTACCATTGCAATATCATAAAATGAAAAAGGGGATGAGATTCTTCGATTGAAAAAAAAAAAATTTAAGTTTTTTCAATCTTTCGATCGATTAAATTAACTTTTAATAATTAAGGTTGTTGTGACGATACTTCAAAATGATGCCATGCAGACCAAATTTTTCTAAAATGTATATAATCCCTTTGCCGGCGTTCCTGTAAAACTTGGGTACGATTCACGGTACCGTTTTTGAGAAAAAAAATTCGGAAAGTTAATGTGTTTCATAGGTTAACTGCACCTACGATAGATAAATTCTGCCAATTTTTTTCAGTATTTACGTAATATGTAACAAGAAAATGGTGCCAATGAGCTGAAAAATGTAAATACGTTTTAAGAGAACATTACCTGGATATTCCGTAAAAATTTCAGAATTTTTGACGGTCTATACAGTTTTCAAAATATTTCTAATGAAAGAGAAAGAGGACCCGCTCGCCTGTGAGCGGCGCAACATTGTATCGTCGATGCATGCCCCGCGCTCACCGCGCATCAACCCTCCCGATCCCCTGGCTGAGTAACCAGAACAACTGCGGGGATCTTAGATTCATCGTTACAAACAGAAAAATCAAAATTTCAAATTGGAAAGTAACAGTGAAAATATAGTATCATTTTTAGCATTGATATAATATGTAACGTATATATAATGATTATCGACTGGCCTTGTACACATCGATTCCATCTTTTCTCAGGTGACAATTGAGAAGAAAACTCGTATATTGAAATATCTCAACGTCGATGGGGCGAGGACATTTATCGTCGTTGGTGACTGATGAGCAAATTGTTTCTCCATTTTGAGCCCAATCGAGCTCATTTGTTCAACAGTCTTGGTGTTATTCAGCGACGAAAATGAGTTGAAAAATGCCGCAGATGTGTTATATAAACCTCGAACGAACACGGGAATGATAATAATGGAATAATACGGAAAATAACAATAATATTAGCAATGATAGTAAAATACGGCTTTGTTACGCGAGAAGGGCTCCGGAGCCAACGGAGGAGATTCAGGAAATGGATGATGAATGTTGTTCAATGAAATATATATATATATATGTACAGTGCGCCAACTTAATGTACAAGAGACTGCGAAAGGCTTCTTAAATCTTCAAAATTTTCTTTCATTTACTTGGCGTAGAGATACTGCCGCGTCGATGTATATACAAACCGATACAGTGAGAGTATCGTTACGTAAATTGTCTGCAGATGATTGATGTCAAAGCGATCTACTGAACAATGAATAAAGAAAATCCTTTTAACCCTCGTATATAAATTACGAGAAGACATTTTTAATTTTAATTGAAATAGTTTTTTTTAACTGTAGATTGAAAGAGAGTGTGAATATGCGTTTCATTTCTATGTAAAGTTATCGTTTGCCCCCCCCCCCCCCCCCCTAATAATTTTCGAACCGTTGTACTCAGATCATCATTCGACTCACACAAAAGTTGTGCAGAATTTTACGTTGAGCTCCAGGATAGTTTAAGTAGGTCGTTTCGTTGCTCGAGGTATTAGATCTAGTGACTAATTTGAAATATTTTCGAAATTACTAAGTATTCCACTTTAGTATTGTAAAATCTGAGCATCCTTTGAAGAACTTTTTTTTATCTACTCTCTTTCTCTCTCTCTCTCTCTCTCTCTCTCTCTCTCTCTCTCTCTCTCTCTCGCTCTCTCTCTCTCTCTCTCTCTCTCTCTGTTTATCTCATAGACAAAATTTCTGCTCACGAGAGTAATGTCCTCTCCATGAGCTTAATTGGGTTCAGGGGAAGGTTTACAATACGTCTATACATGACGAAAGCTCTCGCGCCTATCTTTCTCGGTAAGTTTATTCGTCGAGTGAGACTATGATGAGACGTGTATAATCGTTTGAGGTAGATGATAATATTATTATCATCTCACGCGACACGGAGAGTTACATAAAACAAGGGTAATTTCCACGTGATGTCGATCATTGGGAGTATATTTAAGAGCTAGACGACCTTCCAAGCACTCGCGCGTTAAAATCGTTTTGCTGAGAGACACGGGTGCCGAGAGTCTCGTGCCGCATTCACAATTGTACGCGTGACTCGCCATACAGAGGCTCATTATATATGCGCGAACCCTTCACGTTTCACCGCATTCTTATTTCAGCTCATGCGCATCCAGACGATAATTCAAACACGAAAAGGATTAGTAATCATATTGGATAGTATAGTCGCTGCCCTAAGAAGAGTATGTACACTTACATATGTACAGAGAAGACGAAGGGTTCAAAAACGAATCGACGCGGGGAAACCCATAGTAATAAACATAAATAGCCGACTCGATACCTGGCATAGGCAAAGAACGAACCAAGAGTTCTTTCTTCTTTGGTGACAATATTCTTTAGAGTCACAAGTCTTTAGTCTCGTAGAAATATTTGAACAGAACAGACGGTCCTTCCTTATGTGAAAATAAAGAGTTAAATAATCAAACTATAATTGTATTTTACATTATTTATATTCCCATTTCCAATAAATCATTTCACAATAAAAATCGTTCAGCCAGTCTTTTTTAAAATTTTTTTTTATTTCAAAGAAGTCACCATTGATATTATTAGATAAATTATCTACACACATGTATACGCATATATGTATATATTTTGAGTGGTTGATGCAGTTCGATGAGTCTCTCATGGATTATTCGCGCTCGAAATCCCTTCACCCCTTCGCCCTCCGACCAACACATTATCGACTTTCGACCCCGTGATCAATCTCCCTGCCATCGAGTATATATCTTTCGTGGTCTATCTCGCGTACGTGGTAAATCGAGCCGTGAATAGGGCCAGCGGTACTTTTCCCCGTGCCATATATACGGTGTTACATGGGATCGACTCTTCTCGCTCGTTGAGGCAGAGAGGTTTCCGATTCTCTCATAACGTTACCGAGCGTGCCCCTGTGCGTGCCACGATGGATATACGATGCAACAGATTCAAATTTCGCTGCTTTTGGTCCACCAAGATTCTCCTCCTATACCGAGGCTAGGATCGAAAAAAAAAAACAAAAGTTTCGAGGGCTCTCTCGCGTTACGACGCATGAAACGCGATGTTTAAAAGGTCATGCTATGGTCGATCGTAAACTTTACTCCCTCGCAGAGGAGCTCGAAAATAAAATGATGTATCCATCATATCTGGAATATAGCGAAACAGAAATATCGAAAAATCTAGGCTCGGTTATGTTTGTGAGTCAGAAAAAAAAATCACATTGTTCACTTTGAGTATCATAAAAATTCCTCCGGAACACACTCTGCGAGATTCAATTGTTTAGTAAAACGATTGTGTAGTAAAATGAATTTAAAAAAACTCTCATAAATATTCTTTCTTCGCAGGAGTAATATATACATTTTCGAGTTGATTGAAAACACTTTTAGCCGAAGTGTCTGCGTGCGAAATCGTGAAGAAACCTTCGTACAAAAATCATCAGTCAAGAGAGAAGCGCGACTGCATCGGGTATATACGTTAAGGCCCGCAGCGAGATAAGATTGCAGCGGAGCATGCAATGATATTGCTCGCGATTTCTCGCTAATAGACCGCGAGACACGTGTAGCGAGGAGTTGGACGAAGTTCGATAAAAATAGAAATGGGAGAGTTTTGTTCTTGGCAATGGAGCATATATATATAGTCACGATCGAGTCTGAATCAGCAGCGAGAAATGTTCGTCGCCTCTGGTGCTGAAAAATTTGGAAAAATTGAAACGATTATTTTCAAAAAATAATGAAAACAAAGCAAAAAAATTGAAGCACATTGCTTCGTTGACATTTTATTTTATTTTTTTTCATAAAATTTTCTCTTCAGAAAAATATGAGAAAAATATTTCTAAAAATGTGAGAAAATTTCACAAAATGGCCGCATTGATTTTAATTACAACAGTCACAATAAACCGTGGCTAAAGATTTCTCATATAGCGCGCCATAATTTGCGTTGTGAAGGCTGTTTAATCCCGATGCCCTTATCACACTTTAACACATATACGCACGCATTTATAAAATTATGCAATTGCGCTTCTTCTGAATGAGATTTTCCATGGATGCAGGTGCAGGGAACGCGAATATCTCGAAAACAAATATTTTCATGAAAATTAAACTTTCTCGTATAGGAAAGCTTAAGTATAAAATGGGGAAAATAAATTGATAAAGAAAACGAACGAGTAGTCAAGAAATATATTATACATAGGAGATGCACGTCCGCGATTGAAGAGCAGCAGACGTGTATCTCATATAGCGTGTGTCCATCAGCGAGCTGCATCATCGCTAGATATTCGCAGGAGAGACCGGCCTTGAAAGGGAATCCGCGTGTAGTCTTAGACGCGACGTATATACCAGACGCGAATAGAATTGTGTGAGGGCAAAACCACGCGAATGTTCGTCACGACGAGTTTTTCCCATCGACCGCGAAACTGGACCTCTTCGTCGCTATTTTTTTTATGTATATATATATATATACATATACACACACATACAGCGAGTCCGCAGCATCCCGGAGGAGCAAAAATCAGCAGACACGAAGACACAAAATCGGGCCTACCATTCGTGCAAACGACCAATGTAAATGAGTTATGACTGAAAACTGCAACGTCCACACTGCACATATAAATATAGATCGAATTCTAAAAGTCCAGAAGGGCGCATCTCATATAATTTCAAGTATAAAAAAATATGGCATATGCCTTGATGACTTTTATGAATTAATGTATTTACGGCAGTGCCATAAAAGTTGGCAGTGATATCATTGTGGTTGACAAGACCTGATTTTAATTGGCTAAAATTAAATTCCAAAGTCAGATCAAAAGTATAGAATAGTAGAGATCTTGTACCGAAAAAAATGGATTTATATACAAAGTACCACTTTTTGAGTCGAACATTATTTAAATTTTCCAAGTTTGAAGAAAATCTTTCTCGGTAGTATTACAGGGATTCTTTAATTCTTACAAATGAAATGAACTATATTTACATCAAATGAAAGCCGGACCATTTTTACAGATTCTTCACGGATATAAGTTGTATTGATATTCATTTCCTGGACAACTGCGGTGAAATGCATGTGATCTGAATATAAATTGATAGTCATTTGACCGCGTTTCTGCGCCAAATTTCCGTATCGTGGATTCTGTAAAAATGAGTAGGCTTATAAATCTAGGAGTGCTTCGTGAAACCAGAGCAAAAAAAAAATCGAGAAGAGGGAGAGATAATGTATACTTAAGATATGTAATACCGTTGCATCTCGTTCACCTTCGGAACCATCAGCCAAGCATTGTCGTTCAGTCTTGCGCGCGTATCTCGAATACTTCGTGCATGAATTATCAACGCACCCTTCTATCCCTTTTTTATGAAATGAAAAAAATGTGCAATAATTTCTCCATTGTATAAATAATATCTATCATTTTAATTGATTAATCATCCGTAAAAATACCACCAAGAAGATCGTTTCGTTAGATCGATTTTTTTTTTCTTTTCAAAACGACGAATAGAGTTTTCCATGAAAACGACACATATCGGGGTAAATAGATTTTATTCTCAAGACGAAGTGGTGAAGAAACGTTGGACTCTTTTCGCGAAATGGAAGCCCAACGAATTCACGTTTCTGCGGCCCTTGTCGGGGACCTCGGGGCCTTGCTAGCAGATTCGGCCCTCTCTTACTCTATCCCTCTCTCTCTCTCTCTCTCTCTCTCTCGCTCTATCTTTCTCTCTCCCTCGTACTCTCCCTCAATGCGCGTTTGCTAGAGTCCATCCGAGAGGGCCATGAACCCCGAACAGGTTGGCCCCTTGGACGTTCACCTTCTCCGCTTTCTCTCCGACCAACATCACGAGCCAATCGCTCTTTCCTACTCGCCCTTTCTTTCATCCTCAGCCTTTTCGTCGGGTATAGAAGAAGGTATGTAAGGTATAGGTAGGTAGAGGAGAGAGATAGAGAGAGAGAGAGAGAGATATTTCGTGGAGTCCGAGAGGCCTCAAACTCCCTTCTGGTCATCCCTTCCTCTTTCTCTTCTGTTTCGTCTTGTTTCGTCTTCGCCTACCCACGAAATATCCAGATACCATAGCCCTCGGGGCCCTAGTCCCTCCTTTACCTTCCTCCCTTGGCCTTTTCCCCCTCCACCGTTCGTCTTATTTCTCTTCTCTTTTTCTCTCTCCCTCGTTTTCACTATCTTCTTCTCCGTTTCATCCACCTTCTACTCTATGCATGTGTATATATGCCGAGTGTTAGTGAGAAAAAGGGCATAACCCACAGAATTTTTCACGCAAATTGATTGGGACTGTGCCTTTTTGGTTGACAACCGTTGATGTAACGTCTACCATATTGTTAATAGGTATACCATATACTATACATCTTCGACAATACTTCCATCACTTTCTTACACTTACACATTTGAAAGTTCTATCCAATCCCTCTCTTCCTCAGCCTCCTTGCCTCCCGCTTTAATCGTTTCTTCACGATACGTCCTACGATATCTTTCAGCAACGATGCGAGCGTGAAGGGCTTCTTCCACGTCGTATATATTATATATATATATAATAATACATGACGATGCAGCAAGAGAGAGCCAGAGTGTTAGATAATCTTTCGTGTCAAAAATCTTTTCTTGCCCCCTCGGGCACACCAACCATAGGGAGGGAAAGACAGAAAGAGAGAGAGAGAGAGAGAGAGAGAGAGAGAGAGAGAGAGAGAGAGAGAGAGAGAGAGAGAGGGCGAAGCAACGAGGGGTAAGGTGGATGAGTCGATGCGAAAAAATTCCTAACCGCGTCTCCTCCGAGCAGGTTTCGACGACTTTAAAAGCTTCTTCCACCGCTGACCGCATCCACCTATATCTCCACCCCAAGTTCCCCACGCGATCGTATTCTCTATTCTTCGTTTTTAGGGATCCGAGCGGCGATTTTCTCGCAGCACAGTTTTTGTTTCAGTGCTTTACATAAAGAATTATTCAAATTTACGATAATTTTGCAGTTTCCATCCAGTCGTTTTGATTTGTCATCGAGAGGAAGCTTCGTTTTCATGGAAATAAAAGAAAAATAGGGTGATAAAAAATATTTAAAAACTTCAAGAAAAATCATGTTCGGAAAAAGATTTGAAATGGCTGTGTGTGAGTGTGTGTGTTATTTATCGAAATTCAAATCTTTATAATTCGAGGAGGACTTGAGCTATCGTGCTGAAATTTTTGGCACACAAGTGTGGCAGTCAACCCTCTCTATTTTTGTTTCTTCCTTGAATGTCTGCAAACGCTCGAAAAAAATTCCCTGATATCCACAGCTGAATCGACAAAATGGTTAAGATTTTACACAATTTTGAACTTATGAATTTTCGATTAAAAAAAAAAAAAAAAAAAACAGTCTTTAACGAGAAGTAATTAATGCTGGGAAGAATTTTACGAGTCTCGCGCTATCAGCGATAAATTTAAAGCTGCGAGAAGAAATTAACGCGTCGACTGCAAACACCACCTTGGTCGGCTGATTATTCCCAATTTTATTTCATTATATCTGCCGTATAATGAGCCTCGAATGTGAGCTCGTCACGTAAATCAAGATTATCACATTCCATTCGAGGGAAAAATTAGTGTAAAAGTTACGAGTCGATAAAAGCAAAAAATTTCATATCAAAACGTGCATTAGTACGATTATATAAATCGTACTTTAATGTTTATTTGAGAAAAAAAAATGCCGTGAAAATTCTTAGAATGTTATACATTTTTTTTTTTAACTGGAGCAATCATTACGTAACGAAAGATTCATTGAAAACGATTGTATTTGCGGTATTGTTCGTTTTCCCGGAACTGTTGGCCAAAAGTAACCGATAAATTTGCACAAATTCGTATTAATACGTGCGTGTATGTATGTGTGGTTCGTCGTTCTACAAATAAACGAATTCTCAAGCAACGTCGCGTCACTCACATGCCGCAAAGTTTCGCAAGACCCCAATTGCCCTCGAAAATTGCTCGACGAGCGAGAGCGAGAGATATCCGCGAGGGGCGACCCCCCCCCCCCCCCCCCCCGCCAAGCATTCGTAGTCGACGCGAGACGGCGGGACTATGATGACACTTGCGAATGTACCAACGTCAGCTCATATAGGTAGATACATATATGGGGTTTTCAACATAAAGCAAAACGTTTTTTGGAGCTGGGAAAATTTGCTGTGTCCATTGATCTGCGAAAGGTTAATTTAAAAATGTTTTTTTTTTTTTTTCTTGTAAATCGCAAGCGAAGGAACCCTTGTACACTGTAAAAAATCAGGGGTGTCAATTTGGTGCGGTGTTAGTGGTTAAAATCTGTGGTGTTATTGGCAGCACCGTTCTGATATCATGGTTGACCTCGTACACTGTATATCGGTGTTAAGCGATTTTTCATTAAAATTTAACACTAAACCCAGTGTTTCACCACATCGCGCACAATTTTGTCATGAAAGTACACCGTTTATCTTCTGATACGACACCTCTCTAATGTCGTGATTAGTTAAATCCGGTGTAAATATATGCTTCGAAGGCGCAGTTGAACTGACCGACTGAGTGCTATTTCAATTAAAATTATAATTCATTTCGGCAAACAACTTTGGAGATATACAGACTTAAAGAATGAACCCGGAATATTTATTAACGGCATGTTAACGCCGTTCTGAGCGAATATCTCCCGAGTGGCGGTGTTAGCTAGAAACGAATTTGAGTTGCACTTGTTCGGTGGTAATTTTTCACACATGACGGTGTTGCGCATATACTGAAATATACGACTTAATGTGTGAAATTTAATCACCCAAAATAATCATACATAAATTCGTTTGGAGTCATAGGATACACCGAATGGTGTATGAGAACTCGTATACTAATATCATTTAAATACAAAAAAATCATAAGGAATCAATAGCGTAGTGGTAGAGTGTCGGTCGTTAGGTAGGTCGTTAGGTAGGTCTCAGGTAAAATCTCAGGTAGGCTCAAAATTAATTTCGACGGAAAAACGTCCGCGCTTCGGAGCCGGAAACACTCGTGAAAAAAAATAATTTCCAAATTTTTAATTTTTTTTAAAAATGGTTATTTAAGGGTCGAAAGTGCTGAATTCGTCGATTGGAGGATAGTGGGTTCAAATCCCGGTCAACGACTTATTTTTTTTTTTTTTAATTTACAGGATTTTCAAAAATAATGGAACAACTGTTCTAAATTCATTCATCGATCATTCCTAATTGCTAATTTATAAATAATAAACAATATTTATTATGCCAATTTGACCCGCGTTTTTCATTTGGCTCCATTGACACGATAAATGCGTACAAAAATAACGCACTTAAAGTGTGTTATTATAACACACTGTAAAGTGTTAGAATCCACTGTAGAATCCGTCCTGGTATCAAATCGGATGAACCGCAGTCTGGTGTCAACTATCAATACTTAACACCAGACAATCAACACCAACAGGTCACACAAAACGGGGTGGACCACTATAGAATTCGTGAGCGGTGTTGAATTAGTGTTGAATTTAACACCACATTTTTTACAGTGTATGGTGCACTGAGAAAAAATTATGATAAGGCATGAGGTTAAACCATGGGACAGTAATATTTTATGGTCTCTGAAATTACTTGCATTGTTTCGTTGATCATTTGCATCGTTCGAATTACCTATATTGGCATTCGCATGCATAACGAAAGTAATTGTTTCTAAAGTCATGGATTTAGTGACGTTACTTTATTAACCTTGCGTATATCTCGGTGAGACACAATATGGATCGCAGATTAAGTCTCTTCCTCAAAATCATTAAACTTTGTGTGCGAATGCCTCATGTACATGTATAAAAATTATTGCTGTATTTAAATCGATGTAAACCCATAAAAATTACAACGGAATTGTCATCATAATAATTATTATCATCGACATCGTTCGGATGCATATATGAGGCATGAAACTGCAAGGATTTGCAAAATGAAACAGAACAAAGAATAGTCACACTATATATACACACACACACACACACACACACACACACACACACACACACACACACACACACACACGCGCGCGCGCGCACACACACACACACACACACACACACACACACACACACACACACACACACACACACACACACACACACACACACACACACACACACACACACACACACACACACACACACACACACACACACACACACACACACACACACACACACCTCACTGATAAATATATATTGTAACATGAGTGCATCATGTGTGTCATCCTCCTCGCGGGAGCTCGCGAATCGCTCCTAGAATGCAATGACTCGTCCATGTGTGCTCTTATAGTTCGCGTTAATTTCATCATAGAACAGAGAGTACGAGACACTTGGGCAACCGTATACCTCTCTGGGCTTCCTAGAGCTTCAATTACGCTGACAAATTTTGAACGATATTTCACATACACCGGCACATTTGCTCAGCTTGGCATAGAAGAGAGAAAAAAAAAAAGTAGACACGAAGCAGAATTGCTCGAACGACATAACGGAATGAAATATTTAGTAACGACGTGACAGCTTTTTTTTTTGCCTTTGTTTAGGATAATTGCGAGAGCGAATTTTTTTCAATCGAATAGAAAATATTTCGAGCGGATGCACATTTTTTTAATCGAGTTTTACGAGTAACACACGTATCGTTTAAATTTTTAAAAAATTTCATTTCAATCGACTCACGTTGAAAATCTTTTTATAGAATAAAATACTCGTTGAATTAAGTATAAAAATAAGGCCTTTGCCTTTTCGGTAAATTGTTGATCGGTGTAAAAAATCTTTGATTCATCAAGTTCAAAAAATGAAAGAAAAAAAAAAAACTCACATTTCGACAAAAATTTGACGTGGTTTGTATTGCTTCGTACAGGGTATTCGTACGAATTTATCGACGGAGTGCCTTTTTTTTTCTTTTTGATGGCTCCTTGAAAAGAATTTTTTTTTTTTTTTCGTTCGTCAGCCAAGTTCAGCGTCGAGTGCATTCATGTGTATGTAGCTAGATGCAGAGCCGTATAACGATGCATCACTGTCGCTATCACGTCGTTGTCTCATCCCTCGTCGTGTCCGTTCGCTCGCTGCCCACCATCCTCACGAAAACACGTCGGACCACCGAGCTTCTTCTTTCTTGCTCGTCGTGTCGGGAAAGTCGAAATTATCGCAGCAAAGTGTGTTGAAAAAAAAATTCCCGTGCGGCGACAAAAATTTGAAACAGTCGAGTTTCGAGCGCATCGGAGCGATATTGAGAGTCCGGTTTTGAGCACAGAGTCTCATGGAAACCGTATACGTTTTCCACATTGAAATTCCATGATTAACTTGAGGTTATAACCACATCAGAATATTCAGCATGCAAGCGCCGACAAGAGCCCATCGAAGCGCTCACAGAATACGCCTCTTTCCGATCGGATTATCCTCAAGCCATGACCGGCTTTAAATCATACCAATTGTTGCAAGATACTGAACAAGTATCAAGTATCAAGTATCGGGGTGTTTTGAAATTTAAAAAATGTCATGTCCTAATCATATACATTTGTGTATTTGAGTGTAATAATGAAAATTTGGGAAAAGGGAGCTCTGAAAGAAATTGACTTTATCGACTATTATAATATGACATAGACGAAGCACCTACTAAGAGAGGCGAGAAAATATTTATTTTATTCAACTAAATTTACTCTAATTAAAAATTAATTTATATCGTGGCTTGCTATAGGCCAGATTTATTAAGTCGGTATATTCAAATACATGGGGCAAATTGATTTTAAGGTTGTTGTGCTGACTCAGCCAATATTACGCGTGATCGGTGCGCGGTGAGCGCGGGGCATGCATCGACGATAGAATGTTGCGCCGCTCACGGGCGAGCGTGAGCGGCTCTTTCTCTTTCATTATAAATATTCTAAAAACTGTAACTGTCACAAATTCTGAAATTTTTACAGAATATTCAGGTAATGTCTCTTAAAACGTAATTATATTTTTCAGCATATTGGCATCATTTTTTTTGTCAGTTATTACGTAAATACTACAAAAATTGGCAGAATTTATCTATCATAGGTGCAGTTAACCTACGAAACACATTAACTTTCCGAATTTTTTTTCTCAAATACGGTACTGAGAATCGTACCCAAGTTTTACAGGGACGTAGGCAAAAGGATTATATACATTGTGGAAAAAATTTGGTCCGCATGGCATCATTTTGAAGTATCGTCACAACAATCTTAATCAAATAAATGCTTTCTCTGGGTGTAGATGTCGAGGTAGAGCTAGAACTACAAACAAAAATTAAATTTTAGAATAGGAAATGAACGTAAAACGCCCATTTACTGCATTCTACCTCACAAAAGTTTATTCTCATGTAAAGTTATACTATGCGGAAAGATCGCTTGTTCATTTAGCTAATGAAAAAATTTATAGAAAAAAATCCATCGAAAATAACGCGAATGAAATTTTTTTTTATCGTGGCATAAAGAATATTACATTAGCAAGGATTTATTCGATTGTCTTATAGCGTGTGTTTCAAATGATTAAGCAGATTGTCCGTCCTACGAAATGGTTCACATTAAGTATGCACAGTCCCGATTTTCAATTCGCGGAACGATTTTCGTACTCGATAGTTCGAGAAGAGGACACATAGGCTTGTTCGATACTCTCTTCGTCGCGTTAATTAAAAATTACAATCAATCCTCTTAATTAAAAACGGGAATAGCGTACGTAACCAATTCCAATATTAATGCGAATCATCCCCTCCCCCCTCCCATCGCGCCCTCATCTCCGAGACTCGTTTTGCGATCTCACTTTAATGCCTGCACAAAGCTTCGACGATTCTATGCATTTCGAATATCAATTTGGGATTTTTCGTTTTTCATACATTTCTCTCTCTCTCTCTCTCTCTGTCATTAATATGCATATTTCGACTCTCGTTTTTGCGCAGCTTTTGAATAACTCACCGGTCAGTATAGATGGTTTCGTGCATGAATAGATTCAAAGCATTTCCGTTCTTCCATTTGATATTTCAATTCGTGCATATACATGGATTATTTGGTGCAGAATCGAACATGTCGAAACGATAGAGGGAATTGCATCGAGCATCTGGATAATAAATCCTTTGTATATTACATTTATACCACGTTCAAGGGATTGGCGGTTGAGTAAATTTTTCGATGAATAAAATTATCGATTAAAAAAATATATGCATGGATGTATGTGCGTCGTGATTTTTGTGCTTTCGTTGAACAAAAGGATTTGCAAGATGACCAGAGATCGGTAAATTGGGACTTTCAAAAATTTTCAAATTTACTTTTATAGAAAAATAATTATTAATTCAACGATAATGATTTCTTTGTAATTTAGATTAATGTAAAAAAAATATTAGAAACCGTTTAAATTGCTGTAAAGTTGTAGTGTTTTTTTTCCTTTTTTTTTGGACAGCCACATACGATGTAGCGGAATGTAAAATCTTCTTTTGCAGTCGAAGGTTGAAAAGGACGATGACCCTGAATTTTCAAAGTTCAATAATCTCTCGTTTTTTAAAAATTTATTAACGTACAATGTACAATGATCGAGGGCAGGATAAACGGATGCCACAAAATCCATTCATACGATTCTTAATTCGAAATTTTTTTTTTATTTTTCATTTCTATTATTTTCTTCCCATCGTTACGCGCGATTCTCCGGGTCCCGGTACAACGAAACGTATAACACGCGATGTTCCTCGCCGCACGCTTGCCCGTATCACCCCCTCACGTATATACAGTACCCATCCAGGATACCCGAAATAAATAATGCATTCAATTGCAGCAAAGCTTGGTAGGCATTGCGACGTTGTATTACTCGTCCATCTGTATACCGGAAGTCCGGCTGAAATTGCATGCTTCGTATTACTCTTTTTCTTCTTTTTTTTTTTTTTTCAACCGAAATTCGAACAACGTACTCGAAAACATCACCGAGAGACTTTCCATACGAATAAATGGTACAACTATATCGAAGATTAGTACGTTAGAGTTGAAAGCATAGGGAAGACGTTGGAAAAAAAATAATTATTCGTAGCGTCATATCAAAGTGATGTTGAGTTGGTTACTCAGCCGGGGGATAGGGCGGGGTTGGTACGCGGCTAGCGCGGGGCATGCATCGACGATACAATGTTGCGCCGCTCATGCACGGGATCTTTCTCTATCATTGTAAATATTCCAAAAAACTGTACTCCTAAAAAGTCGGAAATTAGTACAGTATATCCGGGTAATGTCTCTTAAAACATATTTATATTTTTCAGCTTATTGGTACCATTTTCTTGTCAGATATTACGAAAATACTGCAAAAATTGGCAGAATTCATCCGAATTTATCTATTAACCTACGAAACACATCAATCTTCCGAATTATTTTCTCAGTAACGAGAGCTTCCTAATCGTCGTGAAATTTTTACATGTCCTCTTGAATATTTCATATAAAATAAAATTTTCAGAATTCTGTCATCATTTTCGATTTTGAACTCAACATCCTTAACACGATAAATTTGTATGGTGAATGTTAACCATGATTATTTGGTATATTAAAAATTGACCACATAAAAAAATGATATTTTCTTTAGTAAATTGTCTTACAAGGCATTTTAATAATCATCACGGGGAATGTCATATACCCAGAAGGATATTCGAAAAATCGATGTGGTTTTTATCAATCCGAGGGATTGCAATTTTCACCGAAAACCCACGAGGCCCCGCTCTGTTCCTCTTTGGATGTTTATTAAAATTCTTCATTTTTAATTTTTCAAATTAAAAAGTAACACAATAACAACAACAAAATTATACAAAAGCTTTTTTTTTAGATTATATTGTTTTCTTTATATTGTATTTATTGTATACGTGTATATGTAGATATATGCATATTAATTCCAGGGTGTTTGCGAAGGCCCTCGACCCTCCGCGTCTTTCTTTTGACGACTATAGCGAAACGTTTATCTCAATCTTTCGCATATCCACTGTACATATCTGTCAAGTCGCCTTCTAACTTTGATATGGCGCATTTCAAATATTACTATACGTTTTACATTAAACATTGAAACATCTTTTTCATATATTGTAAGGAAAATATCAATTTTCCCATCAGTATGCATCATATGAGTTTTTCAAACACAGTGCCGGTCTTTCATAATTACGAACGTTAACATGATAATAAACTTTGATTGTATTTGTATAATTTATTCGTATCGAAAGTCTCGCATGTGTTGGCTCGAGAGCTGCAAGAAAACTCCATCGACAAAAATGATCGATAAATAAATTGGATGCATGATTATTATGAAAACTAGCGAAATGCTATAATTTAGATTTATTTTTGAATATTTTAATGAAATTTCCATCTAATCTTCGGCATGAGAATAAGAGAATAATTTTCGAAAACTGCACACAGATATACGCGTGAATAAAAATTATCGTGATCGAATTTTACCTCCTGGGAACGTACGTGACGCGAGGGTTAATATAAAACGTGAAAAATATTTTGCGCACGCTTATAATCAGATACCCTTCCTGGTTAAGTATTATCGCAATCGAGGCATATCCATCATACTGATCCCACGAGTTTCCATTGAAATAGCAAACAAATCTGTATGGAGGTATTTTCATTGATCGCGATTTATCCACATAATATGGAACTATCCCATCTCCTCTGGCGTCCCATCTCTCTTGAAATTACCCCGACGAGTTTTGGCAAAAAAAAAGATATTTTAATTCGACGATATGGTGATTGTTACGTCTTTCAGGTTTCTCCTGTACTGTCACTTATGTACAGAAACGGACAAAAAAGATGAAAATATGGAAAAAAAAGAATAAAAAAAAATAAGATATATAGTTGAAAATTCACAAATCGTCTTCGGTAAAAACGATTTTCTAGTGAGTATTTGGTTATGAAAACGTTGATGAACAACGCAATCAAGCAATAAAGAATTTTTTTTTTTTTTGAATCGCCCTAATCCCTAATATATTCATTGACTGCGCCAGCGAACAAAAGTCCGTCTTTACGCGTTGAATCGTTTGAGTTGCAGACTTTTGTTCGTCAGCGGTTGTGAACCATAGCTGAAACCGAGATGTAACGCGCAATATACTGAAACAGGGTGCACAAGCGACAATAACAATGGTATAGAGCGGTATAGGGCGAGAGAAAAGCGAAAATTTCGAGTGACTCGCTGTCGTCTCGTGCACTCGTAACGCGCTACAATCAACCGTGTATTCATCGGATAAGTATAACGCTTAAAAGAGTGTTGGGGTACGGGGGTAGATAACTAGAGCTCGATGATGTAACTGACGTTATAAAAGCGCCCGAAAGTGATTTCCCGTTGACACTGGTGAGTGTCCATAAAGGCGAGGAATTTTTAGGCTTGCTTGCCGATTTCAGCGCGGCACCGTTGCATAAAATTTTCGTATACATGCAGATAATATATATGCAAGCCAATGAAAGTGCATGTGAGAAAAGTTGCCTTGTAGCAAACGAAAGGGCGTAACTCACGCGAGGTGATGAATAAAGCAATGGAGATTCCACGCTGTTTCGTTCACTAATATTCGCTATAAGAGTCAACACGACCTGGTTAGGACCCTCGCGAGTTGTAATTTTATTTTATTCGTATGCTTGTATGCTACAATTTTTACGTAACATGCAACAAATTTTATATGAAATAAAATATTACATTTCACAACATGCCAATCAGCAAAAGTGTTGACTCAGTAATCGTTGAGCAAAAAAATGTGGAGCACAATTTTTTTCTCAACAATAAAATAACGAATCTGCATAAAGGATTATTAGAACCTTCTTTCAATCGTAGTCCTGAAGAATACAGAACGAACATAATTTTTTTTTTGAAAAATCATTCGATTCTCGTAATTTCATCTTTATGAAATTTTCCCATGTAAAAATGATCTCATAGGTATCGCGAGCCAATTCCCTTACTGCTCGTCGTAAATTTTGACAATTCACGCTTATAGCAAAATTCTCCGCTCGTTCACACTTGCATTACCATCCCCTGACCTGGTTAACCGATTTGCGATCCACGAGACCGCAGTGTACCCAATACATCGTGTCGTTTTTATTGTCGAATGTATTTCGCAAAATCGTGTATGCATGTTTTTGTAACGAAAACTCTGCTGATCGAATCAATTTCCTAACGATTCAACCACGTGTGTCTCTCGGCGCATATTGTGACCAAAGAATTTATTTATTTTTGGCCTTAATCGTCAGCCTTTCCTCTCCCACCTAGCGATCGCAATGCTTTGCGCAATCTATACTGCAGTACTTTCGCGAAAAAAATTCGTAACGCGCGCACAGGCAGGCAGTGTTCCAATGAAAAATTATACAAAACAACTTTACGAAACAAAGTATTACTGGGAAAAAAAAAAATTCGCAAAATACACATATAGGATAAAAAAAATATAAATATTTGTAACAAACGAATAGTCGGAATTGTTCCGTAATTATACGACAAAACATTATACACATTGTAATCTCTCACAATTGTGATTTTGTCATAAAATCATTTTTAATGATTTTTCACGCAAATATAGTGCAAATTCGTGTGAAATACATTATATATTCAATTGTAAATCTGAAAATCGCAAAGTGCATTCTCTGCGATCTCTCTCTATGTAATCTCTATTACTCTCTCTATCTATTACTATGTATATGTATCTATTACTCTCTCTATACTATTAATATGTATGTGTATTACTCTCTCTCTATACTATTAATATGTATATGTATCTATTAATCTCTCTATGTAATCGATATATGGGGAAGAAGCCGGACGATGGTATGCATCAGACATTGTGTGTTAAAAATATTTAGACTTTCACAAAAATCTATTACCAATAAATAAAAGACTGATTTTTTATGTTGCCCTTAACTGTTGTAACTCTGGACATTGATCAAAATAGCACGGAAATTATGAAACTCTTACAGATCGTTAGAGATATCGTTAAGAAATTACAGAAAAAAAATTCAGGTCAATTCATTAAACCGTTTAACATCTATTGCAATGTCAAGTTCAACAGTTTTTACTTAGAGTTTTTATAGGGGCACAGTATATCCTCGGCATATAGTAAATCCAAAAATGTCATAAAAAATACTACTAAAATTTCAAAAATTTTCTGAAATGTAGTTTGAATATACGAAATAACTGTCGCAAAGTTTAATCGTGATTCACTACACTGTTCATGAGATATTAATTAAAGTTTGTTGAAATTCTACCTAATACATGTTTGAACCGTGAAATGGGGGCTAGCGCGCGTCGATTTGAATAGTTTTTTTTTTTGCGTTTTTGACCAACTCGTTGTGCAAGTCTCTTCTCGTGCATACACTCGTTTTGTTACTATCTTTCCTGGCCATCGATACTTTCCTTCGTCTTTTGGTATTGTGTAAAACAAAGAATGAATGAGTTCAGTCGGCACGTAAATATTCGGTGTCAGTCTTGAACGCTCGGAAAACCTGCCAACCTACGGGAAATAACTTATCCAGCGATGCAATGTTGTCACATTTCAGACTAGAAAAAGCATGCTGTATTTTTTAACAAAAACATTCCCATATCACTAATTTTTCATTGTTTATGACATCCTCACATATTTTATCCATACTTCGATGATATTTTTTTTTTAACAAAGCCAAAAAAAGCAGTGTTTACTCCTTACGAAATTATGGTTTGTTAGGTTAAAATCAAGGTACATTCAATGACAAAAGTTGTTCTTTGAAACATCATAGAAATGAAAAATATACATAATAGAAGCAAGTCTAGACGAAAAATAGACATCCAACCCCAAAATGAGTTATTAAGTTTTATAGCTCAGCTAATTTTTTGCATTTTTATGCGCATAAAGAGATATTATTGGTAAATTTCGTATTTCGATATCCTTTGCTTCCGATTGTATCGCCAGAACATCCTTAACGATAATTTCGAAAAAAATGAACGTATTTAAGCTGCATTGTTGAAGAAAATCTTTAAAGCCGCGGGCATCCCTGTTTCGTTCTAAAAAATTACGAATTACATCACGTCCATATCATAAGTATACTGGTCGCATCACTCAGGTAAATTCAGTACTATTTATTCATTACGTCCGTCTATATAAAGCAGCTTATAACTATTATTTAAATGGTCTCAGTGACTCCACAGTCTTCCCTATATTTGCCAATGAATCGAGCCTCTGTCAACTCAAAAAATTCGATGATTCACTGTAGGGACCTGTGGTTCATGGCACATCGTTTTCAAAATTTCGATGACACAAAAATTAGAGAAAATCAATGTCGAAAAATGTTCGGGACAATGCAAGTTTTTCCTGCGTATTCGTGAAATCTCTGTGAGACGATTTCGTGCACAGGGACATAATTTTTTTACGGAAATCATCGCAGCGCTTCCGAATATCAGATAATGTATATATGTATATGAGTGATAAGCCACATAAAGTTCATAAACATATAATATGTATATATATATATATATGCAGTTACAGGATAAAAGCACGTGGGAATTCCTCTTCCCGGACGTAGGCTACTCGTGTAATACACGATTATTACGCGCATCCTTGCAAATTTTGCACCGGTGTAGTAGGGCTGTTAATGCGCTAATGTGGACGCACTAGAAGCTCGTCACACACATATATATATACCTTTTCAAATATATATGTACATAAAGATAAAGTATGCGTGTGTGTTCAATTTTGCAAACGAACGAAACACCAGCAGAGAGAGTGAGAGAGAGAGAGAGAGAGAGAGAGAGAGGGGGGGGGGGGAAAAGCAGCGGATATATATTTCGGCTTAATAACACCGGGCAGCCTGTATAGATGTAAGATAGTTATAATTAGGCTAGCAATGAGCAGATTACCCATGTGAACTTCCCTTGAAACTTTCGGGTGTGACGGTATGCAAAAGGTGTGGTTTTCTGCTCGTATCATCGTCGCATAGGCTTGGCGTATTGGAAAGCATGACAAAAATAATATCGTTGAAAATTGTCATCCTGTATCACGTCAGGTCTCAGTACGCTGCGTGTATAGTCGTCGGTATCGTATAAGAATCATCGAATAAGCGTTTGATCAATGATGAAATTTTTATTAGAAACTTCACGACTTATGAAAAAATAAAAACCTTGCCGATTATAGAAATTTCGAATTCTCTACCGCACACTGTAGTTCTTCAACGAGAAAGCTCAATTACGAGAAAGCCACGACATCGAAATGTTCATGTGAAAAAGTTTCAGGCAAACAGAGACAATTATGACGAAACGATGTGGATTTCCAATTTTCAGGGTGATTTATTTTTATTAAGACGATTTACTTGAAAGTTTCATGGTTTATTTTTTGTTTTGTTAATCTATCAATTCAGAGATATTAGGCTTTATCGAACAGTGCACTTCTCAGGGTATAAGTTTTTCGTTTAAGACATATTTCTATGAAACTTTCACCCCTCGGTTCATTTACGCTCAACTCTATATGGAATATTCGTGGCCCCAGCTTTCTAGCTTGATAGCTTTATCTTTTGACAAGCTGCCGGACTGATATTCTTATTGAAAAAAAAAAAATTATCAAATCGAAGTACTCCGGGCATGAATTTTAAGCAAATGAAACATTATCCTGGAATTTATGATTCTAAGGTATAATACGTGTTTTTCCAAGTTCCACGATCCACGTTCCACGTTTCCACGATCCACGTTTCCTCGATCCAAATCTTTATCAAATTTAAATCTCGATTGTCGATGGTACTCAGCACCACACGATGTGCGTTTATAACGAGAATTTATAATGTAATTAAATCCATGCTCCCTAGACGTAAATCCACACACACACACACACACACACACACGCGCACACACACTTACACACACACACGCACACACACTCACACACACACACACACACATACACAACTGCACGAGTAAGGGTGCAAATAGTGCAATTTTATTATTTATTCATCTCTATCTCTCGGTGTTTACTAAAATTACGTGTTCGCATTTGCAATTATTGCGTTACGGTCAGTGGGCTTGTTATTTCAACGTTTTTGCATTAAATGTGCGCCAGCCCTTTTCGTTTCTCCGTGGAATATTGACTCGTACGATTCTTGTATATTGTTAAACATCCCTGGCGCGTTTTCTCCCCCCCCCCCCCTCCCTCTCTCTCTCTCTCTCTCTCTCTCTCTCTCTTCCTCTCTCTCTCTTTATCGCGCTCTCAAAATTTCATTTGATTTGTACGATGCGATGCCAATCGTACGTACAGGCTGTTGACGATCGAGCATGGACGCGAAATGTTATTAATGCTGTGGTATAAGACAAACAAAAATAATTAATATTTATCATCGCAATGATTTCTGTTCACCCAAATCTCTTCCTCTCTCATTATCTTTCTCTTTTTGCCTTCGCTGTAACCGGGTGACGATGTGGTTGCATAAAATTCCCGGCAATATTTCGCTCGTTATGTATATATATACACACGACGATTTTACGCGGCCATGTTGCCAGGCGTTATATGAGCACGTTGAAAATTTTCGATGTTGATATCGTCAAGTTTGTCAATCCACATTTTACGCTGAAGGTAATTTGATAACACATGTGCTTATATGTACGAGTTTTTATACGACAACCGCGTGTGTTGTGTAATATTGGGCATAATTCAGTAGAAAAATTATCGGATATTTCATACTTTACATATAATAACAATAATAATTATTGTCATTATTTCTTGTATATTTTGTGTGTGTGTGTGTTTTTTTAACCTTATACCACTCTGCTGCAATAGAATACTGCGAATGAGAGGCTTCACAATTTATATATCCCGATTACAATTTTTTCCATCCACGATCATATATGTGCGGGCAGTACACTGAGGAATAAATTACTTAAATCAAATTCATCAGAGCTAGATATGTAAAATCAAAAAAATTATTATTTGATTCAATAATAATCAATAAAAAATATTTAATGAAATCAAAATCAGAAAACCAAAATTATTCGAACGAATAAAATTTTATTAACTCTTGACTGAGATAGAGACGTTTACGTTTGGCTTCGACATGATGTGGGTTATGTTAATATGAATGTTGCAATCATGCGTGCGAACGATTGGATAGGAAAGGATCGCACATAATGTATCGAATTTTGCAACGAGCATTCTTGCATTCTTGGCATTCCTCAGTCAAAAACGAAAAAAAAAAAAAAATTATTTAAATTTTTACCAATTCTCGTAAGCAAAAGTTTAAGTTAAGTGATCAACTAAAGTAAAAAGTAAAGTGATAAATCAAAAAATGTTATTACTATGCCAGACATTTTACCTTGCGGCATACAATTTGCAGTGTTGCAGAAATTGCATCACTTTAGTCGGAAAATAAATCCCTATTTAATCAATTGAAATGTTGGCGTGAACATAATTTCACGTAACTCTTCAGCAATCAATAAAAAAGAGTAACTTATTAATGTCAAGGATTCTGTAGATTAAAGCTATGTAATTTTCACATTGGAGGAATATTTTCCAATCGATCTGTGTTGTGGTGATTATCAACTTTGTTTATTTTTATATTTTTTAGGTTGCAATTTTTCTTCAAACATTGTCAGGTCCTTTTGAATCGCGATTTTTCAACCCTCACATCGATTTTATAAATAGATCTTCTTTCAGTTATGTGGATATACGAAAATTAGAATACGAATATAGATCTCTCGATGTACCGAATATCACATATAGCCATTCATGTTCTCGCTCTTTCTCGTTCTACGATTCTCTTCTCGATTATACTGCCAATCAGTTTGATTCAATACTCGTGCAAACGTTTAATTTTCCGAATAATATTTTCTTCTTGAAAATCCCTTGTTTCCCATCATCGTTGTGCAAATTCTTCATTCGTAATGTATAATATCGCGCTGTTAATAATATTTGATTATTAAATCTTAACAAAATAAACATTTATCTGGCGCTACTCTCGACGCTTGCTCCCTATTTATGAATCTATACAGAACACGAGTGCGGAAAATCTCGTTTATTATTTTCATCTGATTACCTTCGTCGTTGCATAGAAATTGTTCATTCACAGTTCGATAACAGAAGAGAACAAACCAAAATGAAAATCATCGCTATCATGAGAGTCATCCCCCGATTCAACGATTTCCAGGATCAATGAACACGAAATATTCGCCGAGCGGAGTCGGCAATTTGTAAATTATAGAAATTCAACGAATTTATCGAAGCTTCTCGACCACACAAATACAACGTCGTGGATTACTGTTCACTGAGCTTTTTGAACGGTAGAATCGCGACGACCCATACACGAGATATTTATGTTGATGAATGTGCATGGGGGATGAACCATACGATATAATATGAATCGTATACAGAGTAAGGTAAATGCCTCAGTCATCGTTATAGTATCAGGTCAGACTGAGGACTTGAGATCGTATACGAAAGCTTTATCCGATTGTCAATAAAATTATAAAGAAATCTATCTACTTCATTTTCTATAAATGGCCGCAATGGTAAAATATCTCTGCAGATACTAAAGTCGATACTCCGCGATCAATATCGCTCCAACTTGTCCGCATTATATCAGATAATTTTGTGATCGAGAATAAAGGGACACGGGCACAAAAGTGAGTAACTTCGTTTTGCGCTTATTGTAAAGTGTACTTCTTAATACTGTTTATCCGTTCTGATGCTCATTATAAATGTATCTTAAAGTAATCGAGAAAGTTATGAGCAGCTACTTCTTTTTCATTACTCATACATTTATTTTTTTATTATGGCATTTTGAATGCTTATGTGAAAAAATAGGCCAACTGTTATAGATATGCAACTTTCTGGAGTTCCCATCTTGCCGAAGCTAAAAATTGCAGGAGATAATATTTGAAGTCGCCATGGCTAAACTGTCAATATCTTAAATCTTAATTATTTATTAATTATACTGAATACTTGCCATTCCATATTCCAAAAATAAAGCATTAATATTATTGTCGAATCACTAAATTATTATTGAATCTATAAGGACAAAAGAGATAATTGGTTAAAATTACAAGATAACATCTTTTTTATTCGTGACGAATTTTTTTAAATTCTTGATGCTCCAAATTATACCGAGCACTAATATCATAGCCTACCCAGACGATACCGTTGTCACATGCTCGGGAGACACTTCGGAAGAAGTCAAAATTGAGATTTCCTCTTATTTAGGAAAAGCTGCGATTTGGTTAGCCAATAGTGCACTCTCATTGCAATATTAATAAAACAGTATTCATGACTTTTGGTCCATACAAGGACATGTTCTTAATAACATCGAAATTAAGATAAATAATATAAATAGAACAGTATCCTGTAAATATTTAGGAATAATGATAGACTTCCATCTGAGATGGGAATATCATATACAAGCAATTATAAAAGATAACTAGATATTTCCTATTTATTTTTTATAAGCTTGTGAAGATACTAGATCCAAAAACTATGTTGACCATTTATTATGCCTTGTTTCATAGTGTGGCTTTATATGGGATAGTTGCTTGAGGAGGAGCATGTACCAATGTCATTGAACCTCTTTAAAAAATTACAAAACAGGCTACTGAGAATAGTGCTTAAAAATTCTAAGTTGAAAAGACCTTTTAGTTTTGAAAACTCCTTTATTATACAATCATTACTATGAAAAATTGAAATCAAACTACGGTAGCTCAAGCAGCAATACAAGAAACAAAAGCCTAGTCCTTCCCAATGTTAAAAAAGAAGTTTATCACAGAAGTAGTTTTATAACACCGATGGTCTACATCAATTAAGCTTGATGATGATTTGAAATCGTTGAACTTCAAGAAATATACTATATAAAATAAACTGGTAAATTGGTTCATTGATATGAGGAAATAATATGACGTTTTTTTTTAATTTTTATTTAGCTATCTATTTTTGTAAAAGTTCTTTCCACGCCAGACCTATATACAGGTGTTTAATTACCTCTATAGGATATAATTATCTAATATTTCTCATATTCAACACTGTATATTCTGGCTTTAAATAAATGAATAAATAAATAAATAAATTAATTAATATCTAGAACTGTCGATGTTTTGGGCCATTTGGGTTAAATTAATTGCCGGAAATACGAAAATTTCTTTCCCTTGTTACTTTCGGGGCTAAATTTTTTTTTTTTCATCGTTTTTACCCTTTCTTTCTCTCCTTCTTTCATGTCCAAGGCGAACCATGCGTGACAAAATGAAGTACAGATGTAACGAGTATGTCTTTTCGCGTTGTGTTTCGAGCTCTTGTTCGACTCGTGTCTCGCGTGTCTCTTTGCTCATTATGATTCCCACAGCGTATTCGCAATGGTCCGCGTATATTTTCTGGCATCAGGTCCCTGTCTCTCTCTCTCTCTCTCTCTCTCTCATTCGTTCGTACCCGGGGAAAAGATATTGGTGGTACAAAGATATCTGCTAAGCGTAAAAGATTATCATCCTGATAATTTTCCACTTTCTTTCGTTTATTCGATTTATTATTTAATTGAATCACTGTCAGTTGCTGTGAGACCAATTTTAGGCACCTGTTTCTCGAATGCGAATAAATTTATCAGTTTGTGAAAATAGCAAGTTTGTACTCCATTTTTTTTCTAAATAATTTTTCAAACAATTTTTCAATTATTATTTTTAATCCCAGACGCAACGTTGGTGAATCTTTTTTTAAGTCCACTCACCTAAATATCCTGAAAGTAAAACTATAATGCAGTAATGAAAAAAAAAAAACTTTTAAAAATATTATCGTCAAATTATAGCTTCGCAAAGTCTCGTTCTTTCGTAGCAATAATCTTTCCGGTCTGAACTCAGGAATTTTCGGTAGAAGGTACAGCGAACATTTTTTAAAAAATGTTAACAATTGAATTTTTCAAAAATAATGTTGATTATTATGGGACGATCTTTTATTTTTTAATTTATTTTTTTATTATTAAGTTAATTATTAAGTTATTTATTATTTATTATATATTATTTTATTATATTATATTTTTTTTATATATTATTATTATATATATATATTTTATTTATTATTATTATATATATATATATATATATATATATAATATATATATAAAATTATATATTAAGTTAATTATTAAGTTAAAAAAATATTATCGAAAAATTATCCAAAAAAGTTCTTACACCTGCATCCTATTGTTTAATTATTTTTAGAACAAACAAATCGAAGACGGTTGTTATGATAGAAGAAAAGTATATAATACGGTCGATCCGTGTTGCATTTGCCTACCGCAAAAAAAATTCTCCGTTCGCTAAGCGTGCCCGTGCATTTGAGGGGGGACTCCGGCGTCACAAGTAGATATGGATCTCAGCGAAAGAGCAGTAGTTGCAGCCAGTCGTAGCTTTGGTAGTCGTAGTATATAGTAGCAGTAGGACTCGTTTTCGTTCGAAAAACCAGCAGCATGTGGGAGATTACGCGGGCGGCAGGATGCGAAGAGACAATCGCTGTAGGGTTTTGGAGGATGAGACGAAAAGAGGGAACGAGGGAGCGAGAGAGAGAGAGAGATAGATAGAGAGAGAGAGAGAGAGAGAAGCAAAAAATACAGAAATTCAGTGCAGTGCTCACAGACCCATGACACACTCACTCGGCAAACCTGCACAGTGATTATTATTTGGGTGCCAAGAGAATGCACATTTTTTTTTTTATGCTTGCAAGAATATTCTTCCTTGTACTTTACGATTATGATTCACGAAGAAACGCGATCGAGGAATCTTTTGTATACTCTCGATTTTTTTTTTTTTTTTACGTATTAACGCGAGTTCGTTCAACGTTATAATATACGAGGGAGGGTGAGACGTCGATGTGAAGAAAAAAAAAAAAAAATATATATCTATTCGCAAACACTTGTGTCGATAAACGTCTCCGGAGTCTTCGTTATTTTCTTTATCGGGGATCAAGAACCTCTTGAAATTTTTTCTGAAGTAAAACGTGAGCCGGAAACATTTTTGTACGATATACACGAAAATAATACACACGAGGAACACCGGCAGTCATCGAAGCTCCTTTCTTTTCCCAGACAGTCAGCGGCTATTTCTTTCGCAGATCAAACAATCTCTGGAAATAAAGTTTCGGGGCATTCTCCGTACATATATACATTGAGCACTCTGGCATATGCTGCGCTTGCCCTATATGGTTCAGCAAAATCTTGCGTCCTGAGTATCCGTGAGTATGCCATGTCCACGGATGCATCGATAAACAGAAAAAAAAAAATTAAATTTTCAATCTTAACCACCCTATTATTATTTTTTTTTTATGTATGTGGGGCCAGGCCAGATCGATAGTGTCAGACTCTCAACAATTTAAAGCCTTTTTATCCAGTACGGAGTCGCGAAACGAATACTGTAATTCCGATTTTTTTTTTTTAATTTGCTTAATTGTTATCAATCGAACTGCCGAGTTAGTATACCGTTACAGGATATCGTATTGTTTCTAACATTATTAAAAACAAAATTTATGGTTAAGACGTCAAGAGCTCAAGGTGTGTGAAGTCGCGAATCACCGTGCGAAACCGTAAGACAATGGGTGCTTTCCATCTACATCTACATCAAGTCGACACAAAATGATATTATTGGTCGTTTCCGTTAGAGCCAGCAAATCATATTACCGTGTGTCTAATTGTGTCGACGCGTGATGGCTCAATGGAAAGAACCCAGTCAATGATCAGTTGCATCCCTTCGATAATTTCAAGCAAGTTTTATCGTAAAAATCATTCATAAAAATCATTCCGATCAAACTGCGATCACGCAATGAAACGCATAACTCTCATATTTATGTTCTGCGGGCATTCGGGAGATGGTGAAATTATTTCAATAATTAAAAATATTCCTGAATAATGGTTGGTGAATTCCCTACGAATGTATATATATACGTGTAATACATAATATACATATCGACTGTTTGTATAAAAAGGCGTATCTCGCCAAATTTAACACGAATAGTAATATATGAGTGATGCCTCTTAGCTCGTCATCGGTTGATTCACACACATGAAGCATTTGAGGCATTCATATACATAAAGATGATACGTATAGCGTTGTAGTACACATGTCAATTTTTTCGCTCGTACATTCGCCTCGTCCTGCTGCTGCACGCACGGTGGTCACGCATCGTGGTAAGAAAAGACCGAAAAAAAAAAAAAAAATTTCGGCCCTAGAGATTGAGGCCGTTGCACTTCGAAATTGCTCTCAACGAACGAAAACGTGGCTTCGCTCACGATATGGTCGAACTGTAGTAGAAAAAAAATCGCTCCGAGCCCCACCAAAAGTTGCAAAATTATCGAAGGGTGAACCAAGTTTTTCTCTCGTATGTACCATTATTTTATAGTATGCCTCTTCCCCATACATATATTTATATAGAATATATAGTATACCTTCTTTACCATTTAATATTACATTTACGAAAATAACGGAACGATGAAAAAGCGTTCATCCTTTCGACACGAGAGAGGTGATGGGTCATCAAAGAGATCTCGCGAAACTGAGTCATCGATACGAGGAGATAAACGTTCGTAATAATTGTCAAAAAAGACGTGCGTCAAATCTGTGAATATTTTAAATTGCCAAGTCAAGTTAACAGGGACAATGCACTGAAGAAACAGAGAGAGAGAGAGAGAGAGAGAGAGAGAGAGAGAGAGAGAGAGAGAGAGAGAGAGAGAGAGAGAGAGAGAGAGAGAGAGAGAGAGAGCGCAGTGTGCAGCCAGAAAAGCGAGGAATGAGTAGAGAGAAAGAGAGAAAGAGAGAGAGAGAGAGAGAGAGAGAGGTGCAACAAAGATAAAGCAAGCAAATATGTAGAAGAGAAAAAGAGAGAGAGGACGAGATTGTGCAGTAGAGCGGTAGAGGATGAGGTGGGGTGGAAAGAGTACTGGGCCTTTCGTGGGCAGGTGGTCCAACTCGGCTCAAAGAACTTTTTCAGGGGCGTTGATCCTTTACTACGAAGACGACGATGACGACGACGACGACGACGACGACGACGACGACGACGATGGAAACGAAGTGAGAGAGAAAGCGTGTGCTCCGGTGCAGCTTCCCCAGTAGCATGCAACGGCGATAGCCACGGACTCGACGAAGAATAAAATTCGGCGCAGCTTTGTCTGTCGTTAAAAAAGTATGAAGACTCACGTCAAACGAGCCAATGTTATTATATATGCGTGTAGGCAGAGTTTATATATACGTATTGAGATATTGGTGCAAATTTGGACCACTTCTGTGGCTTGCCTTACCCCTGAAAAACAAAAAAAAAAATGAGTTACAAGTATACATAAATCACTGATTCAATTTCATTCATATCGAAAATACCGAAACCCAGATGTCGTGAATCAGTTGATCTCATGAATACTGCTCAATTTATCGGCGATGAAAATTCGTTCGGGTAAACCAACGGATGAGAGATCGACTAAAGTTTGGTACACGCGAGCAATGAACTTAGGCGAGGGGGGGGGGGGCTAAGTGTCTTGAAACAAAGTAATTTGGTATCATCAAAATCAATGGACAGATGGATATCTCAAAGATATCCAATGAAGCTAGGGAGCTCGTAAAGCCACAGGTCATTTTGCTGTATTTACATTTCACGCCCATATCACCGTTCTAGTTATAATAAAAATCTCAAAGAGGGTAGATCTTGTGTAACAGGTTGAGAAAAATATGCAGATTCGTCGAAACATGGCCCAGCAAGACCTTTTTTCGCGGAAGAAAAATACTCCTTGGTTAGATCCATTTTCTAGCTATAATATAAGTGTCATATAAAATTATTCAAAAATTTGACCGAGTTTTTCCCAAACACGACATTTTTTCGATTGGCTTTGGAGGTTGAGCAAAAAATTAATCAAGCGATCGACTTTACCCAATATTCATTCGATTCTTTATCACATTCTCCAGGGCTTATTCGTATGGTTGCAATTTTATTGTTTGCTTATATGACATTTTGTTAAAATGAATAATGGAAAATCTCAATTTATTTTTGCTCTCCCATAAATGGATAAGCTTTAAGATCGTCTTTTTTTACATTTAGGTCAAAGGCGACTGCGATATGATCGGCAACCAACGGATGACTCGCCAAAATTCATTGACACGATTGTACGCTGTTAATTAAATAATAATAATAATAATTGATTTGGAAAAAAATATGTTTTTTATTTCATGCTGTACGCCGCATTAATATTTTTCATGAAAGTATAGTCATCCACTGCTTTGTTTGTATACAGCATTTTCTGTGGCACGTATACAGCATTTCTAAAAAAGCATTTCCATTTTATTCTATAGAATTTTCTATGGCACGTATACGGCATTTCTAAAGAAACATTTCCATTTTTTGTACAGCATTTCAATTTTTTTTTGCACAGTACTTCCTTTCTGTGGCACACGTGTATACTCTTCTTGGCTCGTATATATATATTTTTTTTCGATTAAAATTTTTTCGTAATGGATATTATACGAAATAAAATGATTTTTCAAAAGTTTTGTAATAAGATAAAAGGTGTAAGGTTTTGAGGTTTTTTTATACTTTACCTAACAATAAGATCAGAAGAAACTCGAGTGGTCCAAATTTTCACCAACTATACTTTACGGCTGTGCACTATACACATGTTGTGGGAATATATATGTTACAAATACGACTGGTAGCTAAAAGGGCATAGCCCATATTATACTTTGTGTGTTGAATCGTGTGAATAATGCCCTTTTGCCTAGCAGCGGTCGTTATATGTATACATATATATGCGATGTGTGAAAGCAGATGAGGTTTCGTGTGAAAGACTCACGAAAGGATGGTACGAAAAAACGACTGCGGGCGGTTTCAGTGTGTGTAGCAGTATAGTGTGCCGTCGGTTATTTGTGCTTCGAGGGCAACGCGAAACCGTTGAGAATTAGCAGCAGTCTCTTCTCTGTGGGCCCGATGCATAACACACGAAATTAAAACGTCTATGTATTTTTTGCACACATGAGACTTTCGCTTTATCTCTCTCTCTCTCTCTCTCTCCTCTCTTTCTCTCTCTCTCTCTCTCTTTCTTTCTCTCTCTCTCTCTTTCTCCTATGTACCATGGTCGAGAGCATCGACTTCATGTATGCATGTTTCGTGGCGTTGACGCGAGGTGGTCTTCGGGGTGCTTGCACGCGGGCGATGCACCAAATATTCACGGAATCGATTATTATGTTATAACCGGAAGCACGCCAAGTTCCCTGTCTCACACTATCTCTCTCTCTCTCTCTCTCTCTCTTTCTCTCTCGCCGTTTTTTTTTAACGATGCAATCGTTGTAACTATAACAGACTTGGTACATTCACCGATATCAGATGCTGGCATACGAGTATCTGAAAAATATATTAAATTTACAAGAGCGAAATTGCTTCAACGGAAGAAAATCTATTTGATACCAGTATTTTGTTAACATCATTTAAAAAAGATTCATGATTCATTCGTTTTCATCAGATACAATACTGTATGCAAGAATGGTCGAATAAGCGTGTTTTTATTTCGTAAAATCACAAAAATATTTCCAAGCGTATTAAAGTTATTGGGGAACGCAATTATATTGCTCCAGTTATTAACGACTGGGAATCGACTCTTGATCAAGCCGCAGAATATCCGTGACCTCGTATGTCTCGCTATACTCACGTTTTCACAAAGCGGAGTCGCACTCTCCTCGCGTTGAACGGAGGTTTTCTCAATAGAGATACCGCATCGTTTCCCACCTCTCAAATTACAACTTCATGTATAATACATACATTGTATGTATGCGACGAATATGCATACAGATTTTTATGCTGTTGCATGAACCACGTGCATACTACGCGTATTTAGAAATATCGATGGTTTGGCAAGGAAATAACCTAATCCACGCGATTCAGCACGCAAAGTAATGTCGGTTGTGTCCTTTTGTTCGCTAGCATTGGATATGTCTGTGGATCGCTTATGAAGAAGAGCGAGGGAGACGCGGATCTTGGATCAGTGAAATGAACGAGAGCTGGGAGTGCGAGAAAGCACGAATAATGAAGCCTGCAACGAGAGGGGCTTCGCTGGCTGCCTCCTCGCTCTTGCCACTAGTTTTGCTTCGTTTCCTTTTGCTGGTCATGTGCGAGCTTGTATATATATACGCTCGTCTCGTATTGCGTTCATCGTCGTCGTCGTCGTAGCTAGTAAGTGGAGACGATTGCCGCCGAGCGAAGGGTAGGAAAAGGAGACAAAAAACGTTGCAGCGGTGGAGCAGGAGGAGGAGGAGGAGGAGGAGGAGGATGGTGGAGGAGAATACAGTATGGAAAGAAGAGAATATAGAAGCGAAGAGAAAGAAGCGAGAGTCGAGGACATTAAAGAAAGAAGGGAAGCCATAGCATCAGGCAGAAGTGATATGGAGGGCGAAGTAAGAAGAAGAATGAAAAAGAACGAAACGGCGCCACCGAAAACCGCCTAGCGATTGCATTAAGTAGGCGAGAGAACCCCGGGCAACGATGGTCGAGGTCCTCGAGGCACGAGGAACGAACGGCTGCGGGAACAAACGACGACGACGACGACGCGACAACTGCAAATACGATGAGGACGATGACGACGAGAGGGGCCCGTCAGCAAAGGAGTCGTACGAGATGTGGGAGAATCGGTGAATGAGAGTCATCCAAGGGAGAACACGTCTGTATCTTCGTCATAAGCAGACTCGTTTCGGCGGAACAAAGCTCCGGGTACACCTTGTTATGTCTGCTATCAAAATATCGAAGGTCTTGGTATGTGAAGCGATCGGGAAAGCGATATGATGCGCTTCAATCAGGGGTGATTGGGTTTATGTATACCCAGCACCCAGCATCAGTTGCTTCGGATTATAGACTGAAGTCCTTGCTTGCATTATACAACAATTTCTTCAAGTTCTCCAAATATTAAAAGAAAAATATATTGAATAAACAGCATGCAGCTTTTCAGTTTCTGTAACCGTAAGCTCCAATTTTTCGGTGTGAAGCATCTCATTACCCTGGCACACCAACTATAAGAATTACAAATTTTGTAGAAATGATGCTTCTTGATATTCTGACTGCTATTAACATTTAAATGTTCGGGGGGGGGGGGGGGGGGGAAATGTTTAACAAAAATTCCTAAGATACTGAATTACCTGACATCCTGGTAAAAATTTTGGACTGTTGGATAAAGGTGCCTATATATAAAGTCTAAAGCCCGAGCTAAGGTGAAATGGCTCAAAGCTATTTATCCGCTTGAAATCATTTTCAGAAATGATACAATAATGATAAAATAAAGCGCGATCGACTTGTTTTAATGTCGTTGAGAATTTGGAACAAGCGCAATTCCGGTACATCCCTCGTAGATTTTTCGTAAGGGCGATATGATTGGAATTGCCCGGTGACCATCATATCACCAAGGTTTCCCCTATACGCGATACGATGAGCCGATGGCGGATGAGGAGATTTGTGGTAGTAGCGTCCGCACACAGACGCACACGTGGCTGAATTTGAAGCTGCATTTGGCGGAGATTGTAGTAGCGCAAGGAGAGAAACGGAGATAGAGAGATGGAGTGAGAGAGGAGGAGGAGAGAGAAGAGAAACAGCAGTAGCGGAGGGGCGAGGGTGTAAAAGGAGGGAAAGAGGGTCTAGAAATCAGGTTGTTGCACCGGACCCACAGAGTGGGGCGCATGCCCAAGGCCCCTTGCCATTTCCACATCCTGAATTTAGGCCGTTGCACTCTTTTCGGCCATTCGTGGATGGTGGGGGGCCCAAATAGAGGCACTGGATAGTCTGCGGGTGGGGTGTAATGTGTGTGTGTGTGTGTGTGTGTGTGTGTGTGTGTGTGTGTGTGTGTGTGCGAGCGCATGTATGCGTGACGGCGGGCCGACGGTTGCGTCCACCACAGATCGAGAGACGGGTGGGGTACGAGAGGGATAGTGCATTTTAGGTGCAGCAGCAGGCAACTGCGCGGCCCCGACATTGGCCAACTTGGCGAGAAGAGAAGGAGGAGAGAAAAGTCTCTAGCAAAGAGACAGGGCCGCATGCTGACCCTCAGGATCCGATCGACGACTTAGTATCGTAAAATTTCTTCATTCGCCCAACGATTTCGTTGTTTGAAAATGATTTAACCATCTATGAGTATAATTTATCAGAACTATTATTGCATATTAAGAGGCAGCTCTTCAATTACGTGATTACGCACCAAGTTATTTTATAAAAGTATTCTTGTTGCCTCAAATCCGAGTTTCAGTTGTGCATTAAAAAAATTTATCGGCGTATCAACTCACAATATTTCGCCCACGCAACGGCTTTACTATGACCTAAAATCAAAGAAATCAAAGAAACCTAAAATCGAAGAACTGACGTAAAATAGTGTTTCTTGATATATTCCTGAGAATTGTGAATTTTCCATAAGGTTCATGGGTAGGAGCGGCCTTCCTCCCTTGTATTGATACCCAATATGATGTCTATCTGCTATCAATTACTATCAGTCAGCATTTTTTCAGTAAAACGATTATCTATATTAAATAGCTGCCTGAGCCGTTCACAAATTTGTTCTCCATCAATTATACGTTATTTATTATCGATTCTAGTTAAGAATTAAGAATGTGGATTATCATCGGTATGTTTTCAAGATGCGGAACTCGATGCCAAGCTCTGAAATATGAACGTACATGTATGTCCGTGACAGGTATAAGGTAGGCGCAGTCTTATTTTTAAAACTAAATGAGCCAGAGCCAGAGAGAAAAAGAGACAGAGAGAGAGAGAGAGACTTGACTTGCTTCTTATACAACGTAGGTTCTCCATCTTGACAGCGTGTGGAGGAGAACTGCACACCAGTTCGCGATATCGGAGAGATTGCAAGCTCTCTCGGATGATCCACGTGCATTCTCTCGCTCCGCTATATATATATATAAATATATCTTATAGCACATATGCACCATAGCATATAGTTAAAGCAGCATATTTTAGGGGCATGACGGTGATGATGGTGCTTGGTCGTTGTATGCTTGTGTAATGGTGGTTGGCTCTTTCTCTCTTCGGGCCTCGACGAGGCCTAGGTAAAAAAGAAAAGGTAAGCTCGTGAAACTCGTGGCCCGTGGAATAAATTGCATTTAGGCCGTTGCACCTAAGGTGGGGTAAGGGCCCCGGGGTACACACTGGTTCCATCGCCGTCTCTCCCTTCCTCTCGCGCTTTTTTTTCTCTCTTTACTCGCGAAAGTTCGACGTCGTATAACTATATGTCTAGTCGCGGAAAAAAGGGGGCAAGTGGGCCTAGCAACTAGAGGGGTGGTAGGTGTGGAACGAGAGGTGGACGTCATGGTGGAACCTGAAAAATCGTTTGTGTAAAAGAGTAGTATAGGCAGCGCATATAAGACAGAAAGAAGAAAGATGGAGAATGGAGAAAGAGAGAGAGAGAGAGAGAGAGAGAGGTAGGAATGAAGAGTAAGGAGATCGTGCGTGAGCGAGAGAAACAGCGAAAGAAGCGAAGAGCCGCGCGCGCACATTCGATGCATTTTGGGTCCTCGCGTGCATTGGGCGGTTAGAGAGGCCAGCGAGCGAAGGAATAGAGGGGACCGCGTTGATGTTGGTAGTGCAGCCAATGCGTTTTTGGGACTATTCGGTGCTCGTTACGAATGGTGGGGATAGGAGGAGAGGCTGACGAGTGAAGTGGGCCCTAGCAACGAGAAGACGCCTAGCAACGCGGATAGCGAGGAGAGAGAGAGAGAGAGAGAGAGAGAGAGAGAGGAGGAAGGGAGAGGCAGATAGCTTTTAGCCCGTCTGTGTGTGGATTCGACGCGGGACCGGAGTGGCCAATGTCGAAGTGCAGCCCGCTGCGAGAGCGGGGGCGGGGGAGCCTAGAATGCATTTTAGGCGCATACAACTTGTGTGCTCGGAGTTTCGCGAGAGCCTCGGAACGGGCCCAAATCGACAGAAAGACCGATGCCGAGGAGTGGGGGGTAAGTAGGGTTCACCGGAGGTTTTCGACTCCTTTCTCAAAGCCCTGCTATATGTTTGTGTGCGTGTTCGCTGATCGTTCTCCCTTGCACCCTCGCCCCTCGGCGCTCCTCCTTCTACTTCGTCGCGTTGCCATCGTCGCCGTCTTGGCGACTAGTTTCAGTGGTTCGCAAAAATATTTTCCGATCCCTCGATCGTTCCACAGAAACATCGGTTCTGCTGTATCTTCACAGCATTAAAAAAAAAACCTATTCATCGATACGATCGTATCGTATGAGGTTATCGATTAGTTGAGAATAGTTTTTGAACTTGCAATGCGATTTTCTTATAAATTTTTCATAATTTGCTAAAACTACGCTGCGTTGCGGAAAATTATAACTTCATTTCGATATTGCTACCAACTAATTAATTATTTGAATTAATTTCATATATGTTTTGCAACCTTTTGTAGCTCATTTAGTTGCATATACCGATCGTTTTTTTTTTTTTTCAGTATGCTATTCTCAAATTCTGTACATGAATATATTGGATTAGGCTATTGGTCATGTGTCGTATATAAGCGATTATACAAAAACGAATAAAGCTTCGTTGCGTTTGCTCTTGAAGACTATCTACCGTGTACCAGACTGATTGCAGGAAGTCGTGAAAGGATATTTTCTGCCTCGATAAATTGTACATATAAATCCGATTCGATCGATTTCCTGTAATAAAAAACAACTTGGTCTCCGCAGAGCTCTATACAGCAGAGAGAACATGCACGTAATTTCAGCGTCGAGACGACTGAGCAGTATATACCTAGCAAAACGTATATATATATATATTTACATATCTAGATATGTGGCCACGAGATAAGCGAAACAATTGTACACGCGTGAGAGAGGTACCATGCAGGCGGCAAGCTTATGCACGCAAGAACTGCGTTATCAGAGAATCAGTATGGGATAATTTGCGATAACGCTGACTGCTCGGATACAGTCGCAGGCAAATCGAAAAAATGGGCATGTATTAGCATTTGTATATAATGTATGTTAAGGGCCCAACACATGAGAGATTGCCAATTATATGCCTATACATCACCAGAGACGCCCTTTTGAATTTATGCATACATATATATACATTTGAGGAACTCCACGCTAAGCCGAACTACATTTGATCCTCACCAACCGTGGTTATGTTTTACTGCGTGCTTTAATTTCTAGAATATTCCTAGAGTGTGGAAAAAAAAAAATCATCTTCCGTAAAGTTTTCATTTTTTCGAAACCACGGGTCGAATTTTTAAATTTAATGTTCTAATTATCAGCTCTCTAAATGAAAAGAAGAATTTTTTTTTACCATTTTAATTTATCTTCTTCATTTATCGTCGGTGTTTGAAAAATTTAAGAAACCACGGACCTAATCAATATAAAATAGGAGATAATAGGAGGATTGATAATCACAACAATCCGTTTGTAGCTTGAGTAAAGAGAACGAAGCTCATGGAATATCTGTATGTATACCATAGGGAGAGTTATACTACCCGGAAGTAAGTGTTATATAATTCAACGTGCCGTCGGACGAGGGTAGAAGGTTAAATCCGCGTCGAGAGTTCTCGTTCCGCGTACGAAAGGTTCGAGTAATATCCTCTTTTACTTTCCATTCGCGACGATATGACCTTGGTATGTGTGAGCACGACAACAGCCAAGGCAAAATGCTTTTCTTCCGGCGTCGTCGTCGTCGTCGTCGTCGTCGTCGTCGTCGTCGTGCGATCGCAGAGTGCACCCTGCACAGCTGCAGCGTATCGCCTCGTGCATGTATATGTGGGTGATCATGCCACGAAACGTGTATGAGAGAATTTCAAGAGCAAATATATCTGCGATTCTGAAGGGCGTGATTGCAATGATAAATAATTTGAAACGCATATTTGGAATTTTCTTTTTTTTTTCGATATCTTATTATCCTGCCCAATTTTAATTGAGCCAATTAAGATTTTTCAATTGTTAATAATCTTTAATTGAATTTTTCGAGATGAATGTTTAGTTATTTATGTTAGAATTTTAGTCGTGTTGGATAAAATTTTTTTTATTACTTATCCAGCTTCATTGAATCCAACAAAAATTTTGTTATGATAACAAAACATTGATTTTGCCAACTGTACATTTTTCAAGATTAAGATAGTGCTCTCAGAGCAGCTAATTAAACTATAGAGCAGCATGACGAAAGCGTTGATATGTCAATGTTTCGAGGTGGCTGAGCTACAGCGTTTGCAAAGATTTCTCAATTTATATTTGTTCATGAAATTGAAAGGAAAATAATTAGCGGGTAAAATTTGTAAAACGAGACCAGCCAACAAACGCACGTGACTTCAACCCGTTATTCGTCAACGTGACACTGGTTTTTCCATTACTTTCTGGAAGATGAACGGAGAACAATGTTTCAAGTCGTCCAGTATAACAATGCCGTGGCATCCACAACAGCATCTCGTGCCGGGATAATGGATTTGAGATAGGGATATACCCGGAAAATACGCACGTTATTAAGTTTACCCATGCCAGATTTTAACAATAGCACTCCTGGCGTGCTCGGTGAAGAGCTTTTCGAATGTTATATTGAGACCGTGCGTCATCTGTTTCATTTCACTTGTCTCATCACACGATAGATGGCGAATGTATTAATGTGACGATGAATGGTGCAAGTTTTTCATTTTTATGTAAAACGATGTATAGTCATAATGATATTAAATATCTCGATGAATTATATAAATATTTCGCCGTCGTCAACGACAAACCCGTTAATAATGGGTTTCTTCTTTTTATTGCCACCATTCCGTTTGTGTTTGTATATAAATTCGTTGAAAGAAAGGACTCGAGCCGCAGGTACTCTTCGTTCGTATAGGTTTATTCATAATAGATGATATACTTGATGCTGGTTATCTGATACTTGATACTGGATATGTGACGACGCCATTTTTCTGATTTAATTCACAATAATTATTGAAGCGAGAAGCAATATATAAAATTTAATCTATTGGGAACTCACGAGTGTCAGCCTGACCTCTGGCGGCCAAATACCTAACTGCTCGACGCCTGTAGCTGCCCGATGATTACCATGCGAATTTATCACTTTTTTTTAACAATAATTCAAAATCTGCTGCTTTATTACAAGAAATATATCATAAATAAAGATCGAGAAGACATAAAGTCGGTATTTGGTGCGAGGGCATGAGATTTTCAGCACACGCAGAATATGAATAATCGTTTTATTTATGCCATGTAAACACAAGTGACGTGACTTTCAATTTCATAACTTCTGAAATATAGACAATAATTTATAAATAAAATATTTTTCATGCGATAGCTTGATATTTTAAGGAATAATTTATTTTTCGAACGCATTTATTTAGCCGAAAAGTGACGGGAATTTTTTTTTAACATTTTGAGGTTAAACATGGGATGTAATGTATAGGTTGATTGTAATCCCTTATGGCGATAATCACTTGATCCGTATCCAATTTGCGCAGTGGATCCTATGTACGCATAATCCTCAACGGTAATAAACCCCATTGTCGAATCTTACTACAAAAATTCACATTTTGCCTAAAAATATGGGATAATCCAATGTTTACAAGTGTTCCCTATGCTGCCCCATGCTAACTAGAGCTGGCTACTGGCAACGAACTGGATATACGAGAGACCATATTGGGTAGGCCCCGCCTCTGTGTTGATTCCCAATAGTGACCGTGCACACAAATACACTCTCACCAAAGTGAGAATGTGTGTCGTGTATATCCATACATTTTCCCCCAACAAACTGTTTGTTCTGGACTGCAGATGTCGAAACTAGTATCTATGTACACGAGTGCATATTCTCACTTTCGTGACAGTGTATTAGTGTGCACGGTCCCTAGATCAATCAAAATTCGAAGAAAAGTTTCAGAATTCGAAGGTTTATGATTCTTTTTTCATTCATAAAAGATCCGACGGAAACAATCATATTTTGAAATAGAAAAAAAAAAATACTCATTTCTAAAGAACAATGCAATATTTCACCACTTTTTTGTAACAAGTCGAACGCACCTTGCAATTTTTAATATTCTTAGTTAAATCGTTACATTCAGATCGATTCGAACAATCTCGAAATACTTCCTGATGGCCTCGATATTATTTTGAAAGGACGTCTTTCGTCTTATTTGGCACCTTTTTTTTTCAAATGGCCCGTCAAATTAACAGTGAAAATAAATTACTTGAAAATAGACTACCCCGATCCATATTTATATGTGTATTGCACGCATAATAAGGGGTTCTTAATTTTTATACGTTCAAGATTCGGTACGAAAGGAGGGAGGTGGCCATTGTTATACGGGGACAGCGCGAGAATACCATGGAGTATACACTCGCGTCTATACTGAACATTTATTGCTATACTAAACAGTTCACTCTAATTGCATAATAAGTGAATGCCTGAAAAGAGATAATAGGCACGCGATTTAAATTTTCACTCCACCTTTGAGGCTCCGTGACATATAAAGCGTGTCACGCGAGGCTGCATAATGTCAAACTGGATATGTATTACGTTCTGTATTATGTATTATTCTACGCCGGATGAAAGCTTTTATTATTTTGCTCCGATACAATGTAATATAATTTAACCACACTGCAAAGCACCTATTCTTGCAAATTACGATTCGTACAATGCAAACGTTGCTAACAAAATAGAGAAACACCGACAAAACAAGACCAAAGATCGCTTAACTACCTCGAATATGAGAATATTTGTAATTATTATGGACCATCCAAAATTTAGAGTCGTTAAGACAAGGGTCGAGTATCCCGAAGGTGGTGAATTTCCAATTCTAGCCGGACCCAAGCCAACGCCAATTATTTTCTCTCAATTACGTGTTGAATTCCCGAAGAGTCTGAAGGAAAAGAACGAACAAATATAATAATGATGCCGAAAGGGAAAGTATGAAGATAAGGAAGATACGTGGAAGCTGGCAGGGAGAATTCTTTTCGACCATAAAGTCCTTATGGATCTTCTATAGGTGTATAACCCCTCCAGTCAACCTACCCTCGACATTTCGGCCTACTCTCTATCTTTTCCCTCCAGCCTAGAATCCACCCTTACCACCTTGTCATATATATATATCTTTATATATCTCAGTAGTTTCTCGCTCTACGCTCGTTTTTCCTCCCTTTCCACTCTTCCAACTTCTTCGTCGTGTCTCGCGCGTTCTACGGGCGTCTCTTTCTTCACCGCGATCTTTCTGTATCTCCCGCCACCTTAAAATCAAGCTTCTTCGTAAGGAGGCCATATTTCATAAGACTGCGCTGCTTCTGCTATTGCTGCTGCTGCCTTATTCCTTTTCTCTATATAGTTTCCTCTTTCTTGTTCCGCTCGCGGGGGGTTGCTCCAGTCGGGGCTGCCCTGACGCTCCCATATTATCAACGGGCCCCCTGCAAGAGAGAAAAGAGAGAGAAAAGAGAGAGAGAGAGAGAGAGAGAGAGAGAGAGAGAGAGAGAGAGTGAGAGAGCGAGTATACGGGAGTCTAGGAACGCTTGCGCGAGACCCATTCTATCGCGTCCCATCCAATCCCATGGTCTTCCACGCAGCGAGAGTACGTACAACCAGCCGCCAATGTAATGTTTCTTTTATTGATTTTGTGGCGGTCGACGGAAATTACACCCGCCTCACTCGTTGATACGGGATATACGTATGCAAGGGAAAAAGCTCGTTGGAGAGCTACCACTTTTTTGACAGATACATTTTTGACGCCCTGTATTTGCAAACCTTCTCCCCCCCCCCCCCCACAGGTGCTTCGAAATTCCCGCAAGCATTGCATCAGCCACAATACGATAGTCGTATCACATCATTTGATTATAACGCGTAGCTTAATTCTTTATATGCAATAAAATAGTGTTGGTGAAAACTGAAGCAAGGTTATTAGCCATTTGTACGTAAAGAACGAATCGAAGAAATATAAATACATACATGCATATTAACCCGGGTAGAAATTATAATACGGGCCTTTTCAGGGCGCATTTGCGGTTGCCTGACTGCCCTATTCAGGCGCTAATAAGGCGATCGAATCACGCCCTGATGCGAATTGTAACGACTCCGGCACATAATGCCCTGATCAGGCAGCCTGATCAGGACAGTAGTAAGCTTAACTATGATGCCCTGATCAGGCGCTAGCCGTAAGAGAACCCTAATCAGGGCTTCATAGTTATTTGAAATAATATAGTTTGTTATCGATAATTTAGCAATTAGGAATAATCGATGAACGAATTTAAAACTGCTGTACCATTATTTTAAAAAATACTGTAAATTTTGCAAAAAAAAAAAGTCATTGACCTGGATTCGAACCCGCTATCTTCGAATCGGCGAATTCAGAACTTTCGATCCCCAAATAATTATTTAAAAAAAAAAATTAACGCTTAAAAGATTATTTTTTTTTTATGAGAGTTTTCGGATTCGTAGACCGGACGTTTTTCCGTAGAAATTAATTTTGTGCCTACCTGAGATTTTACCTGAGACCTACCTAACGACTGACACGCTACCACTACGCTATTGATTCCTTATGATTTTCTTGTATTTAAATAAAATTAATGTACGAGTTCTAAGTGACGTGCGCGCATATTGTGTGGTGCTGTGATTATCTTGATCACATCGTGTCGACCATTTGGTCAAAATCGTAAAGTACACACTTAGATTTCTAAAATATTTCATAATTTAGATTATTGGATTTGCATAATCAACGAATTGCGTGAATATTGCGATTCCCTATCATACGTCGATTTCCAATGCATGTTTATACTTTTGCTAGGTTAGGTTTGGTCGCACCGTGAAATTATTTCTCATGCGACAATGCAACATGCGTTATATTTCCTAGTGAAAGTATTTTCGTATATCTTTTGATATACCATTTTTTAATATTTTTTGACAAAATTATTCCGATGTGAATGCTGAGATATATGAGCTCAATTTAACATGTGATTCATACAGCGGCTTGTGCATCATCGCATTCATTCTGGAAATCAAGTATTTCCTGATTAATTTTTTTCCAGGTAAGTAATTATATCACTTTATGATTATTTAATTAAAATTCTCTTATGATCTGAATTCTTTTATCACTTGATTTTTTGGTTTCAGGTTATTGCTGCAGCTTGCAGCGTCTTCGGCTTTTCGCCTTCCGGGACAAATTTTACTTTGACAGGGAGTATTTAATATTTATTCATTGATTCTTTTCTTAAAGACTTAAGATAATATTATTTACTAGTTTTTTCCCTCAGGGACAATTATTTACAGATGGTTTTTCGTTTCAGGCGCCGCTTCGTCTCCGGAGGTAGCGAGGATCATCTGCGTCTCTCTGCAACGAGTAAGTATAATTGCCATTTGGTTAATTTTCTATCTTCTCTTCTAATCTTTTTTCATTCTTTTTATTGTTTTATCGATTCTTTCTTTCATTTTTACTTATTTACTCCGTAGGGGGTTTCAGCGAGGCTTCGTCACCCGTATGTAATATCGCCGTAACCCCCCTACGGAGTAAATAAGGGAAAATGAAAGAAAGATTCGATAAAACAATATAAAGAATAAAAAAAAGATTAGAAGAGAAGATAGAAAATTAACCAAATGGCAATTATACTTACTCGTTGCAGAGAGACGCAGATGATCCTCGCTACCTCCGGAGGCGAAGCGGCGCCTGAAACGAAAAACCATCTGTAAATAATTGTCCCTGAGGGAAAAAACTAGTAAATAATATTATCTTAAGTCTTTAAGAAAAGAATCAAAAGAATAAATATTAAATACTCCCTGTCAAAGTAAAATTTTTCCCGGAAGGCGAAAAGCCGAAGACGCTGCAAGCTGCAGCAATAACCTGAAACCAAAAAATCAACTGATAAAAGAATTCAGATCATAAGAGAATTTTAATTAAATAATTATAAAGTGATATAATTACTTACCTGGAAAAAAAATTAATTAGGAAATACTTGATTTTCAGAATGAATGCTATTATGCACAAGCCGCTGTATGAATCACATGTTAAATGCCTCACATTGAGCTCATATATCTCAGCATTCACATATGGGAAAAATTTTGTCAAAAAATATTAAAAAATGGTATGTATCAAAAGGTATACGAAAATACTTTCACTAGGAAATATAACGCATGTTGCATTGTCGCGTGAGAAATAATTTCACGGTGCGACCAAACCTAACCTATAGCAAAAGTATAAACATGTATTGGAAATTGACGTATGACAGTGAACCGCAATTCATTGATTATCTATATCCAATAATCCAAATTGTGAAATATTTTAGAAATCTAAATGTGCACTTACTTTACGATTTTGGCCATTTTGTCTTCATTTATAAATGTAAGGCTACCTCATATATGTAATAAAGACTCGTAAAAAAAAAAAAAATTTCGTATTTTCCATATTTTCCTTTCCTAAAGTATCCATCCAGAAATATTTGAGAATTTTACACTGATCGAAAATAAATTATTTAATTATTAATTAACAAATGGCTTTTATAAGAACTACAAGCATTGAAATTATAAAATTCATGTGTGGAATATTGAAAGTTTGCACAGGACAGGATGGTGTAGAAAAAATGAAATAGTCATGTAATCAATTATTTACATAGTGCACTTTAGTTAACAATTACATTTCTCAAGATGCATATGAAAATTGTTATATGGGCTTGTGAGACTATTTTCCACACGGGATGAGCCTTTTTATTGCACCTCATATATATCGGACTTTATTAGGGTCAGCCCTAACAGCGCCTTTTTAGGGTTAGCTCGAGTCAGTTGCGATAGAGCGAACCTTTATAGGGCCTCATCATGGCATGCCTAAGTAAAGCCTTATCTAGACGAGCGCGAGTGGGGCCTTGCTAGCATAAGCTACAGCACAGGGCCTCGTTAGGTCGATAGCTGGTAGGGCCTTACCAGGGTACGCTCTAGTATGGCCTTATTAAGGCAAGCCGGAATAGGGCATTACTAGGGTGAGCTCTAATATGGCCTTATCAGAGCAGTATGCCAGAGCAGGGCCTCACTACGGTTTGCTCCACTACGGCCTTATTGAGGCAAGCCGTATCAGAGAGTAAGCCAGAGCAGGGCCTCACTAGGGTTTGCTCCACTACAGCCTTATTGAGGCAAGCCTGATAAGGGTCATATCAGTATTGACTGAATAAGGTTGCCCGTTTTAACCCCTGATCACGGCCTGACCCTGATCAGGCACGCCATAACAAATTTCTACCCGGGAATTACTCAATGACGAATAAAGCATCAGTAATCAAAAATTACAACGGTCTTTCCATTTCTATTCGCGATGCTCACGAAGCGATACGCTAACTGGTGGTAAGTTTTAGAACCTTTTATAGTAGGGCGTCGGTGAATAAAATGTTTGATAGTGTGAATAAAATGTTTAATAGTGTGACAGAAAAACCCTCTATTCAGACCACGTGACAGGCTGCGATCAGCGCCGCCAACGGTCCTGAGCATCGCGAATAGGAATATCGTTCTCCATATTATTACACATACTTCATAATATGTCGTACACTTTTTTCGAGATCTATGAAGACACCTCAGCAACGAGACTCGAGTATTACAAACAAAAATGCCTCGGTAATTACCGAGTCATTATACCGAGTATACCGATATCATTACCGAGTAATGATACAATTGTATCGTTAATGGCACTGCAACGAAATGCGGGGAGGTCAAAGTTTCTCCCTCGATGGTTCCTTTGTCCCGTGCATTTTGTTAGAACGACTTCCGGGTTTGTTCCACCGCGGTGTCGAGATTATTTGGCGTCGATAGGTCAAGGACGTTCCCACGGTGTGAGCCCACAACGGGTGTGCTGTTGATGCTCTCCGGGTCAGGTCGACAAATCATCCTTTCCAGAGTGCAAATGCCCGTGAAAAAAAAAAGCTCAGCAGACACATCCGTACACACGGAAATACTCACGCACACGCACACGCACGTAAAAACGCGGAACACGTGGAAACGTATCGCCGTGAGTGAGAGTGGCGAGGAAAGAGCGAGGGTGGTGAGAGACGCACCGACAGAGAGCAGTCGTGGAAAAAAAACCAAGAGAGAGAGAGAGAGAGAGAGAGAGAGAGAGAGAGAGAGAGAGAGAGAGAGCGGTGAGAGGATCGCAGAGAGCAGCAGCGATGCAGCGTGTCCCCCCGCCCCGGGGGCATATATAGCGCGGGTCCTGATCGGTCATAAAAAAAATGGTGCTACTCGTCCGCACACACATTGTATACACGCTTTACCCGGGACAACCTGACAGCCTGTTACCATATTCTTCCTTTTTTCCTGTTAAATCTGGGCGACGAAAAACGCACATTTGTCCAGAACAAATTTCACCAATTTCTGGACTCTTTTCCCGATTTTTTATTTTTTTATTTTTTAAAATTATTAACCGCACATTTGCTTCGTTCAAAGATCATATTTTCTGTACAATGGCAGTCTCATTTGATTGATTTTTTAAAAGGAAATTCTAGAAAACGAACAACTGCGACTGTTTAATCGAAAATCGTTATCGAAAAGCCGTAAACGAGGTGATGTCCCGGAGCATCTTTCTAGGCACATGATAAGCTGCCGTTCCTCGAAATTAAATTATTATCATCATTATAGCTGCAGGTCAGTCTTCGTGCAGATTGTTTCTCAGAAAAAAAAAAAAAAAAAACCAATTCGAATCACCGACTCAATTAATCTGCATTGCTGCGTTCCCACGAACAGTTGATTGTCTACGTATACACGTTTCATACGTTGAATTCCGCTAATTTTTTTTTTTCGAAGTTTTCATTAAATTTTTACAAGCGAGGAAATTTGAGTGTGTGCCCGCGCGACGTGAGTCATGAGTCAATAGAGCGCGCGACGGAGGCGTCAGAAGTCAAACGCGAGCGTGTACGTGCGGCGGTATACGCCCGTTCGTCAATTGGCGATTCAACCGTATTTTCCAGGCCTGTGCTCCTCGTCGCGGACAGCACAACCCCGTGTTTATAGTGTGTGTGTGTGTGTGTGTGTGTGTGTGTGTGTGTGTGTGTGTGTGTGTGTGTGTGTGTGTGTGTGCGTGCGTACAAACTCCAGGTATATGTTTATAATCAATTCTTACACGTTATAACAGTTCATATGCGCATTTATATAATCATCGTCCGGGAACTTCTACATACGGGCGATTCTCTCTCGATGAGCCTGATGGGGTTGAAGAGCGACGAGCCGGAAGTCAGGGGTGAGATCGGATGATTGAGATAATTTTCGCGCTTACATAGACGGTAAACATATATTCAATATAACTATTTATACATAAAATTTATGTACGGGTAAATTTATGTAAGTAATTTATTCATGGGGCATTCCCTCGTTAGGTCAATTTTTTGGGGAGAACTTTTTTTCCAAAAATTACGTTCGTCGTAATTTCTTGCAATAGCTCATCAATTAAACTTTCTTAATAATCGATTCACTCGAAAATCCTTAGACTATACATGGAATATCCTCTACATGTCATATCAGGTATACTTATATATAGTTAATGAAACTAGATAATGATGTTGGTTCAACGTAACAGAGCAAAGAGAGGAAACCACGTGTTTCAAACTGGCTCGTGGCATACATAGAAGCACACTTTGCTACTCGCATTTTGGCTCTCTTGTATATCGTTCTCTCTCCCGCTCTCTCTCTCTCTCTCTCTCTCTTGTCATATATACACGTGACTCTCGTTTTCATCGAGGTTCGAGCGTGTTGCCGTATTCGTATAGAAAGTGAAAGCGCTTCTCCTACCTACCTTGCACCCATTCACGCAGAGCGTTGAAGGTAGAGGAAAAAAAAAAAAAGAATTGGGAGAGTAGAGTGTATACGATAGAGCGAGTGATACTGAAAGAGTGCAGGAAAAAGAACGAATCGAGTGAAGCAAAGCAAACAAAAAAATAGGAAAAAGAAAAAATCAGAGAAGTGGAGAGTAGGGAAAAAATGAAAAAAAAAAAGCGAGTGACGCGTATAGGTGACTGACGTTCTCTCTGCCCGTACTGCATGCAGCACGAGAGTACAGCCGTGTGGTGCGGTTTTGGACCGCGTGAGCGAGAGCTGCCAGAGCGAAGTAGAGAGAGGCGAATATAAAAGCGAAACACACGCCGTAAAAGTGAGTAAAAGAGTACCGGGGAGCAGGGAGAAAGAGAGTGTTAGGGAGGGACATCAGCATCGGTAGTCGGGGGCCTGAGGGAGTTGAGGGTGGTTGTGCGAATGAGAGAGAGAAAGAGAGAGAGAGAGAGAGAGAAATGGAAAGAGCGAACGGCGAGGGTGGAGGAAAGGGAGGAAAAATGAGAGGCGAATACATGGAAGAGTGAAAAAGAGGGAATACGGACTAGATCGAGAGAGACGGAGATATGGAGAATGAGCACATGAAGCGCGGAAAGTACTGAAACGAAGAGCAGGATGGAATCACAATGAGGGTGGATAGAACGAGTTGAACGAGTGGGAGGGGTAGGTTGAAATGCCGAGAGCGCGCGTGAGAGGGAGAGAGAGAGAGAGAGAGAGAGAGAGAGAGAGAGAGAGAAAGAAGGATAGAAAAGGGCGAGTGGTTTGGCGGGGTCGAGCGGAGGGAGGTTAAAAAGAGAGAAAGAGCGAGGGGGAATTTCGGATGAAAGAGCGAGATAAAAAAAAAACGGGGACCGCAGGGTAAAAAGGGAAAGGGGATTGGGTTCGTTGCCAGGGATGAAGTACGTAGGTATTGATCTATTTAAAGCCTAGAGTACCAAACGAGGTCCTTATTAAAAAGCGGAATGAAACAAGGGGAGCTTGCCTCTGTCCTCTATTCTCCTTCCTTCTCTCTTTCCCTCTGCCCCATGACACTCTTGTCAGACCCGCCGCGACGTTCTTTCTCCATCTTCTTTCTAATATATATATTCGCAGCGATCTCTCCGTCACTTCTCTTCATCCTTTGGTCTTTTTTTTTCGCCTGGATTTCTCTCTCCTTCTCCTCTCCATCCTCGTTTTTCGTCGTCTATTCTCCCTTGCGCCCCACCACCACCCCACTAATCATCGCGAGCCCGCGTGTACTTTACGTCTATCATATGAGCTCGTCTCCGACTTTCTCTTCCGTTTCACCGGAGGGAAAAGAGATCCTCACCCCGCTGAGAATGAGAGATATGTAGAGATAGGGAGTGAGAGAGAAAAGACGAAAAAAGGAGAAAAATTAAGGGTAGGTTTTGAGCGAGTGCGCTCGGTGCTCTATTCTACATATGTAGGAGTAGCCCTTTGCCAGAGCGAGGGTGAGGACAACGACGACGACGACGACGACGACGACGACGATGATGACGATTCTGCTCAAGGAGAGAATTGGGGTTGCCACACCGCGAGACTTTACAATCTGTACGTTCGAGGCAACCACCGAGCAACTCTCATACTCCCCCAATTCCACGTCCAACTAACGTGTGCGTTATTATGTCTATATATATATATATATACATGTGTGGTATACATATTCAGTTTTGATCACACTCGTTACGTATATAGTCTATCATCTCTCTTGATGCCAGGTACAAAAGAAACCGTGCATGAATAAATTGATGATTCAAATTTCCCGACGGCGAAGATTATTCATAGATGCTAATCTTCCTGACAATTTTAGAATATTTATGGATAGAGAAAATTATTATTTTTTTTAATTAAACGGAGTTTTATTTTTAATTGATTGCAATATAGTAATGGGAAGTATAGTTGATATAGTTGTAGCAATGAATACATTGTACTTTATTGAGGAACTTGCTTATAATTGGATCCGAATAATGGTGTTTCAGGGGTTTCACACATACCTATAGAGGAAGAATAAAACTAGTTTGAGAATTTTTTTTTCATGCGCAAAGCTCTATTGTATCGAATAATCGTTACACGCAACTACAAAAACGGTCTTTTATCGTTTTTAAAATCGACAGTAGAAATATCTCGCAGACTAATACACCGATTCAGCTGAAATTTTTAATATTTTATTTTAATACAACTGTCCAGTACGTGTTTTAAGATTCTTCGGATGCCTATCATATATTTGTTTAATATAAAAAATGCATAATGAACGGATCTAAAATCGTATTTTCGAGTCTCAAATGACCAACATTTTTCGAAAAGTCAGAATTTTCAAAATCAGTCGACAGGAGGTGCTTGGTGCTTTTATTCATTTAGATTGAAAAATAATTTTTTTTTTGTTTTGTTTTTTGATGAAAAATGACGTAATCGATATTTTTTCTATGGCAGAGCAAATTCTGTTTTCGGAAAACTATCTCACGAGAAGGAGGTGCTCACGAGTTTATGCTTAGAAATTTTTTTACAAAAATTCTCAAAATATATATCACGATATTCAGCAGACTAAATTTTTTTTGATAAAAAAAAATCTGGATAATCCTAGTTCCATAGGTGTACTACACCATGCCTAAACGAGCAATATGAAATATCAATAATTATTTCAATGAGTACATTTTGTTCGACTGAAATGAATTTTAATTCTTCGATTACCTGCTTTTAATGGTAATAAGAAATACTATGATAGTAATCGTGTCAAATATAATATATTTTCATATAATAATTCCCACTCTATACGGATCTACTGTCACGCCGATACAGGTATAGTATATATTTTGTTCAGAGGATACGGGAAGTAAAGAAGAAGGAAAATGCTTGAAGATAAGAATTATTCTCTGCGAGTGAGCAGCAGCTTGTGCGCGAGGTCCAGGATATAAAGCCGGAGCCAACGAGCAACCTTTCCACGATAGGAGAGATCCCTCCATTGCCCCCTTGACGAGCCCCACTACGGTCCCTTCGCAGATATAAAATCCGTGATTTTAAAGGCATTTTAGTATCGATCCGGAGCTTTTTTTTTCGCCCTAGACGCAAAAGCCTTTCTCGTCCTCTGTTACTACTGCTGTTTGGCTCTGGCTTCGCTTATACCGGTATAGGCAGGGTTCGCCCGGTGGTGCGCGGTGGTGGTAGGAATTAAACTACCCTCGGCTCTCCACTCTACACTCCCTTCCGCCTCATCCCCTGTCCATCTCCCTCTCGAGGTCTTCGCAAATGAGTGAAAGAGAAAGAGAGAGAGAGAGAGAGAGAGAGAGAGAGAGAGAGAGAGAGCCCTTTGGTGTGCTAAAGGGGCGTTGCGTAGTTATATGCGAAATGTATGAGTGCGTTAATGTGTAATCAAATTCCCCGGATCCGCGTTTCCCCTGATTTTACTAAAGAACCAAAAAACATTCGTTCCTGACCTTCATCGTCCGTGGATGAGAAAAAAAAGCGTGCTGTTCCGATTGAAACGATCTTTTTTTTTTAACTTTCACGCTCTCTCTCTCTCTCTCTCTCTCTCTTTTTCTCTCACTTTACACAGTTCAGTTAAACTTTTCCTTTCCATGTTTTTTTTTTTTTTTTTTTTAATAGCAATGGAGCGAAAAAAAAGAGGAAAATCACGAACCGTCGAGTTATATAACGAGTGGCGCGTGGACGAAAAGCTCGAGAATCAGCGTGACGAGATTTATGTAAATTTTTTTTTTTTCCTCATTTTTTCCCTCCATCCACCATCATCGTTGCGAGTACACGCGTGGAAATCTTGGTTCAAGAGCGATATATACGGCATCTCCGTGGTTACGAGAGCACTCTCTTGAAGCAACGGATTTTTATTTTTTTTTTAATTTTTTTATTCTACCCTTCATTTTCTCTCCTTGTTATTGCGCTCCACTGACCGTCGCGTATTACGGAGCTTGCCACATAGAGTTACCCCGTATACTCGGTGTGAAGCGTTTTCCACGCATTCCCCTATTAATAGACTAGATTTGAAAAAAAAAAAACTCTTTTCCCATTCATCGTTACACGACGAACGTGAAATTATATAGTACGTAAGCTTCGAGGTAAAAAGTAGCGAGGAAATGACAAGTAAAGAGGTTTATGGTCATGGGGTCCATGCGGTACTGTGATAAATAAAGAAGGAAAAAGATTGGGACGAATAATTTTCAAAAAGACAGTGATGTTAATGAACATTAGATTCCCATAAATGTTATATTAGGAAAAAAAAATAAATTATTCATGGAAACGAAATTTTATTTCTCTGTGAATCAAGGAGGCACATAAAGCTTCGGTCAAGTCTCCGATTGGAGGTGAATTCTTGGCAATTTCGTCAACTTAGATACGCCGTTAAAACCTAACGGCTGTAATTTTTTACCGACTAGTATATATATTATCGTAAATATTTTGTGACAAATTTACTCAGAATCTTTTGAGAAACAAGAACAAAGCAGTCGCGAATAATAATCAGGGAAAAAAAATTGTTGATTTTTTCTGTTGCTCTTGGCAAATGAATTAAGAGAACTAATTTTTTTCTGTGAATAAGAGAAAAATGATGTTTTCCTATATGCCTTCCTATCAAGAGCAATTGAGCCATCCATTAGAACAATCAAATCAGCAATTCAAGTTGGAACATCAGTAAATTCGTCCATGGAAGAATTGACATTAACGAAGGTATATCCTTGATATATATTTCGTAAGGATCTTGGGTATACGTAAATTTTCTATTGGTGAAAAGAAAATGAAAATGACATTATCAGAACTTTTGATAAAAAATAGGAAAAAAAAATCATTAAAATTTTCGGTTCATTTTTCTTTCGCTTGAAATACATCGCGTTTAATTCTATTTTTTGAATATCTGGTTCGCCACGCAAATATCCTCCAGTATGTTTCACATATTGACGTGTGTTACACGCAGAGTGCTTCGGTTTTTCGTGTGGCCAGTGATTGTAACGGTTGTACGCGAGTCGTCTGTACCTATTTATCTCTCTCTCTCTCTCTCTCTCTTTCTCTCTCTTTTTCTGTCTTTATCCTCCGTTCGTTTTGCGGGGGTGGAGCAAAAATGTATGTATATTTTGCGAGACTGAACACGCGCATGGCCGCTTTCGCAGGGGGGCTCTCTCTCTCTGTTTCTTTCTCCCTCTCTCTCTCTCTCTCTCTCTCTCTCTCTCTCTCTCTCTCGCCACCGCTATGTTGGACGTATAAAATTCGAGCAATGCAACGTTCCGTGTAACGCGTTTTATTCCGCGACTTTATGGCGGTATGCCGCTAGTGCGGTGCGCGTCGGGGAATGGTGGATTGGCAAGGGGGGTGATTCTATGCCTAGGAGGACGCGAGGACGAAACGGGGGGTTGGTACAGTGGTGGTTGAAACACGAGAGAGGGCTCTGAAAAAGGGGGGCGCGTTGGTGTAGTTGCGGGAAGCGGAGGGCAAAAAAAGGAGAGAATGAGAGAGAGAGAAAGAGATAGAGACGAGGAAGAACGAGAGCGGAGAGCTATAGGAAAATCCATAAAGTTATAAAATGTGCGGAGAGCGTAATAGTACGCACCGCGCAGATTAGTTATGAAAATATAAAAGGGAACGGAGGGAGGGTGATGGGGACTGTGGTGGGGATGATGCGGACAGGAGCCGAGAGGGTGACTATATCCTCTCTCTCTCTCTCTCTCTCGCTCTCTGTCTCTTTCGTTTCTGGCAGGGTCGTGCGGCTGCCGAGAGGGCTCAACTTTTCCAGCCACCCCGTAGCAAACAGGCACCATCATATCCAGGGACCATGTATACCTCCAGAGAGCCCAGCAGAGAAAAACCATAGTTATGTATATAACGAAACGGGATCCCTTTCGTTTTTAACGGCGTACCCGGTAGCATCCCTCGTTCGGTACTCACTCTCGAAATTTTCCGTCGTCAATCACTGCTTAGCGTCAGTGTGAAGTTAAAAGACAAAAAGAGAAGAATAGAACACAAAGAGATGATTTTTTTTTTTTATTAGCAAGAATGATGACCCTGTGAGGGAGGTCGATTTGAATTGCGTGGAACGCGTGTTATAGACACGGATAAAAAAACTTTTGCCACGACTCATTTGCAGCAATTATGAGTAATTATCGTGATGGAATAAAAATTGCACTTTTTGTTTCACATAGAATATTTTTTCAAAATCATTCAAATGGAATGAATATTGATGCTTTGGATGATGATTGATTGAATCGAATTCGGGAGCCGGATGACACTTGGCCCTGGATTAGGCAAGAATCTTTCAGAAACTTTCAGTATTCTTTCGACATTTTCCTTCGTCAATTTCAGCGTCATTGTAGTGGACAAATCTTTTGATGCTATATTCTCAGAATAAACGTTTTTTCTTTTAATTTTTCGTATTAAAATAGTTTTTCCGCTTTGAGTGTCAATCAATCTCTAAAAAATTTACCAAGAAGAAATATTTTTGGGATTCTTCAGGGGGATCTATGCAATTATTTAGCGAATGATCTTAAAACCTTTCAAGTTTAATGTGGAGCCTGCCAGATGCAAAAAAAAAAAAATTATAATGTTCAGATGGTTTTTTTTTTGCCAATGCCAGTACATCCCTAATCATCAATAACTTTTTCATGACAATAATTCATATAGTAATGTAGCTCGAATTTTATTTGCCGATATTGTGATGTGATATACCTACCCCTATGTCGTATTATTTTATTTTGATGGAAATGGTCTGCATAAAATAAAATTCAGCATCTTATGAAACAGATCCCCAAAATTGTCCTGTAGCTTTTTTTTTATCATATCACTGGGAAACGTGATTGCATGGAGATTGTACGAGCTCTTATTTTATTGCTATATCCATCCCATTAATAGTGATTATGTTGTTGGATAGAAAATGGTCGAAGGGATCGGTATAGAAATCGTTTGATGTATCTCGGGTAAGGATCGGGCATAGGGGTCCCTCGCAATAGTCTCTTCGCTCTCTTTCTCTCTTTCTAAGAGAGAGAGAGAGAGGCACCATTGCCAGGCATTTCAAACTATACGAATCTCACTCGTTCTCTCGATGATACCCTTTTGGGCTATGCGTCCGCCATCCGTACTGAATTTGACTCGATTACACATGTTTCCTGCTCCCTTCGAGTTGGTCTCTAACAACTATAAGGAAATTGCTCTATGGAGTAAACAAGCAAATCATTATCATCGCAACACACGTGCTTAGGTTATTTGAGACTCTTCTTATTGTTCTTCCTCGTTTTCTCTCTCTCTCTCGCTTGCTCTCTCTCTCTCTCTACTAGCACAATTTTGTTAAATATGTTTGCTTGGTCCAGAAGAATTTGCCCAGAGAGCTGCTAACAATACAACATGTTCATATGTGGCACGAAATAAAAGTTCACAGTTGGAAAAAAATGAAATTTTTCATCATGTAGTCGACAAATCTTATGATTCAGCATCGTTAGAATGAAAAAAAAAGCATTCAAAATCTTTTGCTTAATGAAATCAAGGTACGACAAATTATTTTCCAACAATCCTTAGGAAATTTTTCTTTACCAAAAGATCTCTATTCGAAATAATTATTTATTATCTACAAGGACATGTCCTGCATTCTCACAGACAAATCTACGGTTTGATGAAAAATTGGCCAATGTGTTCAAAATACTGAGAGACATCGGCAAATCATGTTCAGAAAATATGTTCAAATGATTCGATAATATTCGAACCGTTATAACTCGAGAAACACTCGCAGTAACAGAGTGAAATTTTATATAAAATTACAGCAGTCTCCATGTTGAATGGTATATTTATGAAAATTTATGCACTCTAGGAATTGTATGGGATTTTAATCATTTAAAGAAATATCTGCAATCACTCTAACTTTCTTTCTAAAAATGCAGAAATTGAGAAAGCTTCTTGTTCACGAAGGAAAAAGAGTGAAATAGTTTCAATTTTCCACCTTTTTGTATTTTTCCACGATAATTATTTTTCAATAATCGAGATTCGCTCAAATTTAAAATCTCATTGCATAATTTCGTGTTATATATATTTATTTTTCGTGAAACGACTATATTGTTCCTCTTTCGAACAAACGATCGTTCCTTGTTACGTAATTAAATTACGTAAGTGGCTACGGGGTTAATTCAGCACGTGACCATCGTGACAACGACTCGTGGAATCGTTATATACCGATTCATAAACATATCTCGGGTGTCAACATCCGCATACGAGATTCCATAGTTTAGGGTGCTGTCACATGATTGTTTCAGGATGTTATCACGTGAATCGGGATCGTCGATATAAGCAGCTACGGAATTAGAAGCTGCGAAAGGTAAGTTTCTTTGTCTTTCTCTCCGTCTCTTGCGAGGCGGATCATACAATCGACAATGAATGAGACAGATGCGACTGACGTGAAGTATTCTTCATGACCACGACCAAAATACCAACATCATCATCGACTTTATGTACAATACTGTATTATAATACCGTCTTTGCGCTACAGCACCGACATATACCGGTGTGCTCATGCATAATTCAATCAGAGTTAGACTAGAAACGTCAATACAGCTCGCAGATTATTTCTTTTCCCGGGGCCGCTGCTCTCTCGCTCGTACTTTTTCGTTCCTTTCTTCCTCCATCTCCAAAACCCTCACTCTCCATTTAAATATATATACATATTCTACGCGTTTGTACAGAAGGGTACATACTTGTGCCCTCTTCTCTTTATTTTCTGTCGCAGTTCCCTCTGAGGCTGCGAAAGGAGATAAAAAGAGAGAGAGAGAGAGAGGGAAACATGTACAGCAGTATACTTGAGTTAAAAGAGAAGAGTAGTAGGAGAGAGTTAGAGAGTGAGAGGTTCGACGTGAAGCGGTGAAGTGAGCGCGGAGTGGGTATATGAGGACGAGGTTTTTCTCCTCCATCGTGAGAGGGTGCCTGACCCCCCTTGCCTATCCATTCATCTGTCATTTTCTCTCTATGCTTTATATCTCTTGCTCCTCTCTCTCTCTCTCTCTCTCTTTTCTTTCTCCCTAAAAAAAAACCTCTTCCAAAGCAGCCTCCCTTCTTTTATATTTTAATCAACTAATGCTGCGCAATGCGTACATTCATTGCGTCGTTCTTGCCTATACATGCCTCCCTCTATATTTATATATCTGTTTCTCACTTTTTCACTCCTCTTACTCCTCTCTTTTCCACGATCCCCTCATTCTCTCGCCATTCGACCATTTTATGTTTTAATTGCGAATCTTGTTCACCGTCGCCCGGATTCAACAACATTCGGCGTTATTTTTTTTTTTTTAACGAGGCTCGCGAAAGCCAATCTACTATTACCTCTAGTTATATAACGAATAAATAGATAGATGTGAGTCATGCATACTTTCCTTTATCCGTTATGAGTGCAGGGCAGCAATGATTTTTTTTTGTAATCTTAAACTTCTCAATCATAGTTGGTACGAATTTGGACGACACGGTAAATCTCGATCCATTCGCGTTTTCTAGGATCTTAAGTGAAACCACTTATACATGTGAGTGCCTGCTGTAAAGTTTGTATGCAGAATTTTCCACGGCTCTGCTGTTTCCAGAGTTTCGAATAATATATATATCATTTCGATAATGGATTATCGATCTCATTAACCATTATTCTTTCAAGATCGGCAATGGAATTCGATCCATTTTCCATTACATTTTGCTAATACCATCCAATCCACCATCTGTTACTTTGGCCACTATATCTATTACTAATGGCCACTAAAACATTATCAATTATTTTTATAACCCTTATAAGGAGGATCGAATGTACATTATTATTTTTTAATGAGTAATTCATTGTTTAGGCATTATGATTTATACAAGTCTAGTTAGAATGCAAGCGGTGGAAAACGGTTTGGGATTGACATGGTAAATTTTGTCATGGGAAGTTTAATTGAACCATGTCATTGGACGTATGGTCCAATGGTACGCGTTTGGACGCGTAAGGTACTCGTTTGATTTTTATCGTGCCCCAACTTTACGCGTTTTTGACGCAAAGGCGCCGGTTTTTCATCGAAAAATCGGGAGTACGTGAAATATTTCAAGGAAATCGGAGCTCGCCCTCTGTTTCGTGTCTCATTGTTGCTTGTTCGGGGGGGGGGGGGGGGGGGGGGGGAGAAGTAACGTTAAAGCTCTCACGTGCGTTGAGATAATGCAGTGGTTCAAGTCAGGAATCTATCCAAGATGATCGACTCTCCCATGTATCCATATTTTTCTCTGCAATTTCGCATCTCTTTTACGCTTTTACAAACCACCTACCTCGACGTTCGTAACTATATTACATCCATTCCTGTTTCGTCGTTCTTTGGGAGAGCACTGAAGTATCCCTGTCTCTCGTTCCTGCAAGATTCTTCTCACATATATATAAATATATATACACACATATTATACATATACTTCGTGAGAAAATATTGCATTACCATCCCCGCTAATAGTTTCCTTTGACGACGCATCAGTGTATTGTATGGGCCTTTAATCTAGCTTTTACAAAGGAACGTTCACTCATCCAGAGGCGACTCCGGTATGCGTTTCACGCGTATAGGAATAACCCAAGATACACTTTTTCTATAGCCTCTCCCCCTCCCCCGCCTCTCTTTCTCTTCGTAGCACCCTTGGAACATGTAATATTATGTATATTATAGCTCCACGCGTACGACGTGGCTATATGCACGTAGATAAATATATATGAGGGCGAGGGTGTTAAAAAAAAAAATCGAGCTAGTATACGAGGAAGAAGAGCTAAAGAGAGATGCGTGAGGGGGCTGAAGCGCGCGTGTGCCGCGATGAGAATTATCTCTCGGTACACCGGAGGAAGAAGAAGCGAGAATCGTCGAGGCTTCGCATATGCGGTGGGGCTGCGCGACGAGGAAAACGAGAAGCGAACGAGTCCTATACGGTTTTTCAATGTGAAGCATCTCGCGCCGCGCAAGGCCTATGTGTTTTACATACACGTCGAGGGCCTTGTTGTACTTCTCTTTTCTCCCAATCCCACATCCCTGCCGGATCAAATATATACAGGTATATACACGGGGAATTTCGTGCCAGCGTGGCCAACATCTCAATCTCCGTATTCATTTTTGAGGCGAATAAAAAAAAATATTAGTAAACATCAATTTTAAAAACAGCAACAGTGATAAAAATTCGTGAAAATTCGCGAAGAAAAGTCTGACTATAAAACGGATTGAATTTGAGTTACATGGGGCAGGAGCGAATGGAAATTATAACTGAAATGTGCAATCTCTGCCTCGCTTTCATTTATTTGAACTTTTGTGTACTAGAATTTCAACGATTCGCAAAAGAGACCCATCAATGTTAGCCTTTAACTGAACACAGCAGCGAGATTCACCTGAATTCTGTTTTTTTATTCCAATCTATGCCAATGTGTGTACTTTTAACGGCTTCACGGTCATACTTTGTCAGTGGGGGGCTTAAGGAGGTTGGCTAAATTCATCAAAACAATAAGAACGAGTTGAAGTTTTTTGAGTATATAACTCCATATTGGAATCACGTATTTGTGAAAAATTTCAAGTTAATCGTCTGCATAGTTGTCCTGTTATTGAAGTTTTACTCTTATACGTGGGCGACCATAGCAGAATCGTACGATATATCATGAAATACTTCATAAGTACGTCAAAAATGGTGAGAATATAATGAAAATGGATACAGACAATTCATCACATCATTGGGAAAACGTTTACAAAGAGCGAAATGCTTCGTGTACATAGTTATTAAGAAATTCTAAAAATGAAACAGTTCTCGTTGTATAACAATGTTCGCTCGGGAACTTGTGACGCGGACCTCTATCTCGCCCGCTGCTCCCCCGGCAACCCGCGCACAAAGCAACCGATCACCGATTTTTTTCCCTCCCGCACGAATGTAGCTGCCCTCCTCAAGAAAAGTTTACTTGGTTGCCCATTAGGATTGCAACAGCCCATACATTCATAAATACAATATCTATCCAGTGGCATACGGGCTCGAAGAGACGAAGAGGTCTTACTCCCTTCATTCTGCGTCGTCTGCTCGCCACCCCTCTTTTACTCCTCTTTCACCTCTCTTTTTCTCTTTCTTTCTCTTTCTCTCTCCCTGTGCCTTTTACATCCTCTCATCTCTCCTATCCACGTCATTCGTCCTTTCACTCCTTTTTCTCTCATTGCACACGTTTTGCCCATGCGTTTTTTCATCGTTCCCCCTCTCTTTCTTTCCCTTTCATCTATATCACTTTTGTCTCTTTCGCTCTCTGTTAACTCGCTCATCCCCCGATGTTATACGACGACCCTGCAGTGAATATCGCGACTCGTAGTATCTGCCACAATCTGACCCTCCGGATTGCTCTAGAAAGAGAGTGAGGTCGGAGGCTGGCTAGGCTATATACGAGAAAAGAGTCAAGGGGCGATGAAGGCTTGCGAAGAGCAAAGAGGGAAATGAAAACGAAACTGTTCAGCATAGTGGCAGAACTTGTCGAAGCGCCCCTCAAAGCTCCACTTCCCGTTTGGCCCTCTACCGCGGACTAGCGCTTGCCGACGAGTGTGCCCTCGCTTGCTCTCACTTTATCTCTCTCTTTCTTTCTCACTGCTCGGCCCACCCTTCTAATTTTTCCACCCCTTTCACTAAAATTAAAATCAATAGTGGCACCACGTGCCCGGAGAGCAACCACCTTTTCCCTTCGCCCTTCTGTGTGCTCTCTGCCTCTCGGCCACCCACGACAGGGACAAAAACATCCCTCCCTTTCTATTCATTCATACATCTTTCTCACTTTTTCTCCATGTTTATGCGAGAAATTTCCATGTCTCGTTTCTCACACACAATTTTCGCCCTCTCTCTCTCTCTCTCTCTCTCTCTTGGAATAGAATATGTTCTCGCCTCGTATAGCTGTGCGTCCGGATCTCTCCCTTCTTCCACCCTTCGAAATTTCGCGCACTACGCGCTGGAGTGAAAGGGTGCGTGCTGCTCTCTGTGTGCATGCTGTTAATTTTTTTTTTTTTAAATAGTCTACGCTATCTCTTCGCGTACATTGATACGTATACTTCGACTGGCTCTTCTCGTCGTTACTGACGGAATTTCAATATTCGTTAAAAACAAAAACTGCGGATGCGTACAGAGCGAGAGATTCTCGCTAGTCGGGCATGTGCACATGCAGTTTTCCTTTCTCACTTTTGTTTTTGTGCGCGCATCAGAAAAAGCTCCATTCTCTTTATATTACGTATATAAATATGTTTATATCTGGCTTGTCTCTCTGTGCAACCCTCGTTACGCGTCCCTTTCCATTATCCTCACCCGTCTTTATTTCACAGCGAATTTCGTATTTATATTCACGATACGAAAATACCTCATAGCACTATTCGCTTCCGATGTATACACCTTTCACTCGTTGGTACGTATCACACGGCATTGTTGTAACGAGTTTGCAAGCGGTTATATATTAGGGGAGGGTCTTGCAAAAAAAAAAATTATGTATGTATAGAGAAATTCCTAAAGCGATAAAATTTTAACAGCCGTGGAGTATAGGATATTGACAAAAACAATCGTCTTTTCATATCCAGGTAAATTACTTGAATCGTTATTGTTAATGCCGGAATCATTCATAAAATAAAACTTCTTAAGCCAGAATTAAGTTTACAACGATACTTATATCGTAATTAGTCGCGATAATTTTAAATATTATTATCAGCGATTATTTTTTATAATGAACTATAAAGCATTATGATTGTTTTTGATTATTGATTTGATTAACGAGTATTAATTACTTTTGATAATTAACAATTAATAATATATAGCAACAATTGCAACATATGACGAGACATCAGGGTAATTTCTCGACGATTATCTCGGCATAAGTTATTAGGTAAAGCGAGTGACTCCATCTGGTGCACGTTGAGACGAATAAGGGCCTGAGTGACCAATGAGACTTATTGTTTCAAACGTCAATTTGGGTTCTACTGGTAATGCCTAATATACTTTTTTACAATTTTGAATGTCGGGATCATTATAAAATAAATTTGATTAACAATCGATTCTCACGACTATCATTGAAATCTAATCTCGAATCGTTTGGAAATTTCGTCGTAATTTTTTTTCAAGAATTTTCAGTTGATTTACATCTTTTTAAGATCAAATATTCGAAAATTTCCGAAATTTACCTACCCCCTAGAGCCATTATATCAAAATAAAAAATATATTCGTAAACAATGATGATTCTGAAAATAGCTATTTTTTATTGACATTTTTTCTAACCCCACATCTGATAATGAAAACTAACGAAACGATTTTAATCAGTAAAACATGCGATATTCTTTTCTCAAAATGCGTACACTCCAACGCGATTAATTGATAGGCAAATGGGGAATAGGTGTGATCAATTCGCTCATTATGGGACACCTGACTGTATTATATCCGACAGACAAGATAAATAAAGCATTTGTACCATTTTGAAAGAATTAACCCTCTCATCACGGCCAATCGAGTAGCTTGCCGTTGTCGTCGTGATCGTCGATGACATAGTTGCCTCCGTCGAGTTTGCCCTTTACCGGAAGCGGAAACCCTCCATCGCGGCCAGACCTCTCGAGGCCTCTCTCTCTCTCTCTCTCTCTCTCTCTCACCCTCTGCCTCATGCCTCACCCTCACCACGGTGAGGGTGGCGCGACGCACCGTAATGTACTCGGATATAACGCTGTGTATATATCCCACGGTTGAGTAACAGGTAAGGTTCATTCCACGGCGGGCAAAGCATACAGGTGGCCGACCATGCTATCCTATATGTCGGGATTACATACGGATATATATATATATATATATATATATATATATATATGTATGTGTGTGTGTCGGAGGGTGCTCTGAGGGTGGTTTTGGCTCGTTTGTGTGCTGCGTGAGCGCGGCTAGCATATGTTTACAAACACGAAGGAAGGAGCAAGATAGTGTGGATGCGAGAGGCGAAGAGGATTCCGAAAAGGGGTGTAAGAATGTGTGTATGGGGAAAGCGAGAAAGCGAAAGAGCCATTTTCGTGGGGTTGAACGAGAGTTCCGATGAGGTTGAAAATGTGAGACGTTCGTACGTACACGCGTCGACGTGTGTCGGTGGTCGACGAACGAGATTGGCAAGAGCCGAGAACCAGCAGTACGGAAAGAGAAGCGTGATAGAGCAGAAGAGAGAAAGAGAGAGAGAGAGAGAGAGAGAGAGCACGAGAAAAAGAGTGAATGACGGGGCAAGGGGTAGGGGATAGGGGATGTGCGAAAAAGGGTGAAAGGGGTTGTGAAACGGTATATATATAGTGTGGTACGTATCGGAAAAACCCGTTGGCGCATCCACTCTGGATTTTCGTACTTCCGCATCACTCTCGCTATACTTTTCCCCGCGATTTCGTAACCCTCGCCCTAACGGGATCGAGAGATAAATGGAATTTCGACCCAAGACGGAATGCAGCCATGTATATAATGTTGAAGCTGAGAATAGAAAGTCGGAGGCGCGGAAAGTAGGCGGGAAAAACACTTTGTACAAATGTCAATTGTACATAATATACGTAGGTGAGATCTCAGTGCTGAGAGCTGGCGATTATGTACAAGCGCATACAATCGGGAAAAACCAACTGCACCTATACTTTGAAATCTCACGACGATAGGAAGATAAACGTTCGGTTTGGCTTGCATGTATTTTGTCGAAGCTAATCAACATTTATCGGAATCAAATTATACTGATGCGAATGAAAATTTATTTGGCCGATAATATCAGGGAGTGAGACTTCATGAAATAATTTGTACTGCCAACAAATTGTTTCTAACAACTCGTTAATTTGGAGGGGAGAATCATTCTATCTACCTATACTAGGAATAATGGTCGTGAAGACCGGGTTGTTAAGTTTTTTGTGCATCAAAAATTAACATTAAAATAAGATACCTCATGGAACTATAGAGAGAAAAATATTACGAGAGTGACAGATTATTGTAATTTACCGAAACTCTCATTACAGAATAACGGACTCTATTGATTTGTCATGATGCTGGATGGAATCCGTAATCCAAATTTTAGCTGAAGATATTAAAAAATTTTATAATCATTTTTTTTTTTTAAATAGGGGTTGCTGAATTGTTTCCGTTGTGCCAGATGCTAATTTTGTTTGTTTGTTGAATACACAATTTTTCAAATTTCAGAAATTAATATCTCAGAATCTATTGCTCATATGAAACATCCTTATGGGAGCATTATTTTACATAAAATAGGCTAAGGACCCTAAAAAAAGTGTACCATAGTGCTCCGAAGAAAAATGTTGCACCCCGGTATTTTTTTTTTTTTTTTTCACCTCTACCCATGTAGACGTGATTTTTCATCCAAATTTTTCAAATAAGATCAAAAATTGGATTAATAAAAAGTGTTTGCAAATAATAAACTTCGTCAGCTGAGGAAAAAACCGATCTTCGATTGTCCTATATCCTCTTTTTTCCGATGAAACACATTGCCCGGTAATGTCCTTGTGATCTTTTTTCACTCTGTCTGTACATAATGGAATTCGATCTGTCAATCAGCCCTATAGTAATCCCTTGCGTTGTATCCATCACTCTCGCATAAAGTGCAATTTATATTTTTTGATGCATTAATTTTTATGCCAATTTTTATAATGATTTTGCGTGTGTTCACGGCTGGGATGATTCAATCAGTAATGCTTGTACGCCATTGAAAACCGCGTTATTCCAGGGGGAAAAGTTTTATTTGTGTATCCCCAAATGATGATGGAATAAACTGTGGTGCAATAAGAACGACGAATCCGGTTGCAGCTGTCCCCACTTCGAGCTAAATGACAACAGCCCCGATATGAAAATTGGTTTGTTACGAATCTATGTAATATACATATAAATTTTATATATATTTATGTATATATATATATATATATATATGTACATATACCACTGCAACCTTTGCAAAGCGCGTATCTTCTGATTAATGAAATGTAAAATTTGTTCAATTCAATGCTGTGTGATCGAATAATTAAAAAAAAAAAATATGTCCGCATATATGCATTTCGTTATCACGATGATATTGATCGGTTCGGAAAGGTTTACGAGACCATATAAAATATATATGTGTACACAAACACACATACCGAACATTTTGAAATTATTCCAAATTCCATTTTCCTCTTTTATCGGGTCCAACGAAAAATGGATGAACGAACAGCCGCACGCCAGTTCCCGTATAAATTTGCACATATATATATATATATGTGCTTAAACATGCACACATTTACAACGAATATAGAGCGCGATGCAAGCTCACAACAATGGGAGCATCGTTGCGCTGATAATTCCCGCGGCTCTGTTCTCCCATTTTGCGTTGTCGTTGCACGACAATAAAACTCCCATGTCGACCAAATGCACTTCCGGAATAAATCAAAATTCGCTCTATGCGTCGATCGTTTTGACAAAAGCGTAAGTTACGAATTAAACGATCCGCAGCGTGGAAAAAAAAAAAACAGAATCGCACGACCTAGCACTTTTCTCGTAAACTGTCTTTTTATCAAGCTTATTCTTTCTTCTTTATGCATAAATGCATACATTTTTTAAAATATTTATTTACGAATCGTAGGAGGATCTCTTTGTTATCTACGACAGAAAATCATGCGATGAAGCGTAGATATCACCCCTTTTGAGAAAAAAAATATTCATCCCATTTCAGTTACGTGAAAATGCCAAAAATCGGGGATGAAAATTGCTGGGCTACGAGCGGTTGGAAAATTGAAGCTCCGTACGTATACGCTCGAGTATTTCCGTGTATGTGTTTCACGTGTTGAAAGAGAATGATGTAGATATACATAGGGAGCGTTGCGTATAGAACAGGGGCCGTCAAAAATAACGCCGTCATCCACCGGTTCGATCGTAAACGAGTAGTGGATGGGCAAGTGTCATTAAAAAGCCGATACACCCTGGAGTGAGGGGGACGGGGAGTGGAGGTGGTATATGCTCAACATATATGTGTGTATACAAACGAATCTGTTTATGTATCAACTGATTGCAGACAAAAGGGCTCGACCCACGCAATTTAACACGTTAAAGTGGCGTTAGTTGGGCCATTTTATTCGCGAGATTTTCACGCGTTAAATATAGTTGTACAGATGGGTTACCGTGGAAGTATTTGATAATGGAAACGCGGGCGTTTTGTGCTTTCGCAGTATAAACCTTTACGAACGTTAGGCATTGGTTAATGTTACGAGATGTAACCAATCCCCTCTGCTATGCTCCCGCTCCCGATATTACAGAGTTTGCTCTTTCTCGTCTTTCTTTCTCTCTTTCTCGCGAAGGGATGTATCCCAGCAGCGCAAGAGAAAGAGAGAGAGAGAGAGAGAGAGAGAGAGAGAGAGAGAGAGAGAGAGAGAGAGAGAGAGAGAGAGAGAGAAAGAACGATAGGTTCGCGAGACAGGAGTGCGGTATCATTCTCTCTCTTTCTCTCCCTTTTTACCCCTCCTAGGAACGTCGACAATGCTATGGTATTGATTTAAAAGTACATTCGTGTTTTCATAATGTTGTATCTGTACCGTAGGCATCGACGCCCACTTTTCCCCAACGTTTCTCTTTTGCGCCCCCGGTCGTGCTTATACCCTATGGCCTCATCCGCCACCCGCGCCCATGCTCGTTTAATATACATGTAGATATAACCACCCTTTTGGCTCTCCCGTCATCCCTCCCGCAAGTCGCACGTCCGCACTCCGTCCTTGTACCTTCTGGCAGGGCTCTTCTCTCTCTCTCTCTCACTCTCTCTCTCTCTCTCTCTCTCTCTCTCTCTCTCTTTCTCTCTGTGTGCGACGAAAATCACCAGAAACGAGGGATACAGACTGCACAATTAAATCACGCTGCTAATCGTCGAGTGAATAACGGCGAGTCTGTGGAAGCAAAAAAAAATTACAATTGGATAGTCCTCAGTGGATCCCTCGCCCTTTGGGCACGATTTGAGATATTTCTATTTTTTTTTTGAACATCGTAAAGGAAAAAAAAAAAACAAACCAAGATTCACGAAATATTCGTATCAGAGTGCTTGGGATATTCGTAATTATTGGAAAATCTTATTTGAAAGATGTTTCTGCACGCATATGTTAAATGTCAATTCAGCTGGAACATTTCAGGTAAGTATGAAGAAGGGATCAAGAATGTTTGGAGTTGATTTGAGGAAACATCGATGAAGGGCTTCAAGTTTCATGGAATTTTCAGATTCGTAAAGTGCGAGCTCTAATCCGACTTTGGAGAATATATCATCGACCAGAAACTTTGAGCATTGATAAAATGAAAAAAAAAATTCATCTTCGCATTATTAAGCATGGTGAAAATTAAAAAAAAAAAATCTGCAATTAATCTCCCGATGAACTTGTAGTTTTATTGAAAAAAAAAAATTACTTTTTTGAGACGCAAATATCGTCAAGCTATCGTAAAAACCATGACGGAAAAAAATCCGTTTGAGCAGTATTTCTTGAGGAAAGAACGCTCCGATGAGACAAGCACAGAGATCTGCTCAGTAGGAGTCCTCGAAAATTGTCTTATGCCCTCGAGAACTCAGAGCTAAACTTTGCGTCATTATCGAGATCTTCGGATGGCTTTGAGGCAGCCGAAGACCAATTTCCCTTGGCGCAAAGTTTACCAACGAACAAAGGTAACTTTGCCCGCTATCACGAACCCCGCCTGAATTCTTTCGGGTCTTTCAGTCCACCCGGCATTGACAATACAAATATACATATAAAAAAAAAAGAAATTTGGGCTTGCATTTTATCGTAATAGTCATCGGTGGATTTTTTAAAAATCGGAACGATATGATAAAATAACAAACGATATTAACGTGTATACACTTATATATGTCCGCACAATCGATGACTCAAAGATTGCCAAGAAAGAAGTAAATTAGCCCGATGTGTGCACGAAAGACTGTAAAAATCGTCATGACCCACGATCGTCGCAAATTTTGACGAGAACTTCACGAAGATGTGGACGATTTCGCGGTTTAATGACTGGTCTTCGTAGAAAGAGCGCGCATCTGTTTCCTTTTTTGCGATTGAGTTTAACAATCAGTCATTATACGCGCGGTGGGCTCACGATGAACATTCGTTTTCCTCTCTGTGCCATCGGCAATTGGCATCTTCGTTGCCTCTTCGATTTAATACTCGCGTAAATCTAAAAGCTTCGCACGAACGAAAAATGTAACTGATACAAATATAACGTATTGTATATAATTGATACAATTATAACTACGTCCATTTTAGTTATCTTGTTTTTGTGTCAATTTGATGCTCAATAAAATTCACAACCCTCTACTACAACTTCTCCCTCCTTAAAGCAATGTGAAACGCACGTTCTTCTGCCCATCTCGCTCGCTGCACCGTGAGGGTTATAAGCAATAAATATCTCACAATCTCACCTTTAGGACGTTCATATAACAAAAACTTTAACATATACACCCTGCATATTAGCTAAAATTTATCCTGAGCTAAATTGTCCATTGCCTTTTTTTCTAAACTCAATTATTGGTCCACCATTAAAATTGAATGATGATTTATTCATATCGATACAATTCCATTGATAAGAGGACTTTTTGCCGATAGGATAAATTGATGGAGCTGAAAGTTCTCATATTTAAAAAATTCATGGCAATCATTCTTCGTGGTGTGGCTCCTTGATGGCCCTCGCGGGGATCATGATGATCGCCGATACTCTTGCACTTGATTATTTCGTCAATGAAACGATGACGTGAAAATTGAAAATTTTTGTTTTTTTACGTTTTAAATATAAGCTTGCCGGAAGAGTTTTACGTCTGCGGCCCCTCCCTTTCTGAATAAACAAGGGTCGGCTATGTCACATGTAACCGGGCACACGAGTGAGGCTCGTCGCTCGTGGGGCTGCCGGAAACACATTGGCGGGGACGCACGAGCGGTTTTTACTATTGATTACCGAATTAAAAACACGCATGCATAATTCAGTGATACTTCTTGTACGGTTATTTGCGCGCCAGGGGTCGTTGTTATCCGTTACCATCCCCGCAATATAAGCCTTCAACCCTCCGAATTTTTTTTGCCGAAAGTGGTTCCTCGGTGGCAAATTACGACAAGACCAGAGAACCATCCCTTCGATAATTTACCATTCGACCCTTGCCATCAGCCGGTTAAGCAGTGTTGCGCGAGGGATGAAAAGCGAGTGAGGGTTGAAAATAGGGGTTGCTGAAATCCGAGGGTAAGTTTGCGATCGTCAATACTTTATTATGGAAAATTGCTTATCGCCAGTTGGTCTCAAATTTGCTCCTTTTCTTGTTTACCCTCAATTCTAACCAGAACTTTGAACGGCTGCAAAAATCATCCCCTAGATGGCAGTTTTCTCGTTCTTGATGTGATCCATTAATTCTGCTCGCAATGGCCTATATTTTCGGTCCAGCGGTCCATTCGGTCGAATATCTTTTTCAGGAACTTCTAATTATTTTGATGAATAAACGTGAAAAAATAATGTCTATGTGCTTTGATTTTGAAAATGTTAGATAGTAATTTATTGCAGAACATTCCTCGGTTTGGAAATTTCAAAAATACATCTCTCTCTCTCTCTCTATTGCTCTGACGACATCTCTAACTCACTGGGAATCTGGAAATATTTATTAATATGCATCGTTATCTCAGTTAAGTGGAGGACTGCATAATGATCTTTCAAAATCTTCTAAAAATATGTTAAACCGTAAAAAAGTACAACCGCTTGAAAATAATGTCTCGACAATTCTGGAAACGTACCCGCCCGTAGGATTGGGTTAGAAGGAAGTAAGGAATTCACCAATGAGTCGCAATCTATTATTAATAATTTATTTTGCAAAATAAATTGACATATACAACTGGGATACCTTACAGCGTTTTTAGCGTAAATGAATTTTCGTCACAGGTCCAAATTGAATGTTTCTTACATCCATTATACAGTACGACAGAGCAATTCTTTTTTACTTTCGATATATATTTTTTTTTTTTCGTTCCTTTTCGACCTGGGCACACGTATACGCGTCCACTTGCGTGCTCGCACATGCACTCACGCGCATATACACACGCACTAATACACGCAAACTTGTTCACGCAGAGTGTAAACGGAAGGAATTTTTTTTAATTTTATTTTCATTTGTTTGTTTTTCGTGTAAAAATGCGTAATATTTCTCACGAAAAGTCACAATGTCGGCTTTAAGCTTACGTTGTATATCGACGCCTCTTACGAAAAGTAGCACGTTTCAGATTTCTTACGAAAACTAGCACGTTTCGGGTTTTTACGAAAAGTATCATGTTTCGGGTTTCGCCACGAAAATTAGCACGTTTCAATTATTGACGCGAAAAGTAGCACGTTTCAGGTATTGTAGCGAAAACTAGCACGTTTCAGTTATTGCCGCGAAAACTAGCATGTTTCAGGTACTGCGGCGAAAACTAGCACGTTTCAGTTATCGCCGCGAAAATAAGCACGTTTCAGTTATTGCCGCGAAAACTAGCACGTTTTAGGTATTACGGCGAAAACTAGCACGTTTCAGTTATTGCCGCGAAAACTAGCCCGTTTCGGTTATCCCCGCGAAAACTATCATGTTTCGATTAGTGCAATCAAGATTTTCTGAAGATTCGTGCCGTGTGCGGTAATTGAAATAAAAGTCAATTTTTGGATGCAGAAGTTTTCTGAACGTTTTCTGCGTTAAAATAAACTTATAAATATCCTCTAAATTGTGTTGTCAATGCAGATCTTAGAAAAATTGATGTTTTTTTTACGGGTTCTTTACAGATGTTTTAAATTTCTTCCAGATTTTTTATCAATATAAATATCAATTAGTCTTATTATATTTATATCGAGTAGTCTTTATCTAAACTATGCGTAATCTTTCTGCAAGAGTGTAACAACTTATTGTATGATATTAAAGATGAGTAAATCAATCATTTTGGATTTTTATACTCAGCAATACTACACTCTTACTAATCTGTATAGTATTTGAATTGCAAGTTTATTTTATAAAATAATGCTGGTATAAAATGCGCTTGAAACACAAAAATGTCTATTTTAATTGGTATATTACAACATATTTGAATAGTTATTTATATTACAAGACATTTTAATAATGATTTATTAGTAATATTAGGATAGTGCTACTAAATTATTGTGCAAGAAATAATTCGTATGCGTATTAGATTAACATTTTAATCGAGTCAAATTAATTTATCTCTTCTAAAAAAAAATATGCACCAGCAGAATTTTTGGGAGCTAAACTTTTAAGTTTTTTCCTAATTAATTGCAATTCTCGTATACAGATAGATGTAATGAACAAGTATGCAGAACAATACATACAGATAGATAAGATTCTAGTCTCGAGTAGTAAAGTGAAAACATAAAAATTATCACAAGACGAACTTCGGAATGAAAACTTAGATCAATATCTTTTCTATACAATGTATAACTTCAACGAAACTCTACAATGATACTACAGTAGAACCTCGCACAGTTTACATAATGCGAGGACAATGTAAGAATATGTGAAGAACCAATCGCGAGCTTGCGTTGAGCTCTCCTTTAGGGCCAATTCCGCGATATGTCCAGTGATTGCCCCGTGCTAGCACCACCACCCGAGCTGTTCCCCTGCCTATATAAGTTATGTGAGTTTCCACTGTACTATTTTCCGATGAATATGGAATTGCTTGTTTACAGTCCAAGAGACGTACAGACCGTATGTTTTGTTTTTTCGTGCAAAACAAGGTAAGTGATCTATATGAATCAAATCATGATGAAAGACATCATACCACCGTATGTATACAACCGATCCCTTCTCCTCGATATTTCTACCGTTCCTTCAAAATTTTATTTCATTTGGTTTAGTTTGTGATAAGCTTCCTGACGAGTACAACGATTACTGTACTCCTTCGCGTCCGTCATTGTTCCATTAAAATATATTAAAGTTAATAGTGAATCACCGTACTTCGAGATTTTTTTTCGAATTTTTTTTAAAGTAAAAAAACTCATTACCATGAACAACTCTTCAGACTGTAAGTAAAAGATATTCTTTATAAGTATTGATTTTTTTTTAATTAATCGACGACTCCGAAATTTAAACTCATGAGAAATATCATTGATAAAAAAAATTTCAGTTTTTGAATGGTGGAATGATGCATTCTCTGAAGCGCGTGCGCTTGAGATTGATAATGAGCCTGTGGTTTGCGACATCAGCTTAGATTCATGCCAGTCTGGTAAGTTACAGATTTTGAATACTTTCAATAAAAATCGATTTTCACAAAATAAAGTTCTGTGAATAAAGATCTTACAATTAAACTAAATTTAAGAACTATTGATAAAAGTTAACAAAACTAGTATGGTATGAATTAACAAAAGTTTTTAGAAAAAACGTGAATTTTAATATCTAAATATTTACCAATAAGTGATAATCAGTTATAATCTTTGAATCATATTCAATCCAGTTCTGGACGAATTTTTAATTCATTACATTTCAACTATAAATTACAATTGTAATTTGTGATTGAAAGTAAAAACAATTACCAATATAATTGAAATGTTTTTTCGAATCAATTACAAATTACAAATATAATTGAAATATTTTATTCGAATCAATTATAAATTACAAGTGCAATCGAAACATTTTATTGACTCAATTAAAATTTCTAAATGGCATCTATGCCATTTAGAAATGTATTCCATGCCATGTATTCAGATACATAAAATCAAAACAGTCAGCAAATTGTTTCGCAATTTCCGAATTTTTTTCATCGAAATAATTGGAATGATACAAAACTCATCCATAAAATATGGAGAAATATAATTTTACATTCTGTGAAAAATTGATGATCGAAAAAAAGTAATTTTTAAGGTTGTGGAAGCATATTTGTGAGTGCAAGAAAATCGTTTTTTGCCTGGAAAGTACCATAAACTACTTTTTCTAAGATTAGTAATAAACATTGATTTCTACTTCTTTTTATGGAATGTTGGAAGAATCACAAAATAAAAATATAGTAATTTTTGTAATAATTTTGTTATTATGTATATTTTTGTGCAGCCCAAACATTCACGAATCAAAAATGATTCGTCTCGAGAATGCGATAAAAATCAGAATAGTGTTCTCGAGCTAAAATAATGGCACAAAAATCATAAACAATCACTTTGTAGATTAAAATCTACAAATGCGTCTAACGTATTAGCGAGTGTCACCAATTGCCGAATGCGAATGTCGTGAATATAGTCAGGAATCAGTTGACTACAGGCTTTACACACGAATATTCAATTATTACCTAGATCTATGTATATTAGGGTGTCCGTTATTTCCCAAATTGACTTTTTCACTTGGGTATGGTCTAAATCATTAGTTTATAGCCTAAAAACAATTATGAACAGAAAACAATTTGAAGTGCCAATAACCCCTGCCTAAATGACGATACTTTCCCTATTTGATTAACATGGGATTTTTGCACTTTTAAGACTTATATTTTTTATTCGCTTTCTATACTCATAACATCATTAAATATTGTTGATTCTACTATTGCTCTGACTTATTTAGATGGACAAATTTATACATTGGTGAAAAAAAAATTTTCGCAAGTTTTGAAGAGGTCGAAGTTTATTCTTACCGTATTTTTCAACAATTTTCGAACATTTTTGAATTTATTGACTCTTCAACACTTTTTAATTATTTGAAGTTTAAATATATATTTTTATACGCTCTCATTACTGCTTAATATAAATTTTAAATAAAAAAATGTTTATCTCAATTTAGAAATTGTATCTTAACACCATTGTTGGTAGGCCGTGTAAATTTTAAGTTGGGAATTCGGCGACTAGTCTTTGGCAGTTCAGTCTAGGGTTGCCGGATCGTAAACGAAGGATCGATCTTGTGGATCGTATCGGATTGTCATCGACCGTATCGATACTACAATATATCGAAACGAAAAAGGTATCGATCCACTAAAAATCGATCGTCTCGATTTTTTAGTATTTATCTTTGAATCTTGTCGTTTCATTGTGAATAATATGATCGTGATCACCAAACGATTTTACATCGAATAAGCCCTTACTACATAAACCGATTTCGCCGATAGCAAAAAAAAAAAATTCGGTCAACTCTATACTAAAATTTTGATAACTCATTTTTTAAAATACTATGAGTTATCAAAATTTTAGTGTAGAGTTGGCCAGACAACTTTTCATTATCGGCCAAATCGGTTTATGTATTGAGGGCTTATTCGATGTAAAATCGTTTGGTGATCACGATTATATTATTCACAATGAAAGGACAAATTTTAACCATTCAGAAAATGTGCAGCCTCCACCCCCGCAAGAGAGATAAAAACTAAAAAATCGAGAAGATCGGTTTTAGCTGATCAAAACCTTTTTCGTTTCGATATATTGTAGTATCGATACGGCCGATGACAATCCGATACGATCCACAAGATCGATCCTTCGTTCACGATCCGGCTACCCTAGACTGAAGTGTCAAAGACTAGTCGCGAAATTCCTAACTCAAAATTTTTACGGGCTATCAATAGATGGTGTTACAATTTCTAAATTGAGAGGAAGTTTTTTCATCCAAAATTTATATTAAACAGTTGTGAGAGCGTATAAAAACATATTCAACCTTCAAATAGATAAAAAGCATTGAAAAGTCAGTAAATCCAAAAATATTCGAAAATTATTGAAAGATACGGTAAAAATAAATTTTGACCTCTTCAAAACTTGCGGAATTTTTTTTTCACCAATGTAAAAAATTTTCCATCTACATAGGTTAGAACAGTAGTAGAATCAACAATATTTAATGAGGTAATGAATATAGTAAGCGAAAAAAAAAATTAAAGTAAAAAAAGTGCAAAAATCCTATGTTAAACAAATAGGTAAAGTATTGTCATTCAAGCAGGGGTTAATGGTACTTACATTTTTTTTAAATTGTTTCTAGGCTATAAACTAATGATTTGGACCATACCCAAGTGAAAAAAGTCGATTTGGGAAATAACGGACGCCCTAATGTACATGTATGTACGTAAATATTAACTTAGTCGGTTTCCACATAACAATAATACTTGTTGATTTTAACTCTGAAGATATTGATTAAATATTTCTTATGATCGACTTACCTAATGATCATTTCCGTCTGTTACAATACCGATCATTTATTATATTATTTGGTTCATAATAATTTGGTAGTTTTCTTCTACTCTGCTAATAAAACTTGTTCATCATTGTATTTTTATAAAAGAATTTCTGAAAAGAGTTGTTAAGAGGTGTTTTCATATAAATTTCATTCGTATTTTCCTTCGTATTTCGTGCCATATGATTGGGAAAATGTTAGAATTTTCAATATTTGAAAAACGGGTGACTGGGACAAATATCCATACTCTGCTGGCATTTTTAAATAGTATGGAGTATTATCATTATTCTAAATAAATTAAAATCGCGCCATATCGCTTTACTTTAGTTTTGTGTACGTACTGTCCGTGTGTACGCAAATCAGCCCGTGTATACTCGAAATTATCCATAGATGCCGTTTCAAAATTATAATGGTTCGAAAATGTTGTCTATTACATTTTTAATTGATTAGGAAAAATGTGTCATAACGTTTGGAAATTTTAATTGATATAAAAAGGTGTCGATTACATTTGTAATTGATTCGAAAAAACAATTCAATTACATATGTAATTTGTAATTGTTTCGAAAAAACATTTCAATTACATTTTTAATTTGTAATTGATTTAAAAAAAAGAAACATTTTAATTACATTTGTAATTTGTAATTGATTCGAAAAAAATTTCAATTGCAATTGTAATTTTCAATTTAAATGTAATTAATTACAAATGTAATTGATGCTGCCCAACACTGATTCAATGCAATTAAGAAATCCGATTCAACGTATGAAAAATTTTTTAAAATCATTTCTTTGAATACTAAGAGTCAGCGTACAATGATGAATCTTCTAAAATTTTACCGCATGATGTCGAGGAAGATGATGACGTGGCGATGGATACTGATTTATTATCTCGTAAAGATCCAGTTGGTGAGTGATGACTCAGTCTCATACACGAGTTCGTAATATATTTACAAGTATCATAAATTAAATATAAAATGTAACCGACAATTGGATTACAGTTGTAATAGATACTCTTAACAATTTGCATGCGATAATAATTATAGATCGTAATGAAGAAAAAACTGCGAGTTTAAATGAAACTGCGCACGACTTTCGGGTCCGTAAGTGCGAGCGCTCTAATCGGCCGAGAACGCTTACCAGAAAACGTGCAAGCCACAAGGAGTTGTGGATTGACGTTGCATCCAAAAGATCTAGAGCCACTGGGACCGAAGGAACTGGTAGAAAAGGGGTTCCTATAATTGCAAAGGAGATTCGTGAGGGGTGCAATGAAAACTGCCGATTCAAATGCCGTGCACATATCACAGATGAGGAACGCCAAATTATATTTAAGCGTTTTTGGGAACTTGGCGATATTACCAAGCAGCGGCAATGTATATTGCATTTCGTGCAGATGAAAGAGCTTTGTCACGAATCCGACGACGAAGCCAACTTAAAAAAAAAAAAACAAGTTACGCACATCTATACACTCCCTACCGAAAATAAAAATTTGGTCAAAGTCTGCAAAAAGATGTTTTTGGATACTTTGGGTAAATAGTTAAAGATTAAATCTTTTGACATAAATCAGTGACGGGAACATTATATGCATAAAACTTGGATTTGACACGTTATTACGGATTTTTTTTATATTTTGAAGATCTTCATTCTTTCTTATAGCAGAGAATTTCGTTTCTTATACTTTCTTTTATCAAAATTGATCAGTAGATTATTATAAAGTTATTGTGATGAAAACGAGTTTTGATTTTATTAAATTATGGCTCATGATATTGGAAGTTTAAAGAAATATTTTAAATGGTGTAAAAAATAAACACGATTCCATAGCACAGTTCGAATGAAGGTATACAATGAGTTTAAGCGTGGAAAACTAATCGCAAATTAATTCATTAAAACATGTGACATTTTCTTATATATTAACGATGACAGTAGAATTAATTGTACAATACTTTGTACGTTTGTCATAGGTGTATCATATCAGTGGATTAGAACGTGTGATAAAAAAATTAAGGCTGCTGATGAAACCCTCATCATAGGCCATGATCAACGAGGGAAACATTTCAATAGACCATTTAAGGTGCCTGACACATTAAAAAACATCGTTCGAGAGCACATCAGATCATTTCCGGTTATAGATTCGCACTACTGTCGAGAAAATACCTCAAAAAAATATTTGGAAGAAGGGCTAAGCCTATGTAAAATGTACAGAATGTACAAGGATCATATTGAAAAAAGAGGCGAAAATTTCTTTGTATCTGAACAAATGTACAGGCGAATTTTCAACTCGGAGTTCAACTACGGGTTTTTTATTCCAAAAAAAGACAGGTCAGTATGTTGTCTTTTTGAGTATTACATACAAATTATTTGCTCATCGGCTTTGGACTCACTGAATGCAATAGAAAATATATTAAATTGTTATTGATTCATGTATTTTTAAGGTGCGAACAATGTGAGGCATTTGCTAATCTTCCTGAAAGTGATAAGAATCACCAAAAACACGATAAACACATGACCAATAAAAAAAAAGCCAGACAGTTAATGAGAGATGACAAGGCCAGAGTGATAGAAAATGCCTCGATTTGTGCGATCAATTTTGATTTACAAAAGGTTTTGACAACTCCGCGAGCGGAAATTGGGCCTCTATATTACATGTCTAAACTTTGCGTTTGGAATTTCACGATTTACGACATGGCCAATCACGAAGGACTGTGTAATGTGTGGAACGAGACTGTTGGTTGCAGGGGAGCAGATGAAATAGCTTCATTTTTGTGGCGCTATTTTAACAAGAAACAACTGCTTGGTGTCCGGGAATTTTTGCTGTATAGCGATAACTGCGGCGGACAGAACCGAAACAAAATCGTCTTCAGCATGTACATTAAGGCTGCAAATGATTTGGGAATAAAAATCACTCACAGGTATATCATTTTATATGGATGTATCAATATCAATCTTTCAATAAATTATTTGTTTTGTATGCTATTTTTCAGATTTCTGGAAGTTGGTCATACACAAAGTGACGGGGACTCCATGCACGCTCGCATCGAACAGCACTGCACAAATAAATCAGTGTACACCCAGCAACAATGGTGTACATTTATGAAAGAGGCCAAAATAACAAACCCTTATTCCGTACATCAAACAGAGCAAACGGAAATTTATGATTTCTTGGACCTTTCAAAAAATTTTAATTGGGTTCCCGTTAAAATTGCGAGTGTTCGAGAACTATACGTTCAACCATATTTTGATACAGTTCAAATTAAATACGACTTCAATCAAGAAGGACGAGAAATAAAAATCTTCAAAAGAAACAAAAATATAAATGATGTGCATATGCACGATTTAAAACAGAAATATGATGAAAAATTGCCTCTTGCAGCAAGAAAAAAAAACGATCTACAGGCAATGCTCGACAGAGGTTTGATTCCTCTAGAATATCATCAAGCTTTTCTTGAAATCTGAGACGATAACCATCTCTGAGATTAAAGCAACTTTGTTTCAGTATATTTTCAATTATGTTATTATTTTTTTTATAGAAAATGACTATAAATTAAAAAATTGGTGATACCTAACGTATCTAAATGCACGATCATCGCAGAGGTACAGGGTGAAAGAGAAGATAAATTATTTTGTTTCGAGAAATTATAGTGACCATGGTAAACCCATGAATTTTTCCAGCAGCTGTTATAATGCGTAATATTTTAAATTTTCCAACATGGGAACCATATTTTTTGGTATTAAAAATTATGTTCTCAGTGACATTACCTATTTTTTTTTTTTGCAGTTTTAGTTTTCTCCCCCCCCCCCCCCCTCCCTCACCAAAGTATTGATGCGAATATGACAGTAATGATAATAATAAATATATCTACATACTAAAAAGGCGATTAAAATTTGTTCAATATTCGCTATATCATAAATTCATATTTACAACTTTCGCACGTTCGTAAAACTGACCACCAAGTTTGAATTTGTGAAAATCAAGATTTTCGTGATTTTGGGTTGGAAATAAGACGAGGCTGTATGTGATTTTGAACACATCATGATTTTTCTGTATATATATTTACTATAATATATTGTAAATTTGCTGTTGGCAGCTTTGTTTAGTTAATTCGATTTATGAGATTTACGAGTTGTTCGAGACCGTAAAAGTATCGAAGAGAATTTGGTGCAAATTTAACCGTCATTTTTTTCACCCTCATTATATTCTCAAGAAAATTGATCACATGAATAGGCACGCACGTGCTGGTGGCTAATACACCTCAAATCCTAGAAAAGCAAATGCTTCTAATGGACCACCTGCTAGAAATTTGCACCATTCCCTCTATATATATTATCAACGGAAAATAAAATACCTAAAACGAGAATAAAAATTCGAAGTTAACGTTGTTCCTTTGCAAAAAAAAATTTCGTTAAAAAAATGTTTGTGAAATACTTTTCTTTTCTCGTTTGTCATTGATTCAACTGATAAATCAGTTCTAAAAAAAAAAAAACAAAATAATAAATTTTATTTACCGCATAAAATTAAGTTCCCAAGGCTCTCTTTGGATATTCAAAAATTCTCGTTTGTTTTCATTCGTCCCGTTATCGCGAATACTTGGTCGTCAGTTGAAAAAAAACCTAAACGAAATAGTATTATCGAATTTCTTGGCTTGAATCTCCATCTATGATAATATTAGCATATGAAACAAATAAAGGTTTATAATTTATTTCTTATGGAGCTCCCGAAAAAATTATTAAAACATTTATCAAATCACTTTAACACGTCATTTGTATATTTTACCGCAGTATACAGTCAAAAAATGATAAAACGTCGTAAAATAGAAATATTATTCGTTTCAGTTCGACGAACATACTAGTTTTCACGGTGAAATCTGAAACATGCTAGTTATCGTGATAAATATCAAAACGTGTTAGTTTTAGCGGTGAATGTCGAAACATGCTAGTTTTCGCGGCGAAAATCAAATCGTGTTTGTTTTCGCGGTGAATGCCAAAACGTGCTAGTTTTCGCGGTGAATGTCGAAACATGCTAGTTTTCGCGGCGAAAATCAAAACGTGCTAGTTTTCGCGGTGAATGTCGAAACGTGCTAGTTTTCGCGGTGAATGTTGAAACATGCTAGTTTTCGCGGTGAACGTCGAAACATGCTAGTTTTCGCGGTGAAAATCGAAACATGCTAGTTTTCGCGGTGAAAATCGAAACGTGCTAGTTTTCGCGGCGAAAACCGCAACGTGCTAGTTTTCGTTAGAAATCTGAAATGTGCTACTTTTCGTAAGAGGCGTCGATATGATCGTTCACGAGATCGCGAAGATTCGTCACGAAAATTGACAAGAACTCGCGAGAGTTCCATATTTGTAACTACGATTATATATTTAACTCATCGTATGGAACGGTTGCGTGACGAAGCTCCTCGACCTCTTTTTTTTTTCTTCTTCTTCTTCTTCTTCTTCTTCTTCTTCTTCTAATGTATGTATGTACTTATATTTATTTCTAGTATATATATCGTAACCTACAATTCTATGTGTCGTTTTTTATGATAAATTATAAATGATTCCAGTCTATGGGATTTATTAATTCAAATGCCTTGGTATAATTTTACATTGTATCGATGACGTCATTGACACAAAAAAAAAAGTAAAACATTAAAAAGTAAAGAAAAAACAACTTCGCTCTTCTTACGTCGTAACTCGTTCTTGCACACACCTGTGGCCTATAGTCGAATTTTCGTTACTTCACGTGATATTTAGGATGCATAACCGCGCTACAAAATTTGGGATCGTGAATGGTAAAAGAAGAAAAGACAAATCAACTTTGAATCTGTCGGCTGTATCACATTGAAAAAAAAAAGAAATAACAATAATAAAAAGTTTCTTCGCGGTGTCGCTTAGCAGCTTTAGTATCCTTTAGTTTTGCTTGCTCACAGCGTAATTTGATCATCGTCACTCGGACACTCGAGTTATCGGATTCGATCGATCTTGCATGTGTGTGTGGTTAAAAAAAAATTTTTTTTTTTTTTTTATATCGAATGTCGTGGCGAGGAAGAGAAGAAATGAAAAAGAAACCCCGTATTCATTGCCTCGGATAAAAAATCAAATCCTTCTGAATTTTTCAGAAAAAACAAATCGAAAAAATTAATGTGAATTTTACGAAGAAAACGTAAATATAAATCGGACATTCGATGGATGAACGAAGTATCATTTTTTTTTTCACAAATTTTCGTTTACGATTAATGCTCGATGGTCGATAAATTAACGTTAGACTCTTAAAATGTATTTCCGACGTTTAAGGGTCGTCTCTTTGTTGTTGTTGTTGTTGTTGTTTTTGATACAAAATCTATAGTAGCCATTGTTTCAACACTCTCAATCACACTTACACGCTTTAGCACCCTAAGTTTACTGCCTAAGTATTACGAAATATCATCTCCCCGAATGTGACGACGAGATAATTCTATTATTTTGTTATTCCCGCACGGCTATAGGAAGAAGGCGACGTAAATTAAAAAAAAAAAATTCTGACGCTAATGCGGCCATTTTACGCTATCGGTAATTGTGGACATCTAAAAGTCTATCTTACAGTCTCTCGTACACGGAACTCGCTTCTTGTTTTTGCGATTCCTTATCTACCGAGATGGCGTTCGAAAAAGTGTAAATTCAAACGCTCATTAAAAAAAAAAAAAAGAAACAAAAAAAATGTTACAAATGCCGGAAGCCTCGAGAAGATTCTGTCTCGTCTCTCGCACTCAGTTTTTTTTTTTTTTTCTTCTGCTAATTATACAGTGCAGATTATGGCAAGGGCTTCTCATGAAATGCAAAAGAAAAAAAGAAAAAGAAAAGAAAAAGTAAAATACAAAAATGTTAATTAAAACCGAACGTAGAATCAACGATTTATGTATACGCATATATATACCTAACGGTTTATTATTGCCCGAGGCTCGATGTGAAAGAACTCTCGTGAAATTGGACGAAACGAATTATCAACGTTAAGAACTACTAGCATGCAATAGGATCATTAACAACGTCAATAATTCGCGTGTTTATGTTACCAATGTATTCAACGTAATCGTATATAAAATTTGAAATTTATAACGTAGTATTAATATCAAAAACAGAGATATAATAATTTATATATACCATATGTGTGCATATATATATATCGTTATTATTATTATGTAATCGCTGAAACATTTATCAAGTTACGTAATTCGAAGTCTTAAGGAACTATTTTGGCACTATAAAATTCCATATCGTGTCGCGCAATTTCTGTGTTCATATATATAGCTTCAAAATATTTGATACCAATCAGAGTTGAGCATTCACTGAAAAATTGTTTTGTCAACTCAAAATGTCACAATTCCTGCCAACTAGGGATCGTTCATGTTTTGCTCACGAACGCTTTTTCGTTTCATTTTACGTTTTTTTTTTTTTTTTTTTTCGTCGCATCTCATTCATCGGTAAGTATAAAGTGTGCAGGTGATTTTTTTTTTAATTTAAAAAAAATTTTTTTTAGAAAATTGTCATACGAAAATCCTCGTAATCTTTGACTCTTTCTTGCGGATATCTATGCAGGATTCTTCACCATTAGTCATGGCACGGCTCCCAATTCTAAATATTTCTAATGTATATATACGATCTCAATTGAAGACTGGTAAGTTTTACAACCGTCCCAATGAGTGGAATTTTATCCTAAAAATCGAGTGCACCGATGAATGACTAAACACGACAAAAGTGTACACAGCATTGGTTCGTTAAATTGTAATTTGTCACAGCGTTAATTGTATGAATCGAAAATTAGCTCTGCTCCAATTGAACACGACCAAACTGTACATCGTCTTAACTGAATGGAGCAGGACTGTACTGTATAATTTTTCAAGTGCACAGGATGTATCACGCTTATATGGACGCTTACAATTTAGCCCCGTGCAATCGGAAATCTGCAAAATCGGGATCCTTCATTGAGGAGGTACGATCATTGCTACGCATCCAAATTTCGGACTTGAAATTTTTATATGTTTTTGAAGAATACTTTATGCGCCTATTGCCAAAATTTGAGCTATATATTGACCGTTTAGTTTTTTCGTAATAAAATTGCAAAGTCGAGCAGTTTGAGTTACTAAAAGCACGTCGTCCTTACGGAGACGGTCAACCAGAAGTGCGGTCATCACGACTTTGCTGCTCACGTATCCAACTACACCCGTTGGAAAACCGAAATTTCATGAATCAGATAATGTAAAAAATTGAAAAATTACTCGTCACCGTGTAATTCAAGCACTACATCACAAAAAAGTTTCAATTTTCCGGTTGAAAATGTTCAGAACTCCGACTCTCTCTTGTTTCATGCGTATGCCCCTCGCTCGCCGCGCTCACCCGCGCCAACGTTTCCGCTTATTCCCCGCCCACAGAAGTTATCGTACCTCCTTATAAGCCATCCAATCAAAAAGTTACGAAAATACTTATTAACTTGAGTCTTCTACGAGTGAATTCACGGTTTTTTTTTTCAATTGCGCATCTTCACGATGCAAACAAAAAGTCGCTTGGGTCGCGAAAAAAAAAAATGCATTGACAAATCACAATGCGGAAATCTCTATGCTGACATCTGGATAGCATTTTGTAAAAAAAAAAGCTATTTAAAAAAAACTCGGCTCATCAACATACACGTGCCCGAGTTACACCGACCAAAGAACTTGGGTCAGTGATTATGACGAATCGTTTTACAGATCCATCGATTCTTGGTTGAGCCAAAAACGATTTGTATACACTTCTGACATATTTGGATGATTTGGTGAGATCCGCGCGGATTTCACGAAAATCATAGCTCGTTTTTTCTTCCTCTCCGGTACACGAATACTGTGTTTTTAGTTTGTGTGTTGGGCGTGTGTTTCGTAACCTGCGAGACGCGGTGAGCGAGTTCGTTAATGGACGATTGTTCGGTCCGACGATTTAGCAGCGGTTGTATTTTCCGGTAAATTTGCCGTGGAAAGTGCCAGAGGAAGGACTGTATGTATGTATGTATGTATGTATGTATGTATGTGTGTGTCTGTATGTGTGTGTGTGTGTGTGTGTGTGTGTGTATGTGTTGGTCATTAGGCGATATTGTCGACCTCGACCACGGTTGTTCCGCTACGTTTCCATCCGTCGCTTTATCTGTCCGTCCCTTTTATCTCACTCTCTCGCTCTCCTTTTCTCTGCCTGTCTAACGTTTCCTCAGTATTCGTATCCCGCGTGCATTTTCCCGCGATTTGACCAATTTACATCACCAATTCTACGACAGGACCTTCATTCATTCGTTGTCATGCAATCTCTCGACGAGAGCTGTTCGCCAAGTGGATCGCTGAATCGGCTTATCTCATTTTCCATTAAACCATTAAAAAAAAAAAAAAAAAAAACCGAGTACCAATTACATGAGATGCTGACTTATCGCACGAATTTTGTACATCTGGGATCGCGTCAACCTAGCCCCCCTCGTCCCATCAATCACCAGACCAATCAACAGACTGCGCTGAGGAAGGGATCATACGGGAAAGATGCTTTCAATCGACTGGAAAAAGTCATTTTTGATAAATGACGCAATTTTTTTTATTTTTATTTAATGCGAAACTGACGAATTCGTCAAATCGACCAAAATATTCTCGCTAAATTTAATAAATTTCGGTTAGAGCCAAGTGATGGACTGATCATGATGTGATCCAAGGCTTAACCTCAAAATTGGAGAAAACTTGCCCGTCACTCGACACGGCTATATGAATGACGTTGAACTCAATGGCAACTGAATTCATGAAAAATGTTTCCAAGTTTTGATCATAGAGGGGCAGAAAAATGTCGAGTACGATTGGGAGATCTCATTTTTCCGAGAGTGCCAAAAAATTGACCCATTTTTCTCATTTTCTTTTTCCCCCCAAGCTTACACGAATTTTGTCTTTTCAAAAAATAATGCAAAATAACGGCTGATACGTGGGAAAAATGGCGGTATACCTTGAAAGCCAATTTGCCTTGTTGTCTTGTTGAGGTGTTTTTACTTGTTCGAAAAAAAAAAATTTTAAAGTCGCCATGAATTTAAATTTCATGCAAATTTTAAGTAAAAATCAAACTTTTGCTAAATTTTGATTTTCACAAGTCTAAAAAAAAAATTCTGCGTCATTCTAAGATCATGAGAATTAAAAGGTTTTTGTAAAGATATAAGCACAGCTGTAGGCTGTCACAGGCGGATAGGGTGACTGAACCAGTGAATGAACGCATAAGCCTTTTTTCTATTTCGGTAAAGCCGTATAATTTAACTTATTACGAATTTCTTTATGAGCTAATTAGATTTTATAGAACAATGTTCACGGAATATTAAAAAAAATATTCGAAGTGCCCTGTTCGCAAGGATTTTGTAAAAAAAAATTATAATGAACGAAATTACCAATTTCCCAGTGAATGAACAAAAATTCCAATGAATGAACTCTTATCTTTCCAGTGAATGAACGTACAATGGAACCAGAGATGCGTACGCATACTCGTGCGTTTTGAGGTTATGAAAAGCCTTTTCAACGCTCGTTCAATCACTGGAAATAGGTTAAAAAGCTGGACCAGTGAATAAACGGCCATATATCGCAAACAATATTGGGTTTTTGACCAAAAATTCATTAATATAATTGAAGCTTAGCAATGTATAACGTTGAAAAAATTTATTGCATATCTTTTGAAAAGATTTATCGAGGTGATATGGAATATTCTGGTATTCGATGCACAGTCAGATGGTTATAACAACATGGCTGTCTCTTATGAATATGCGCCCCAAGTACGAAAAAAAATCCATAGCATCGCAAATCTTTCGCAGCGTCAAATAATATCACTGCTAGATGTTTTCTCAGAATTTTCACTTCATTATGAATACAAAATTCTTCATAATAATAGAATCATATCTCTGCCGTTTAATTAAAATACTAAGCCTGTTCATTCACTGGTAGGTGTTCATTCACTGGTTCGGTCACCCTATGATTTCCTTTCGAGGCACTGCAATCATCTGCCTGTAACTCTGCCCATTTAAAGATATTTTTCAACAAGAAAATTCTTAGCTCGTCAAGACTGATGAAAAATATTTGTATTATTTGGTTTTCCAACAAAAAAAAAAAAAAAGGAAAAAAAAAAGGGAAAAATAATATCGAAAATAGGTAAATTTATTGATATTTCGACTCAAGAAAACGTGTAAGTTTTGTGAAATTATATTTTTACCATGTCTGGAAATCGGGAAAGTCCGCGGTGGTGTTGTGCGTCAGTGCGAACAACTTTCGTGCAGTCATTGATCGAGCTCTCCCTGTAAATAAATCCTGTACAAATGATCACGGAATAATTTGGTCCAACGATGCGAAACAGAAAATCGATTTCCCGTAAAAATTCAGCGCCATACGACGAGATATTTAATGATAAAAGTACGAAATTACGGAGGATTAACTCTCTTTCTCCTCGATCGGGCTGACCTCGTTTTGCAACAATTCAAATTTCGGACTCAGACCGGGCAAAATGCTCTTGGTACTCGTCTTTAACTGACTGTAAATATCGAGTGATTTTTTACGCTCGATCTCCAAGGTTTCCTCGATCAAACGCAGCGGTATGCTACCGCTGCGTTTGTGTGTCGGCACGAATGTGCTCGTACACTCGGATTTTTGTTCTTTATTAATCGCCGTAGTTTTCGTCGCTGTATCGTCATTGATCTTGTGCTCCGGTGTCAATGTACCGTTGCCCAATTTTCTCTGCTGTTCCTGAAACGTATCCTCCTGGATCTCATCCTTCAGCAAAACGCCCGTTATCACGGGTTTGTTGGTTTCCATGGCTTTCTCGATACAATCACTCGTCAAACTTTTTCGCTCAATGGAGGCCAGCTCGCTCGGCGCTGTACCGTTCATCTGTAGATTCGGATTGGATCTCACGGTGTCGGTCGAGTTGCTCGCGTCCGTCGAGTCTTGTTGCTCCAGCGAGGAGCCGGAATCTTGTGAATGATTGACATCGTTCCGTTTGTCCATTATTGACGACAACTGAAATATAAGAACGAACAAAGACACCATTCGGCGCTGAGCAAAAGTTCCAATACGCAAGAATACATCGAATATATGGTCCTTCGCAGTCAAGGCATTTTTTATGGTTCGTCAAAAGAGTTTCGGGAGTGTTTTTTCTTCAACGATGATATCGCGTCAGTGACAATTGGATTTGATTTATGAAATAACGAAAATTCTTGGAATATATTCATAGTTGATCGATTATAGAGGTATTTCTCGAGAAAGTTATGTCCGAAACGATAAAACCAACCCATAATTCCGGTCTGATTGAGGAAATAAATTTAGGACGTCAGACGGTAAATTCATACGGAACATCGTGGAAAGGACTGTAACTCATAAAAATCGAATTTTGTAGGTTGTAGTCTTAAAGTCTTGGATAAAAGTTTGTATATTTTAGATACGTCTTTTTGTAGACAGGATTTTCTTTTGCTACACTCGGAAGATACTGTTCAGTCTGGGACAAGCGTCATAAATATTAAGAGTTCAATTTGAAATGGGTGAATGGATTTTTTTAAAATTCAATCGAATCTATTCTCGTGAAATCTTCTGTCGTAAGTTTCCCCATCGGAAGATAAAATCGTATGATTGTAAGGCTGAGCGAGAGAGAAAGAGAGAGAGAGAGAGAGAGAGAGAGAGAGAGAGAGAGAGAGAGAGAGAATGAGAGAAAACGAATAATTGCTTAAGCTTACCTGTTCGTTAGCGTCCTTCTTATCGAGACTCGAGTTTTTCGTATCGTTTACCATAGCTTTGTCATTGTCGGATGAATAATCAGTTTCCATCCACTTCTCGATACTCGAAGCCTTTGACTCGTTGAGCAGGGTCTTCTCCGTGTCGGGAGAATATTCGATTTCCATCCACTTCGAACCACCCTCGAGTTTTCGCGACATCGCGTCGGATTCGTAATCACCGACGCCGTTTACGTGCATCGGATAACCGAACTGACTCGCCTCGTACTCGACCTGATTTCCGTAACGATAACTGTGACTTATCGAGCCTCGACTCGATATCGAGAGATCCGACTGTGACAGTCCGGTGTTCGTACTGCCGAAAAGTTTCGTGTTGTTGAAGTCTGAAATTAATTCAACGAGAAGTTGACGTGAAAACGGGCGTTTGTCGTGCTGTGTGCGGAAGAGTTGGAAAAAATCGTGCGAATTTGGTAGAGAACCATGGCCGACCTATGACACACAAAATTATCCACGAAATTGCACAGGCAACGCACGTCTTTTGATTCATTTATTATTAAGAAAATTTAGCCAACAATAAATATTAAAAAAAAAAAAAAAAACAACAGTAAAGCAAACATGAAAATCCACCAATTTCTATCGTTGACTGGAGTTGCATGACCGGTATATACGACCATTTATATAATCATTGCCTACATTCGTGGAAAACGAATTGTCAAACTTCTCGCATCGCTATACATTCCCCGCAGTCTTCCCTGCGCTTTTTCGTTTATATCACAAGTCGATAAATTTCTCTACACAAACAAGACTCGTATGAACGCCGAACGGTACAACAGTCATATATATATATATATATTCACCCGTGGAACGATCCTCCGGGATTTCTTCGCGATGAACGAGAGCCTGTTGATCGGTGACACGACCCGTGGAATTTCCATACTCTGTTTGTGCCTCAACGACAAAAGAACAATTGTTGTCTTGATAATTGCCTTCCATCGTCACCTGCAACAGATATAACGCGACAAATCTATCACGCGGGTGTATACGTCTCGGAATTGAAAAATCGAAACGCAGTGGGAGCGCAAGAAAATTTCTTAAAAATAAATACTTCATAATTTAATAATTACAAATTTATTAATAATTATTAAAAATTCAATCATTATTGACAATTTCAGTATGAAAAGACAGTACGATAAATTTTTTTGACACAGTTGTGTGTTTTTTTTTTTCATGTTCGGGTTGAACATAAAAAAATGTCAAGTCTCATATAGTTGGATTTCGTCGCGCGGGCTCGAGAGAGAAAACGTGGATGAAACTTCGGCTGGGTCATATATATTGACGATCGAAATCCCGAACATTTTCAATGTAGCGCAGATTCTAAATGTTTCTCGCACGTTATATATAACAACGTGAGATAAATCGATCGGCTCTGTTCGGCGTGTCCAATCGTTTTCCCTTGTTCACGAAGGGGAAGCGCACACACATTGGCAATAATACATCTATTTCAGAGATGCTCCTCTCGATGAAAGCTCGTAAAGTTTAACTGCACCTATGCTGTCTACGCGCATTCCAATTTTACTCATCTCCGTTATCGGTATCCGAAGTCATTGCGCCGAAATATATAGAAGAAGTTGGATGAAAATACCTGTTCTTTCCTCGTTACAGTATATACCGTGTGCTCCTAAGAACTCGAGAGCGAAACTATAATAGACGATATAGACGTGAGATAGAAAGGCGCTTCGGTCATACATGCCATGCGAGAGCCGAGTTTGCGGGTTAAAGCGAGAGATGCCTCGCACATATCGAGCTTCGATTGCATCTCTCCGACGAGAACATGGGTCACCATTTCGCGCCCTGTCGATCCGTGTGCGATCTTCTCTATATAGACACATGTTTAGACTCTCTCACTTTATCTTTCTGTCTTCTCACTCTCATTCGAGCAGCAATATATCCCTCGTCACATCTTTCTCCAGCCTTCAGGTTATACGTTACACACGAACGATATGTTACACTTCGCTTGACATTCGGGACATCGATCTGCTCCCCGTGTGACCTCAACGTATACCTCGTCAGCTCGCCGTTTATCGGTTATATACCTAACTCACGTCGTTATATCGATTTGCGGCATGAGCATTTTTATATGCGTATCTAGATTTCGCGGTACATATATATCTCGTTGGGAATTTGGAGATCCCGTGAGATTAGAATTTTCGTCGGTTGAGTGTTTCATCTTATACGAAGAGCTCGAGGATGAACGGAGAGAAGAAAAATCATCGTTTCTCAAAGACAAAATTCTTCCCCGCGATTCAAGAGTCTCGTGAAAGTAATTCTCCGTGAGTCTTTTAAGAGACCCTTCGCGAGAGGCTCCCGAAAGTCTTCGTACATTTGGGAGTCCTTTACCCGAGAGACTTCTCATGCAGGAGGCTAAGATTTTCCCCGGAGTATCGTAGACCCAAATTTCGAAGGGAATGCTTTTTATGGGAAAGCATTTTTTTGTTCTTTGCAATGCAATGGTGCTCATACAAATTCATACTTTAATAATTCGGGAATGGTGCCGGGCTTCGATGTAAGAATTTTATATTGAAAAATAATTCGCCACTTCAAAAAAATGAGGATTTTGGTACTATTTGATGTTGGCATCGATATTTTTCTTCAATTTTTAAGATTTAAAGCAAGACTTGAACCCTCTAAATTATGTGAATTTCAAGCTATATTTTCATGATATATGACATTAAGTTTATACTAGTCTAGATAAAGGGATTAAAGTATTGTCGGATATGAATATATTTATGTATACATATTTTAAATTACTGCAAATTCTTTCAGTGCCTATACGTTGATTAATTTCTACATAAAAGGTTTCTTTTATTCGATAAGCGAAAACTGACGAGGTAGCTGTGCGGTAATTTCTAATTTGCGTGATGTTTCAAATTTTTGACGAAAGAAAACTAGTCTGATGAGAAAATCAAACAAATAATTACTTACAGATTTTATGTACTCTATTATATAATTTTTTATACGCTCAACACGATCTTTGAATCGTCATATATACTTTTTATTGTTACGTATTCGTAGATAATTACATACTGTGGATTATTGCTATGAATGATGCATTGTCGTATAAGAAAGAGAATAGCCGGCGCCATGCAGACATACGAGTGGATGAGAAGTTCATTCGATGCTGCGTCTAGTATGTCGATTATCGATCCAGCAAAACACATCGACGAGGATGGGTGACGATGACGTGTATGTGTGTGTGTGTGTGTGTGTGTGAGAGAGAGAGAGAGAGAGAGAGAGAGAGAGAGAAAGAGATATAAAGAGAGAGGAAGATGACGCAGCAGTATGGGAGACAACTCTCTGGATCTCGATGTATATAGATAAATAGCATTGAAAAGCATGAAAGGGGAATTGACGTCCGGCACCCTCGAGATCCGAAGGTGATTCCATGGGCATTGGTAGGACTGTCGATGGCACGCATTTTACACATACCATTAGCGGCCTGTATATACCCGCCACTTCCGACGTGTCTCTCGTAGGGTTTCCCGCTAGACAATTCAACACCATTTGATCGAGTGTGGCCACTTCCAACGTCTCAGCACATCACTCGATTCATTCTCACTTCCTGGTTGCGAAACGGCCATTTATACTCAAGATATATAGAACTGATGTATCACAAGTGGAATTGGAATTCCATCGTTTTTCCGATCATCATCAGCTCGTAAAAAAAGACCCGAAATTCATTTGTGATTGAGCAAACATGATCAGTTCCTACGAAACGTATGAGCTTTAATATGAACAATAGGCTGTTTATGTTTGATATCTTAATTCCTACCGCAGGCGCAGACCAGAATTTTCGATAGGAATCTTTAGCATTGGATGTTTCCTTGCTGATGCAAGATCGAAGCAGGATTTCATTTTGTTTAACTGTGCTGCGAATTCTATATCGTTCGAAAGATCGTTAGTTGAATACTAAAGATAAAAAAAGTAATCAGTCAATCTTGAATGGCTATCTGCACTCCGGGTCTAATTATTCTTACGATGTATCCCTAAAAAACTTTCCGCAAGGATAATCGAGTGCAGCCCAGCATGTTCTTGGTGCAGAAATCCTTTTTTTTTTTTTTTTTTGGCCGATTTCATTCTTCCGGGATATTACCTGATGCCTGCGTTTGAAATCGTGATCCACGCCCTTTCGTTGTTCGATAGCTTTATCCCCTGTGTCAAAGGCATTTTTCATTGGGGAAACCCGTGAAGTGATCGTTGCCTCGAATCCCACACAGAGACTAGAATTGCAGGAGCATTTTTTGGAAGGCAGAGACTATAGCAGCTACGGGCCAGTATTAGGCATTTCTCAAAATAAAAGTTCTTGCGCGCACTTTTCATTTGCAGCTACTTTTCCATTTTATTTACCTAAATTACCATTGCACGCTGAATATCCGTGAACCTTAGGTGTTTCTCTGAAGTTTATCACTCGATTTTTTTTTTTTTCATATCCTCCGTTTCTCGCTTTGCAATATTTGAAACGCATATTTTTCTTTTGAGTAGACGCATTTGCATGACATGAAGTACCGAATTCCCCAGCGTTGAATGTATTAAGAGTATTCCCTGAATTTTGTTCTTATCTTCCCTCGCTTTCATCATCGCACCCTTGAACTCAGCGGGCATTACCAACGCGTATTCCTCGTCGGGGTATATTCGCGCGGGAAGTGCATGTTTATTTCAATTATTGTAGGTATATTATACTCACAGGCCGTTCCTCGGTCTCGACGATGATATGATTATTCTTGAGTGTGAGGGTGATAATGTTGCCGTTGGCATTTTTGCTTGTATGATTCCCCGGAGATGCGTACTCAGCCACGTTGCTTGCCGTAGCTCCGACGAGAGCCGATTCCTCCATTACCTCGGTCTCGCAGATGTACCTTGGCCCATCGAGACCGTTCACCAGCTGAAATCAAAGAAGAAAAAAAAAAAAACTAAATATCCGTGAAACTTTGAAAAATATTATATATGCATGCCCCAAGGTGTCTGGAATTTGTCTGTTTTTAATTATAATTAGCGAAAGATATCTATCTACATTTTCTTCCGTTTGGGAAATTTTTTTTCATCTAATTTTAATTAATGAGGAAACAATAAGTATAAAATTCATAGGAGCATACACGGCGATTCGAAATGAGAATCGTTCGTTTTGTCACATTTCCGTGCGTGCATAGAATTTTCACGACGAAATTTACGAATCCCACCGAGTTCTGTCCGATCGTCACGGTGAATTTCGCTGGAATTTTAATCGAAATTCAGTTGAAAAGAATGCCCTCTCCGAGTACGGAGACCGTTGTGTTCCCTCGCAGGAAAGCTACCGCAGAAGATGGTGAAACGAATTTAAAGCTCTACTCCGCCCTTCTCCCAGTATCATTGATCCTGTTGAAGCAACCCAATGCCGGAAAAGTACTTTACCGGCTGAATTCCGGGTCTAATTTCATCGAATCGTAGATTCATGGGCATCGTCCATCGATATTTCCAATAAGACTCCGAAATATTCGCGGACATGGATACCTACTCTATATATAGATGAGGGTTTGCCTTCTATACCTCCTGATATCTCAGTTGTAAAATTTGAATCTTCGTGTTCGTCACGACTCGTAGAATTTTGCTATGTGCACGTGAGAAAACGTCTCATCCCATGCTCTCTCTCTCTCTCTCTCTCTCTCTCTCTCTCTTTCTCTCTCTCTCTTTCCTCGCTCTCTTTTTTATTTTCACATCGATGCCATAAATGGGCGAGAGTTGCCAGTCCAAACGGTAATCTTTAAGGCAGACGAGAGAGCGTGTAAACATGAGACGACGGACAGAATTAAATATTGATCTTGTTGAAATCGAAAGGGATTGTACATATGTATATATATATATATATATATATATACGTATGTATCTGTTACGTACTCTTGCTTTCAGCGATAGCGTATGAGTGAAGAATGATGGCCCAGCGAGTGCAATGAGCGATAGCACCGTTCCACAAGAAGATTGAATAAAGGAACAGCGATTAAATAATACAACGAAAGAGCTAGAACCACGAATAGTACTATGTAAACAGGGCTAGACTCATTTTCTTAAAGATGCAGCGGAAAACAAATTTTTTTTCGAGCTCTACTGCTACATCCCCTTGTCTCTATAGTTGAAGTCCTATATAGTTTCTCACTGCTGTTCATTTCACGTGCACTCTGCGAAATGCCTCAAGTCAATGGTTGTATCACATCACGTGATACATTTGTTTTCCCGTCGGTTCACTGAGCCGCATATTTTGCTTTTCCGCAATCTATCTCACGTGACAATAATCATACCAGTTCATGCGTGCCAGCTATTCCACCACAGAGATACATTTTTTTTCCGCTACTTTGTGTCATATTCTCTTTCCTGCGTTTTACCCTGGGGCTGTGATACTAACGTACACGCGAAATGACAAAGCCACACGTTACTACAATGAATTTCTTCGTGAGAGAACTCGCGTTGGATGCTACATCAATCGTGTATATGCTCATGCGAAGCTCACGCGACTAGAGGCACGTTTATCATGTTGTGTAGTCTATCGGAAGTAGATATCGACAAAGGAGACGAAACCTCTTCTTCTCGGCTCTCATTCCACTGATGCATTTTGTAACCGATCCATCTCATCTCATCTCTCTCTCTCTCTCTCTCTCTCTCTCTCTCTCTCTCTCTCTCTCTCCCTCTCTATTCCGCCATATTTTTCGATACTTCGTTATGTTAGAGGTGTCGATGAATCCATCGATGCGTGTATTACGATCGTTGGGGTTGTCATGTTGTTGCTCACACGAGTAGATGCAATTCACACTTATGCACTAACCCTAAAGACCTTTCTCCTTGACTCTCCTTCTCGCTGGGGAATTTGAGTTTCTCGATAATCAAGAAAAGATCACATTCTTACCAGGGACCTGAATCTCCGATAACTTTACTGTCCCGGAGCTTTGGTCCGGAAAATGGTGAAGGAACCTAGAATTAGGACCTTGTATCAGCAAGGCACAACTAGCTGGATAGTTGGTAGAATAGCAAACTAAAAACAGTGGATAAATACTTTCGGGAGATTTCTTTAGGGAATGTGAGAGCCATTTCTTCTGGGTTTCCTCTGCTTGCCTGCGCAAATACCCGTTCTTATCAGGCACCCTTGCATTATTCTTCTCGGCGAGAAGCCCGCATTCCTGTAACCTCGCTCCTGATATTCCCTCGGGGCACCTACTCTTTCCGTTTTTTTTTCCCTCATATTCATTGCTTATTTTAGATAGGATGCAACAGACGATACGCCTCTTTTATACCTATGGCGGGATTCGCCCGATTATACGTACTTGACTGGGTAGTCTCAAAACTTACAGTCTTGAATTCAGTGCCTTGACCAGAAACAAGGGAATTGCTGAAGCGACAAAATTTTCGTATACCATGATCGTATTCCCAAGGTTAGTACGAGCATATTATTCGAAAACTCGGAATGTTTTTTACCGGGATCTCTCGATGCTTCTCGTCGTATTCGATATCTTCGCTAGCAGGAACACGGTAATATGTGATTCCGAATCGAGGTATCCGGCATTACAGACGTCAGGAAGTTGACCTGCCAACTCCCAACCGTTGGTCTATCCTCACTATCGGGTTAACGATACCCGCAGTGCGATTAGCTCTTCAATTACGTTCTATTGGCTACTTATTGGGAGCAGTTTGTCTCGCTTACTTTGATGTCTTTCCTATAGATAATACTGTGCAGAGTCATCAATTCTCTATGGTTGGCCAGTGATTATATCGATTTTCACGTAATCAAAAGATTTATAAGCTGTCGAGAATGGCGAAGCGATACCGTAAACGGGAGGATGGATATAAATACGCGTTTTCTCCTGAAACGATGTAGTCGAAACTCTTCTTCCAAGCACAATCCGGCATACCGATTATTTTATTCCGGTAAGGTCCTTGGTACAGTGCGTTTCTTTAACTCTGTTTTCAATTTCATGAATTCTCTACAGCAGCTTTGCAGACCTCCTACCACGCGACCCTATATCCCACGTCATTTTCTCCTCCCGTGAATTTCAGTCTGGATATATACAAACGCCCGATGGTGAAAACTCGTATAAGAGCGAAGAAATTGGAAATTTAAGCGGACTGCCTTCGCCATTTGTTTCGTAACATGGATGTACAGTGTGCTGCTCGGAGCAGTACGTTGAAAAACGCATCTGTAACTATATATAATGTCGTTCAGGGGTGGTTGCTTCCTCGGTAGAACCAGCCTCGTAGCTTGTGTATTCGACAGGAGACTGTGGTGCAATGAGAGGAAAGACAGAAAGTACCATGCAATCAACCAAAAACGAAACTCCTTGTCGTGTCTACCACTCGTTGTCCAAGCTCGCTCGGTTCCTCGCTTCCTTGGGTCTCGATATTCTTCAAATATTCTGGACTTTGCCTTTCAACATTCCATTTACTCCCTATTATTTTTCAGATGTCCTGTTGTTATCTGTATGAGAAAATTTCATGGCCCGTTAGATCTTCCATCGATGTCGTCAAAGTCGATGCGCCATTTCTAGGTCGCTGGGCGTCAATGGAGAGAGAGAGGAGAAACTTTTTTTTTTCCCCACAAAATCTTGAAATTGAGTTGATGAATAAAGTCTGGTTCCGAGAGGAAGAAGTCAAGGATCTTGTTTAGCAAACGTAGTCTTGATAAAGACGATTCGGATGGAAAATATACTTTTTATTTATTTTTATTTTCATGCCATGAACGATAAATATGTTCGTTACAACGAAAGGGTAGAGCCATCACTCGGTTCACGTATATATTCTCTCTTCCTTCGGTGCTTCTGTATATCTGGCACTCTGGAGTCTCGCCTTGGGGCCTTTCAACGTCGAACTATCAGCAGCAGGAGCAAGAGCGGCAAGAATTTCGAGTCCTAATTGGCGAACCGGCCGGGTTATGACGTAATCTAAGGTGGATGCCTTCGCGGTACGGTATCCCATTGAGGACATCGACCTCGTCTGACTGTTTAGACTTAGATTTTGTGCTATCGCTCTCCTGCTCTCTCTCTCTCTCTCTCTCTCTCTCTCTCTCTCTCTCTATCCATCGTGGCTTTCAGATGAGCTGGCATTCGTTTCTCTGCCTCAATCTGGCCAGACCGAATGTTCTGTGCTCTATTCGTGCTCAAGCAAAATCCAGACAAACTCGTTGAAAACGGCTTATCCACTCTTTCCATTCCCGACTCGACGTATATGACGCATTACCGGGGCATTGTATCACAAACGACCTGGCAAGAGAGCATTACACCGCTCGTGTGGGCCCACGCGGTCTTACAAAGCTTCCGTGTATGTAACTCGGACAAAAGACGCTCGTTTATTCGCAGCGTGTCTTAAAAATACCCCCGTCGCTCCTAGCGAAACAAAACCTACCGATCTAAACTCATGTCTATACGTGTGTCGCAGTCAAATTTGGTTTCTTTCAAAATTCATCGACCTCAATGATTGGTAGAAAAATATACATTGTTCCTCGTCTCAATTATCCCCACGTTATTCAACAAAAACCAATGTCTGACTGCATCTTTGAATTCATATTTTCGTAGCTAGGTGAAAAAGAATAAAACCAATTGACAAAGGCCTATAGAAATGAGAAGTAGAAAAAAAAAAAAAAGGTTTTTGGATTCTCCGTCCGATGAAAATTGACGGATGAGTGATAAGATTTTTTCCCCGAGCTCCGCCGTAGTATATCACCGGAAAACTTTTCCCGAGTGTTCTTCCAACCAAGTTAACTCACTTGTCTCTCAGTAACGAGTTGTACTTCTTTTTTTCCTCACGTTTTTTTGGCTGTATATGCTCCAAGATCATTCGGGCTCATGCAGTATATACGAAGTTGGACGACCATTTCCCGATATCGCAATTTCGGGACGATTGGACGAACGAACATTCTTCTTCCACCTCTCTATTGACTGCTTGTATAGACGGCGTCGTACACGGATAAAATTTGTTACGGATGACCACCTCTGTCGTGTTTCGAAACGACAGAGTTGCCACGTGGAAGCACGTGTGTTACGTCGAGACAAATATACAGACGAGCGTACATACAGATGCGAATACAAGATGCGCTCTCTGGGCGACGGAAAAGTTTGCGAGCTTGGAACGAGCACGTTCCACTCTAATTACCTGGTGCTCAGCTCGGGTATCTGTCGTACATCCCCTTAAACAACGTCAAAGCTGCGAAAGGGAACCTCGAGCGAAGATTAATGGGGGAAGAGAGAGAGAGAGAGAGAGAAAGAGAGAGAGAGAGAGAGAGAGAGAGAGAGAGAGAGAAAGAGAGAGAGAGCGAGAGAGAATCTCCCTCTCGTTGGATTCCGTACAACACTTCCGAGAACAGTATGTGCAATTTATTATTTACAGTATACCGATGTACGTATAATGTGTCCATGAATAAATAACAAATTCCTATCGTTTAATTGCCCAAATTTTCAGATTAATGGGTTATCTTGTCTAATTAATAGTACGCCGCGAATTATTTGTGAAATTACATCGTGAGTCGTGCCGGAGCAGAAGATAGTGAGAGGTTTATTCAAAGTATCCGACTCCGTTAGGCAAGCGTTGGATCGACGTAAGTGCTAGACTCATGGAGGCGCTAGACCGTGAATGGTCTAGACGTCGCTCAGACACTGAACGAGCCAAGGTTGTACAAGATCGGAGAACATGCACACTGTTACGGGCTCGCGTCTATGACACACACACACATATATACACACATACGAATATCTGACTCGCTGGAGAATATGTTAGGCGAGTCACGAAAAGATTAGGATAGGCATAAGTGCTATTTATAGGAAATCTAGGAGGTCGAATCTACTGAAATGAAATTCTATTTCAAACCACGCGATTACTCCTTTCAAAAATCGATTGCCATATTGCGTTTTATGAAAATATCGGTGCTGTTTGATATGATGATAATATTATCCAAGAAACTTAATCATGCAGCGATATCTCCGTGACTCGGGTATTTGTTAATCAGTGCTGCCGAACCTATGCAGTGGAATTCCTCGGGCTCATTGTATATAAAACGTCGTTAGGGTTCGAGTGAGCACGATCGCCATTGAATATTGCATCTACAGATGGTAAATAAAATTTTTCAGCAGACTTGACTCCACGCTATAGACTTCGCACTCATTGTAGATGCAGCCTTACAGATTAAGGTTATAACGGCTCGGTTCTAGTTTTTCTGTTTTTTAAGGTGGTCATTGGATGATTAGTTTATGTAATATGCAGCGTCAAGTACCAATCACTGGCAGCGTGGCAGCCTGGCAACGGCAGCACTGCTCACTATACTGCAGCTTCCAAAAGCACTAGGAAGTAGGAGTAGGGGTAGAGACTAGGGGAATAAGGGACTCTGTATTATAAATGCGGTGTGATACGAGTTTTTATATTACTGCATACAAACCTAATTGATGGTGTAATAACGAAAAAAAAGAAAATCTCTGGCAGGAATTTTTTTGAAAAAAATGAAAGAATCCTAATAGTGTCCGGGATTTACCCAAAACATATACAGCTACCCACCAAATTAGCCATGGTCTACCGAAATATCTGAATTTTTGGATAATTTCGAATTTTTCTAAATATATATTTTTGGCTTTAGCCATTTTAGGAATTTTTCTCCAGACCTTCCAAAAGTAATTTAGAGCTACTTTTTTCTAGTTCTAATAATTCAGCAAAATTCCATCCTCGTGAGAAATAATATTTCAAAGCTTCCTAAAAAATGTCACCAATGCTTGAAACAAAAAAGAACAAAACGAAGCACTCAAATTTAGGTTCCTGAATAATGGCCGATTAAAAATATATTAAGATAAATATTTTCAAGCATGACATGCGGTTTTCCCGGATTGAGGTAGGAAATGTGTCATTGCTCCGCTGAGTAATGCTAAATGTGGCATAAAAAATGTGACCTGAAAAGTTCCAATCGAAATGGTGCCTGGGAATCCCTACATTATTCACTTCGCTATTGTTTGTGTATATTTGCATTCGGGTGAACTTTGCAGCCATCACGTCGTGAACAAATTCTAATGTGCGTAGGAATAGTCATGGTCTTGAAAATCTCGGGGGAAAAAAAAAAATTACTCGTTCTTTAAACTTCGTAGTGGACACGAGTCCGAAATGTTTGGATTTGTTTCGCAAAAAAAAAAAAAAGTCTTTCTTTTGAATTATAACGACTTATTTAAGCACAAGCGGGGACGAGCGTGAAGGCGCAGGAGAGAACCAATGGCAAAGGCTAGTGACCCTGACCCAAGGGGCGTTGATCTTGGTCCCGAAACCGCCGTTTCCTCTCCATGGCCGGCTAGTTCGGCCACGCGATACGAGCAAGCTTCTCGCCACACCGGCAAAGTACAACCATCATGACGACGACGACGACGGCGATGAGAAAAAAAAAAAAAAATTGAATAAGAAACGAAAAAGATGATGCCTTCTCCTCCAATGCAAAAGTCGCATTATGCCTTACCTCTTTCTCACTATACTGTCTTTTTTTTCTCTGCGGTTCCGATTGACCATCATGCAAGGCCTTTGCCAATGTAAAAATTGCGTGTCGAGCTTTTTCCCGCAATGACGAGATTTCTCTTGAAAACGAATTCTCATGGACTATAACCGAATGCAATAACAATGGGAGGGGGGATAAAAAAATAAAACCCTCGGTTCCTTCATACTTTAAGATGCAATTTATTTCTTACTCGTATAGTCCCCAGCTGAAAATTACATCAGCAATTTTGGATTAATTCGCACAGGTACAGCAACACGAAAAATCCATCGTCATATCAAATCCACTTTATCAACTTGTTATAACGGAACGTGATACTCGTTTGGAACAATAAATTGGATGCGAAAGCCTGTGATGAATTCAGCAAACGCGTCCACGTAGTTCGGTGCTCCGAATAAATCAAAGCTGGCGGTTCTTGTGAAGAAAATAAAATGACGCAAAAGGTACAGATTTTGAAAACCCATTGTCTTCGTATTCTTTCCGATTTGACGATTCTAATTAGATTATCTTGATTTTTTTATACGTTGGTAACGTATGCGTATACCTCACGAATGATGCATCGAGCTATTTTTCCGCGTACATTATTAAATATAGGCCCCATTTTTTTTCTACTTGTGTTAGAATCAGAATATAACCTCTAAAAATTGTTAGCTTTTTGAATAAAATATTTCATCACTTTCAACACATATATTAAAGGAAATATTGTTTTGAAATAACGATTTGTCATTCAGAGACTAGTTCTATAAAAGTCCAGATGAGTGGCATATTCCACAGCACCGAGAATTACACTGATAGATGGTAGACGTTTAATGTCATACCGTGCCCTGAAAAATATATCCAACCCAATCCTCTTTCTAGTGTACGCAAACGAAATGACGATTATCGCGAAGACTCTGATTATTGCATCGAAACGTTACGATAAGTACTATAAAAGAGCCTGTGTAATGAAAAACAAAAACAAAGAAAAAACGATTGTAATAGTCGAATTACTTTGATGGCAGTTTTTTTAATGGGACAGAAAAAGTAATTTGCGAAACTTAATTTTTCATGAAACGTAAAAAATCTGGAATATGAACTAATCGATCTTCGATGTTGACCTATATTGAAAGCTTAAACGATTCCTGTCGATTGAAGGTCAAAACCAGCGAGTATATGTCTATCACTATAAAATATCGGACTGACTTAGATATTTCCCTTGAAACTTGAACTATTTTTTTTTAAAACAAAATCTATCTTTGACAGCAGCATACAAGTATACTCTTTCGGATCATTCTGCAAGCATTGACTCTGCTTTTCTCGCGGCCCCCTCGAAATGTACATTATATCGTACCAAAGTTGTTTTGATGCTCGCGCCTTCATGAAGTACATTTGTCATTCTGCCCTTGGTGAGGTACCGTTGGTTCGGTATACTTAATTCTCTCCCATGGCCTACAAAGCGAGAGATGCGCTTTTCGTCGAGGTATAAGATTCGAACGAGGCTGGCCAGTTTGTGTCATGGGTATCGTGCCGTAAAAGGATCGACTAAGACCCATTCTCGTATCTGTGGCCTCTGGCCCTCTCATCCTCCTCCCACAACTGAGCCCGGCAAGCCAGAGTTGCGAAGCCACGGCAGCATCAAGCAGTCAAAAGGCAGGGTAGGATCCCACGTAGACGAGTTTTGTTGGTGTCCTATATTTCGGGCCTTTCACCTTTCCGTATATATACTGTACACATTTTTTTTTACTACAGTACGTGTCAAATCTCGATATGTATTATACACACACACTATATATTATTTGCAAGGATTGCCGCAACATTTCCAGACGATCAAAAGTGCGTTCCTCGTCAAAGGCTCATCGGAAAGAAAAAATTTACAATAATTTACGTACATCTCATTCCATTGTCGTCGTATTTTCTCAAAATTCCATTCTGCATGATGCGGAAAATACGAATTTCTTGAATTTTGAAGTGTCTAAAATTTTGTGGATACCTCGATATCTCGAGAACTTTTGAAATTTTCAGTATTCCTTGTTAATAATCTGGAGAACATTGAGACAAATAAACATGCAGATAAAATTAAGTACAGAGGCAAACTCCACGATCACTGATGCCATGATCAAATTTCTGAGAATCTCGATACTTTGCCTTGTATATTCAAACGAACTGGCTCATCTTCAATCATATAAACCGGTTTGAGATGTCAACACTGTAAAAACGCGTATAAAAGGTGCTATAAACGGATCAGAAATCTTAATTTTCGAAAATAATTTTATGTCAAAAGTATTTTGCAATTCACGTCACTAGAATCGCGAATGTCAAGCATACATTTTTTTTTTCTCACGTTGCATTTCATATTTATATTCACATTTCTTTACGTATTTCAAGCGGTTGATATACTTTTCGTGGATTATTATTGCTGAATAAATCAACAAACATAGAATAAATAAATGAACAGAAGATCCGAGGATTAACCTCGGGTATGGAAAATAGACACGCGAGATGAAGAGCTTTGGAAAAATCAAAACAACGATGCCATTACTATGAACGAAACGATGCATCGATTGATCTGCTCGTATAGTCGATTTTTCAAGGCAGGAATATTCTGAAATTAAAATATTGGTCCACAATTTGCTTCAATTCCTGGTGTAGGATGAATATATTCAATGTTTGTTACCGTATGAACCATCTCTCTATACGGAACAAACGACACTGAATGGAGGAAATCGCTGTCAGAGGTCCAGAATTTGAATTTTAATTGAAGAACGAAATAACATAAAAATCGAATTTACTTCCATAAACATTTTACTTGTCACCGAAGTAAATCATTTAAAAAAATTTATACGTTTGTAAAAGTGCATTTGCCAGTTGAAAAGCTGAAAAATTCAGTGTCTTGGCCTAGGTCCATCGGTATCCTCCGACTATACATTATTGTCGTGAATGCTCGAGATATTCGAGTGGATTGGCTGCAGCCAAGTGCAGCTCTAATTCGGCCTTGAGTCTAATGCAGCATCGTTCGCGAGAGAATGAGAGAAAGAGTTGAGCTGTGGTCGTAGACCTCCGGTCGTTGCCCGGTAAAACTGCGCCGAATGATTCCACGGGGCATCGAAGGCCGCCGAACTGCGCCAGCGAGAGAATGCGACTTTGTGCAGCTTCTTCTTCGAAGAGACAAAGTCGGGATTAAAAAAAAAAAGTAAAGTTATATGATCACAGTATAGTTTCTTCGGCATATATATGTAGGCTGTGCATGAGGTGTACATCTTAAAATATTGAGCGAATATGAATTGCAGTAAAGTCATTTTACAGCAGTGAAGTCAGTGTGATGTCATTTCGAGAAGAAAAGCTATACGTTCACAGATGGATATATTTATTCAAATTATATTTGGAGATAAGCGGACAATGAGATCGTCATAGGTGCATTAATATTGTATTCATTTAACGTTCCACAGACGGTGGATGATCAATTTAGATTGTGAACAAACAGCGCAACTGGCTCAATGTTTTGTCATAGTCTGTAAAATCTTCGACTACAATTTTCAGGAATATTCCAGGATCGATCGTTATTCAATCACGTGCATTCATGATTTTTTTTTTCTTCACTTGTCCCATGAGGATTTAAAAAGATAGAGAAAACAACACTCAAACGTGATATTTTGGCAAGGGGATCTAGAGGTGAGAGTGAATAAGCGTCACGCGTCAACTAACATCACGCCATTGTCCCCAGACAGCAGGGCGTTTACGTAATCTATAGATTGCTTCAAGCACAGTGCGGATTACTGGTGTGCCTAAAGTTTATATATAGCTCTTAGGATTCCCCCAGACAGAGTATATTTTTCAAGATAAATTTGTTTGCACTCGAGTTTGCCTATGCGGCTCAGTGAAACGATGATTGGCTCGGCAAGGAACTCTAAAACGCATATGCGGGGGCGAGAAAGAAAGAGAAAGAGAGGGAGAGAGAGAGAGAGAGAGAGAGAAAAAGAGAGAGAAAGAGATATAAAACGAGACGGATCGAGATGACGCGTCATCCCGGAGAAGCAAACACACACTACTGCCTATCGGATTTAAACTATTCTAGCAATGTGCTGGTGCGACGTCTGTTGAACTTCCTGAGGGGCGAGAAAGAGAAAGTACGGCGTATCGCGTCTAGCATCGGGCTTTGGCGGAGGGCGCAGATCCTTTTGTGTCATTGGTTTGGCCGACACTCTCTCACTCGTTTTTGGCCTTTCTCTCTCTCTCTCTCTTTATCTCTCTATTTCTGGGACTATGAGAGAACCGTGACGACGACACATATATGAAAACGTTGTTCGGTAGTGAAACGCGGCGACAAACGACCTCTCATCCTTTTATCACGCTGCCTTCCTCGAGGTTTTCATATCCGTCTCCCTCGCTCGCTCTTTCTCTCTCTCTCTCTATCTCTCTCTCTCTCTCGTTTACCGAACAATTAGTTGGTCACAGGAATTCAGACGGAGCCACGAGACATTTTGATTGAAATTCGCCCGAAACTTTTCAAGGAACGTTCTGTCATCGCGTCTGCATATCCCAGCCAGGCATTTAATCCAGATATCCCAAGTCATTTTCTATTTTGCTAGGCGTTTTGACATAGAATAGGACTATCGCGCTTAAATCCTGCCAGAAGGATTGTCATTTTGTGCTAGCGTGGAGAAAGAACATTGACCGAGATGTCATTTTGTTTTTTAAAGCATCGATAGTGGCAAGGAAAATTCAGTTGATAATGAAAAACGTCACAATGATAATAATTATATTGCATTGATGAGAATTTTCGGCTTGTTAGAGTTTTCGATTGATGATGAAAACCAGCCAATAAAACAGCATTTCCGGTTTGAGGCTGCGTTATTTTCTTGTGTAATACCTGCTGATGTTATTCGCGGATTTTTTCAAATAATTGATGGCTGGATGGTCCGCGTTCTATGAGTGTTGAAGATTTGCTCGAAAGTCAGCCTTTGGGATCGCGGAACGTGTCCATTAAAGTTGCGATATCGTTTCCATACGTGGGTTCTCGACGTTAAAACACGCATTGGTGTATGTGTAGATCCGCGTGTTTTTCTGCATACGGATGTGTGAGTATGCTCACGCGTGAACGCGTATGGATCACGTAGGCATTCAGCAGACTCGTTTGTGATAGTTCAAGGCTAGGCCAGACGGAAGTCTGGGGCTCTCTAGTGTGTTTGGAATAACATTAGTGTTTGGCGGTCTTTGTGCGTATATAAGTTGTATAGCGAGCTATAGTCTGGCAATGAGAGCCTCGACGCTCCAACACATACACACACACACACACACACATACACACACACACACACACACACACACAACTTTTGTATCTGGCTTGTACTACTGCTGACGTTATAAGGCCCCCAAGTGTGGTTCCACGACGACGAATCCTTTCCAGAGAGAGCCATAAAGCGATAGTGTTAGACGCGTCTGGGCGGTAACATAGGTTAGTGACACACCAAGGCCATCATCAGTGTATTACAGACGTAAGGCTGAGATAGGGTGCGTATGTGTGTGTATGCGTATGTGTGTGTGTGCGTGATAGAGAGAGAGAGAGAGAGAGAGTACAGACTTATAAAGCGATATGATAGAATTCGAGATACCAAAGTTATTTTGCAGACGATTTTGTAGCCTGTAATTATCACTTAGGATTCTAAAACTAATCAATCGAACATTGACCCCAGAATTATCTTGAATTGCAAACATAACCATTCACTTTTAATATCTATTGACATGATGTTAAAGGATTAAGTGTGTCTATGCTGCTATTTGAAAACAGATAACGGATGTAGGTGCTTGAAGAAAGAGATCGCATTATTAATTACTTCATATATAACAAAGACGAATATCAACGGCGCTAATGAGAATAAAAATTGTCACGAAGAGTCACAAAGAAAAAGATTATTCCCTCGCAAAAAATTGCTCATAGGTGCAGCAGAAACAACAAGAGAGAGAACACACATACTATCGATTTCTCCGAGTCCAGGTCATCGACTCGCTGTATGCAGGTCACACAGCCCTCGTGGAAACCGCATATCTCTCTCTCTCTCTCTCTCTCTCTCTCTCTCTCTCTCTCTCTCTCTCCAATAAGATTCTGTTTTATAAGATACCTGCAGAGATAAAGGAATGTGATACACTAAATAAATTTAAGAGAAGTATAGCGAAATGGATAATAGAGCGCAGAAGGTGAAATAGATATGGGTTCAATAGGTATAAATGTACAAATATGAATTTAAATGTAAAAATGTATAATGTACAATGTAAGAACGTCAAATATGACAGCTAAAGCATGTAGCTCAAATCGCACTATCTTAGATAGCGGAGAAAGCTAAATAAACGGCTATTTCTTTCCTTCTTTCTCTCTCACACACACATATATATATATATATATATATATATATATGTACGTAAACTTTTTCTCTTTCTATCTGCAAGGTGGGTAGATATTTTCGAAGAAAGGAGGAACAGCAAGAGAGATAAGGTGTCGAGACAGGTTCGGAAAATCGCGGGCACTCCTCTCTCGGCGGAGTGGATAAAAAATGCCCGTGCATGCGACATATAAATATACACATATACATATATACATAAATGTATAGGAAGACTTCAATGGTAAATTTTTGTACCATGAAGAAAAAATAAAATGAATAAGTTTGCATCCATTTCTTCAATGTGCACTCTGAGAATGGAAAAAGTCTCACGAAGAAGGTTTTTTATAGAGGGAATACCCAATGAGACGGCTGACACTCATGACTGTCTGACCCATTACGGCCGTACCTACTGCACCAGTCGAAGTCTCTCCGTTATACTCTCGCGATACTTGTGAAAGTATCGCGAATATTCGTGACTGCGACAACGTATGAATGTTATCGCATTGACGGATTCATTAGAGCTTACAGATAATCAGCAATGACGACTATTCAGGCCTCGAAATATAAGCCATAAATTCTAAAACTGTCGTCAAAATGACCGATAAGTGCTTGCAACATCGACATTCCCTATTTTGTTCCATGCAAGTACTTTACGTTGTATATAGCATATACTTCTATGTGACATCGTTTCGAGCGCTGGAGAATTTATTTACCGTTCGAGAATTCATTATTATTGTTTTTTTTTTTAATGTTTTTGTGTGTTCCAACGTATACCCTTGCGAGTTTTTACGTATTAATCCTTCCCATTTTTATTCCTCCTACCGCTCCCTGCCCGCACCTCGCTAAGCTAACCTAACTTCCGTAGCATCCGCGGCCGCTTTTTAGCTACACTGTATCGCATTCGCCGTGAACATGGGGAAACTGCGGAAAACCCATGACGATACAGACGGCCTTATTTTTACTGAGTTTCCGATATGTTACCATCCGAATCTCAGTAAAACTGCCTCCCGCTCGGTAGTCGGCGCGCCAAGCCAGTGCACGGCTAAGCGGTCACCCATCCAAGTGGTGGCCTCGGCCAATACTGCTTAACATGGGAGATCGCCACAGCCGCACACCGACCGCGCGTCCACTACTATCGGTTTCATTATTATTGTTATTATTTTTTAAAATAGATTCGCAGTTATTGAACAAATCAATTCTCACACTCTCATTGAAATTAAGCCGGCAAGTAGTCGTACAATTAAAATGTCTGTGGTTCGTCATTTCCAAATATACGCTAATGACTGTACTCACATATTTATATTTTATATTATTTCGATATTATTCATACTGTACGTGCGATCGTAGGAAGTGGCGTGGATTAAACAAAAATGAATAGGATGGGAAACGATCGTCGAGTAGTCGATAAAAAAAAAGAGATTTCAAATAATGCGTAATAATTAATGTTTGTTACCCGAATACACATCTTTCGTGGTTTCAATATTTTATTTTTACAATGTGCGTGGAAAAAAAAAAAGATTTTAAATCGTCTGGAACGAAATGTACTAACAAATTTATACGTTTTTGGAATGCTAAGCTGGGTGTGACCATCCAGTTTCGCGTGAATTTCTCGGTATACTAATATAGATGACGCGAGTGAAAATGTCTGTCGAGCGTGTGATGTAAAAGTTACACAGCTGCGGTACGTGGCCATGAAAATGTTATTTCACCTTTCGTAGCCATTTTTCACCATAAAAATAAACATAACGCGAGACAGACTCGTAGACGTAGGCACCTGCAAAAATGCTTTCGTTGCCGATCATATATTCCGAACGATTATGCACGACTCGCCCTCTTTGGGATTCTAATACTGCGAGTAACAGAGACGAAACGGTCTCGACTATGTGTTCGAAAGAAAAAAAAAAAAAAAAAAAACTGTTGGAGATGAAGATGTATGAAGACCTTCGCTCCCGAGGCAGAACCGTTAGAGTTGACAGACGGTCATGTAATCGAGAATCGAGGGAAGGTGAGAATTTTGTCTAGCGTCAATCCTGCTCACGTAATATGAAATCGTAGCCGGTTGGCCTTGTGCTTTTTATTTCTAATGGACGATGATGATCACATCTACCAGGGTCGCAGACGGTCAAGCTCCATATTGGGCAAGGAAGTCTACGTTCCCCTAGGCTGTTGTCTAGCACTTTCTATCTCTCTCTCTCTCTCTCTCACTCTCTGTGATCTCAGAAGAATTGCGTAATATGCGCGATCCCGAGGTTTCGTCTGGCCTCTCCATAGACGTCTCGATATATTATTAGAACCGGTCTGTGAATCGTTTGCTATACGGACTATTCGGAGCTTAGGAATAATCCAATATTTCGAACAAAAGACGCAGAAATTGATACAAAACGATGATTCATATTAAATTTGACAAAAAGTCTCCTTTATAATGAAAATTTATATATAAATATCTCGGAGAGAACGATCTAGGTCAGACAAACTCCCAAATCGTAATGCCGTTTCGTTTTCCAATACCGTTAAGAAGGCGACTCGTGTGTAAGATTAGGCCGAATATAAACGAGATAGACGAGATGGCCTGGCTGCTCTCAACGTCCCGATTATGTATATATTAACCATATATATATATATACAAACCAGTTTGTCAATTGGCATTGATCAATTTCATAATTACAGAATATACCGAGAGATAGAGATGGATATTATGATAATGATAGTAATATATGTGTATGCCACAGGTGGCGTCGTGTCTGCGAGATCGTTACGAAATTACGCATCTATGCTGTAGCCTTTGGAGACGTGGATGAGAGCGAGGCGAGAGGTATAAAAAAAAAAATGTTTCTTCCAAGAGACTGTGGCTGTCAATAACGAGTTCTCCTGGGATGAGATTATTTCATTATTGCCATGTGCCTATACGTACATGCGTTCATGAATCCGTGCCAAGACTAATACCTATACTCGGGCTTAAAACGAGCTGAATTCCTCAGCCTAGATTGCCATCGAAGTATCGAGCTTCCTTTACATGTGTGGAATACATATCGTTATACGAATAGACTGCTATTTTCGACCATCGACTGGCTTTTCGTGCGTATTCGCGTTTGTGGACTAGCAACATTCTGCTTCTTAGGTATAATCGCTCGAGCGCTCACGATGATATACATCCGGATTTCGTACTCTCCTGTTGTCTGACCTAACGGTATTTTTGCTCGGTTGGAAAAAAAAAAAAAAAAAAACGAAGAATCACATGCTCCCCGTGACATCCATAGTACTTTGGTTGACGCTGATCTTATACGACTGGAAATAGTACGTCAGTTTTTTTGTTTGTTTTCTATGATGCATCGTCATTGTTTGAGAAAAAAAAAAATAACTCAGGTTTGACAAGAAATTGAACTCCTTTCGGAAGTCAGAATAGCTTCGCTCCGAGGCAAGAGGGTTATGTTAAAAAAAAAATTACAACAGTAATAATTCCCGATGATTTTTGTCAGACGACGAGACAAATTAAAAATGAAAAAAATCACCAGACCCACTGATTTTCCTCCGCTAAAGAATTTTGCATTAAAAAATCGAGAAGAATCGAGAGGATGAAAACAATGACAATCACATTTTCGCTGATACATTTGGGATCTCCTAACACGTGCAATGGTTTCGCGTCAATGGTCAGTGACATCTCGTGAACTATCTCTTACGTCTCGCTCGTTGCTCTCATTTTAATGTCAACGCGAGCTAGAAACGCGAACACCGATTTACGTCACGGAGAGAACAAACGGCATAGTGTCTGTGACGATATATAGCCAGGAAGGTCTCGACAGTTTTTTTGAACTTGAACGGATTTACGGCTAGCGTTTATAAGTGACCCGGACAACGAGCCTGAAGGGCGTCTAATTGCCTCCGAGAACTATCTTCGTGATTGCCGTTGCATTTTCCATCTGATTGATATTCATGGCCCCAAAAGGTGGCAAAAAGAATATACACTCCTACAATAGCGATTGCTGCTTTCATGGCTATGTGCTCACGGTAAACCGGCAAACATCGTCATCGTGGATCACGTATTATAATTCTTGCAGAAGCAACCGATCGATGGCCTTAATTCTTGTGAACGAAGGCGAATGACTTAGATGCGAAGTCACACTACTGCGCAAAATACCTCGTTGTGGTAATATATATATATATATATATCTATATGTATGTAAATCGTGAAAACAGATTTATTATGCTCATATGTATGTCATTGATTCAAACAAAATTCGAGTTTATTAAATCACATTTATTTGGTTGGTAATTGCCCAACGCTGAATCTGTGTCAGATATCAAAAGTTGCGGGAGCGTCTCGAGGTCGAGCAATAAAAAAATAAAAATTAGTCATTCATTCATTGAATATTCAATATTTTCAAACAATTTCATTTTGAAACATAATTTTTCTTCGTGTTAGTGACTTTTGAAATTTCCAAGGACGTGTTTTAGCCTTGTAGAGTTACGTTCGTCTGACATTTACGGATCAGCAGGTATGCAGATTATACCGTTAGTAAATTACAAAAGTAGTTCGAGCGATGCTCGCCTGTGATTGTGCAATAGCCTCGAAATCGAGAAACTGACAAACTCGCGATTAGCATGCAAAAGGTCGTCTCCGACGGTCGTTTTGTTAGTGAATTTGATGGAAAAATTTTCGAGGTTACAAAAATCCCATGTTTGTGCTGCTTGTGAATAGTCACCCATCGTTACGATTCCACGATCATATATGGGCCTCGAGCAGCCAGGCGTATTAAAAATTCTATATGCGCCTCATCATTGGCATCGTAAATGCTCGTCGTCAATATACATTCATATAGATTATATACGACCGGACCAACGTCCATGGATACCAGGAGATTCTGCGCATCTACCACGCGACTATTTTACAGCAGGAAGGTTGAACGAGAATCTATATTATAGTGGAATATTAATGCGTTGCTGATTCTTTTTTTTTTTTTCTTCCTGTAGATAGTAAAACGATCGTTTAGGCTGAGATTTAGAGATCAGGTTTGCCAAACAACGGGACTCGTACGTTCATGCTTTAGATTTTATTAAACACACATGGTATACGTGTGGTATACGTGGGAGCTTCGAGGTAGCCTTAATCAAAAGGGTCTATTTTTCTGAGCAATATAGGTGTGTGTCCCGGCAGGATTGCCTGACTCCGCAGACTATGTAAGTGCACGTTGTCCACCTTCGTTCTCCGGGAGGCACAGCTTGGCTTGATATTCACAGAGAGTAATGTAAATGGGTCCATTAACAACGTTTTGGGGGAAAGAGAAGGAAATAGAGGTAGAATGAGAGCTGCGAGGGAAATATGAAATGGAAGGCTGTAGGAGCGGTGGACAACCCATCTTTCACTTGCGCAATATGCGTGATGCTGGCGAGCTTGGTTTCAGTTCCTTTCAATATGGTGATTTTCAGCATCAGCGATATGTAAATTCGTAGTTCTGAGAGCATCTTCCAAAAGCTCACGTGCCATGAATTTATTCAGAATCGAGAGGGTCAGTCGACCGCTTTTTCCTAATTTTTTGACCTTCATTCATCCACAACAAATGCTTTCATCAACCGATTCTTAAGTCCAAAATAGCTGTCGCATCTGACAAAAGCACCAAAAAATTAAGGAAAAATTGGACATATAAGAGTGTAAGAGGCGTCGTCAAAGTTGAGATAAGTAATATCAATTATCATCAATCAGTATCGATCATTCTCGGTGATGCTCCTGTCGCTATTCCCGACACCTCTCTTCTGCCAATCGTTCTTGTACTTTCAATAAAGTTTACGCAGTGATTCGCACATAATGTACTTAGAATAGGTTACGGGTGACCTGTCACCACAGACGTTCACAGAGGTTTTCGTGAGTTTGTCTCAAAAGGCTACAAGGTATTTCCGGAAATTATTCATCGATATTTGCCGAAGCATCTCAAAGCCAGGCTTTGAAAGTCTCCATAGCTAGAATATTCGTGCCCTTCCAACCTGAAAGCATCTTTTTCGATTCGACAGGATCGTTCATGCGGACTGCTGCAGTGTATGAATGAGAACTCATATTGGGCACACGTTTCTGCGCGATATTCACCCCGTGGAGATTCTTTCCCGGCTCCCATCAATGTCTGCATTCAATTTAGTTAGTATCGATATGTCACGACGGTCACGTCGATTCCGCATGAGACACCAGCATTCTCCGAGTACCGCAGTTATAATATTAAGTGATATGACAGTTGTCGATCTGCCGATAGTTACTGGCCGCGCAACGACGGATCGCCCAGACGTCGTCAACCACTGATGGGACAGTGATAGAACTATCCGAATAGATGCCGTTTCATATAGTTCGTTTGAAGGTTAACGACTGTGTTGTTCAGCCTGGATATCGAGCATCCATAACAGATACTCTAGGGGCTTTCAGGGATGTCCGCTATATTCTATTAATGCACCAATGTCGTATTACCATTCCAGCCAAAGCCTAGGAATTTAATGAATGAATCAATCGGATTAACTGCAATGCAGCCGGTCAAGGCCATCAGGAAATGAGCGGTAAGTGGCCGAATTTAAGCTAGCCGATAGTTCCGACGTCAGGACCAATGGTCTCGGTGAATAGGGTATACGTTAACGCTACTATCAACTATAGCCATGAATAAATACATACGGTAATACGACTGTGGAGCAGTGAACTCCAACGGAAGTATCCTTATAGACTCATGCGTATCATCCACAGACACAAACATTGCTCATTACGTTGAAAATATTTTTCCTTGCCAGTGGGCCAGTGAGAATCGCGTAATCGCGTTATTCATGGACGGCGGGCGTTAGACCGCGACGACGATGCCCTCTGCGCACTGTAGGCGATTGCACTCTAACGGCCTCTGTGTAACGGGGAAAGGGAATTTCCCTCTTCCTGTTTGCAGTGCTGCGACTGCTCTGACTGCCGGCATTAAAACTGTCTGTACAGCACACGTTCGAGCTCGCGAGCTCCGGAATTGTCGGTCAAGGTTGCCCAGTTCTCGGAGCTCGTAACTGCAACATGCTCCACTCCTCGTTTCATATTGCTCGTCTGTTTAAGTCGCGAGGCAGCCTCTTATTATTTCGATGAAATGAAAATTTTAATTTTCCAACGATTCGTGAATTCCGGGTCACCGTGAACAAATTATGCCCGAAATATTTCGATACGTGTGTCGAAAGTAACGTGTTCAACGGGATTTATAATAATTCATTGGAAAAAAATTCAACGTTGTTAAGGCTATCGTCGTCGCAGTACCAATAAAACAAGATAAGATGAGCTGGAATTTTATCAATTCTATCCCTACGGTGTATCGTATGTTCCCGTTGCGATTTGACCGCCTATGCAAAATCTCAGACGAAACTTGCGTCATTCCAGCAAATTCACAACTGGCACGTCCAGTCTGCATTTTATGAGCTTGCCATACAGAGCGTTTATACAGAGCGAATCGAACTGCATATATAGGAGTTAAACAAATTCGATGTGCCAATAAAAGTCAAAACTCGATTGTGCGTCTCTTGTGAAACGTTCAGCCCCGTTATTTCATATATCTTTGTTTCCAATTTATTTTTATTTTTTATTTTTTTTTCTCAAAATAAATATTGCATGAGGCAGTAGAAAGCTATAACTGGGACATTAATAATTTACGTGAGCCGAGCATGCAAGAGGGACACCGGAAGAACGGCCGGATCACGAACGAGACGCACTCCCGATGCCCTGGGGATGTTGGAAGAGCTCTCACAAACGTCTGAAATGGTTCAGTTGTTTTGTTGAATGTACCAAGAAAATATACGAGGGATAAGATTCGGGGAACGACGTCTGAAACGTCGTGAACCTTTAGCTCTTTTCATACAATATCATTTTTGTAATTAAATAATAGATAGTCTTTGGCAAAACTTTGCATTATATTGGTAAGATAAGTAAATAGATAAAACCAACGAAAAATTCAAATCCTCGAACGAGATCTCTTGACCTTTATGGTACGTGCTGTGCTTTATGCGCATGCACTAACGGCGTCAGTGCCCAATATCCGTAAAACCATGATATTTCTTTTCTCCCACAGCCTGTTCTTAAATCCTCTTTAAAAGTGACTGCGTATCTTTCACGCCAAACCACCCAAGCCAATTGATTTATCCTACACTTCTTGAGACCGTCAAAGAAAGCGGTAAGGATTCATTAAAAATGAGGGGATGTCGTCCGGATGGTGGAATAACTCTGAATATCACGGTTGCCGGAGGCCGAGGATAAAGAAAAGACCACGGAAAATTGCGAGACATCCGCAGGATAGTCCACCGAAGGATTCAACGGTTCGTAAACATTTGTCTCGGTGGACCGGGCGTTCCGCTTCTCGTTTCACTCCATCTCTGGTTTTCTTCTCGCCTTTTTTCTCCAGAAATAAAATTACTTTCTCCCTCCCGCCCTCCCTAAGTTACTCCTTGCTCCAACCGTTGGCTCAAAAGCTCCTCCGACCACTGAGAAATCGGAAAAATGCGCTTTTCAATGGTGCGCACGCAACTTTCATCGTACAATGTATAAATTAACGGCATAGCTTCCCACGATTGAACTGGTCAGAGCCCGGCTGGAGTGCACACGGGCCACTCAGATATATCGACGACTGCCGCGAATGAGGAGGAAGCTACCAGGATGTGAAGTATAGTGGCGATAGAAAATCCTATTGTAGTTTTCCACATTCATACGAGTCGTGATTATGTCATTGCTATAATCATTCAGCTGCATTCGTGAATTCACTTATGCACGCTCGCTGGAAATGTTCTGCATTAATTTAAAAGCTTACACGTATATCCGGAAGCATATGGAATAACTAATAAGAGGCCCGAGATTTTCAAGCTGGTTTTCTCCGTACGTCTGATGATGGTTATAATGTGCGAGGAGTAGCGCTCGGGGCTCATTAGGATTTCACGAGTAAATCCAGCGGGTGGAACGACCAGGCGTAAATTTTTTGAAGTACACGGCCCGTGTGTGCGCTTTCTCGCACACGGCGGCTCTTCGGGTCTCTACTTCTGTTGCTTCCACATAGATATATAAATATGTATACAGACTGAGGTTGCATGATGAACGAAACGAGTTCACCGAACCCGCGCAAGATTAATGAAGATATATCCAAAGTTACTAAGCGATACCTATCGTGGAGGCTTTTGCAAGAGTATAGAGAACGGGCCTTCTTCCTTAACCATGGATGATATGGCTGTGGAAAGATGAATAGAGAGGCAGCGAGAGAGAGAAAGAGATAAAGAGAGAGGGAGAAAGCGATCGGCATGACCAAATAGGACCAGTCCAAAGTCTGAACTCTCTTCTCTCCTCTGGACGGTGCGCGTTCATTAAACCAGCAACGGGCGCATATAACTTTTCAACTTTCTTAAAGAAAAACTATCCAGTATTCAATTAGACAACGTGCTCGAGCGGATGATATACGCTCGATGATAAGACACGTCGTTGTATCATTAATCAAAGATGAATTCAGCAGCTGGTGGGTCGACGCGATATTCAGGTTGAATTTTATCTCATCATAATCGCAGATGCAGTTTTTTTTTTTTTCGATCCATCATTGTCTATGAAAGACTGTAGGCCATACGTCATCATGAATGTTTAGTACAACGAGAAAAGGGTGAAAAGTTGAGGTCGTTATAAAAAATCTTGGGCGATAGAAAACGAGGTCAACCGGTCGTCGCGTGTGATTATCATCGTTGCGGAACTCGAAGAGATGCGAATTTCATGGCTGAACGGATCGCGGAGATCACAATCGAGCGTTATACTCATTTTTGGCACATACAAAGCTGATACATAGTGCCGATATCAGGTACGTTACCGATGGCATTCATCTTGAGAATCTTGTAAAGTCGTGCGTGTTACACATGTATGCAATCGCTAGGCGATCATGCGGGTCTCGATCGCTCTAATAATATTGACACTCCGAGCTTCGTTGCACACAGAAACTCTGACTCTACGTACAGGTTTGTTAGTATGAGAGTGTTGCAGAGATAAGTGTTAATCTTTCTGTCAGGCTAGTGCGCGTAAAGTTGGCTCTCGAGGCGGCAAATAATATTCTCCCGAAGCCCGTCCGCACGGCGGGCTTATCATTCTCGCCAACACGTACATATATACAGCGAGCTGATAATTTCTGCACTGTTTCCTGCTTCGGTTCTAAAACCAGAATATTCTAGAGCGATAACGTGCCCTAGATTCGCTATTCCAGCTGCATGTACATATAAATCTCGCAGCTCCTCAAACTTTGATGCTTAATTAAACAGCATTATATTCTCACTGATGCGTGAAAAAATTAAATCGTGCTGCGTCTCGTCAAACTCGAATGTGAGATTGTATCCTATTCGATCAAATGGTATTGTAAAATTGTACGATTCGTCGAGAAGAATTTATCTGGACTGGCTGGAATGTCACACGACGAGTATATAATATTCTCAATTTCCAGGTATCAATTTGCTTCCTTAGAGAGGCAGCTTTGTCGATGACGAGTTTTGTGCTAAATTGCTTCAAGATGGCTGAAAGGTTTGAAAATTTCATTTAGAAAAAAAAAAAAATGACTTGAATAATGTGCACTTACGTGTGATGGGGGTACAATTTTTTATGTTTCGAGATTTTTTCAGAATCGATAAAGTGATTTAGATTTTATTTTTTATTTATTTATTTTTTCACATTGCTATAATTTCTACCACCGAAAATGAAGTGACAAGAAGACGGACAGTTGAAACTGGTACATTTCGGTTTCCACATAATTTTTAAGGACTAACGACTCTGCCATTTTGAGGAAGACAACATTGAGAAGCTCATTTGTTCATAGAGGGAATTTTGTTAAACTTGATAAATTAGAAATTCAAATTGTCTCAAGTTCTCTTATTTAGAGCAATGGCACATTACTGAGAAGACCATGATCATGTCATATCTTACTAAGTATACTTATCATAGAACACTCGTTTCAAATACAACATTTCAAGAGCAATATGAATGTACTCAATGTCCTAAATTTGGACTCATTTTCATGAATTTAACATAACAGGAACTATCGTAGGCAAAAGAAAAATGTATACATATCTTCTGAAGAAAGTTGGCATTGCTCGTATGAAATATCATCGACTTATCAGGGGCACACGCGCGATAAAAGATTCATCGGAGAGAAAATTCAGCGCGTGTATATAATACGGTAGACGGCGTTATATGCCCTGGAGGCACCTCGTGCCTCTTTACCTCATATGTGTGTATGTGTGTGCGTGTATGTTTATGTGAGTTAGAAGGGTAAAAAAAGACAAGAATGAGTATATAAGAGGGGGAAAAAAAATGAAAAAAGACGAATGACTCTGCCCTCCGTGGTACTATCCAGGACCATACAAAACTTCCCGGCAGTACTGCTCTGTACTGCCGGGCTATTTGCATCGTGTATCGTCAAACGTGCAATGAAATATGACAGGACTGTAATCATGATTCTTTAGAGTGTGCACTCCCCCGGACGAGAGAGAGAGAGAGAGAAAGAGAGTAAGAAACGATTGGAAGAGCAGGCAAGATAAGAGCTGAAGAGGGGAGAAGCGAAGAAAAAAAGACTGGAGGCCCCTGCGGTCCGTTGTGCTTTTCGCTTCACGAAGCGCGCAACGCGCCGCACTGTAGGTACCTTTATCATGTTCGTGTTTCTCCAACGGATCTCTCTTCTTTTCTACCTTCACTCCTTGCTCCATCGTGGGTTTTGCCTCAATCCTCCTGCGTGTATACCTCGCACTATAGAGGCTCTTCCTCTCCTCGGGCAACTCGTCCCCTGCCTCGCCACACTCAACCGCCAATCCGCGCAATATTCTCGTCTCTTAATCCTCCTCACTGTGTACAGTAGTGTGATCGTAAGTGTTCGTGTAGCCTAACGGAAAGATCCAATCAATGCCCATGGATGGCAGCACTGTGGCGAATAAAGAGAGAGAGAGAGAGAGAGAGAGAGAGAGAGAGAGAGAGAGAGAGAAAGAGAGAGAGAGAGAAGCAATTGGTGGAGTCCTCTGCAACCACTATTTTTCTGACCATTGGTACCCCGCTACGTACCTACGGGCTTAATGCTGCTCAGAACGCTACGTTTCCATCATGCATGTTCGTTTTACGGCCCAATCATTTCCTCTTCTTTTTCTCACAAGAACCAAACGATAACGATTTATTTTGAGATTTCCTGCATCGATCTCGCACTGCGGTTGTTCGTGCCCCAAAGAATTTTGTATACCTCTAGCGAAAAAAAATGTAAACGCCGATGGCCAAATGGCTCGTAGGTGAACTGCAGAAGATTGCACGTAAGCGTTAGATGAAGTTCCGAGCTTGGGGTATAGGCATAGCGGAGTACATTCTCTTCACTTTTTTTTTTCGTACTCTGATCCGTGAAATCACGAGCTAAATGTTCGGGGGCCAACTATTCGTTTATTTCACGGTATAATTGATGGTTCCCGAAGTTAAGAAGTGCACTCTCGCCAGCATGATCGGCCGGCTTTTTCCTTTTCTCGTTTCTCGACGTATATGTACACGATATACACGAGATAGCCCAAGGGTGTCTCAACTTTTGTACGAACCTGATTATACACGTGTATGCAACGGACTGCACATCGGTTTATCGTCGTATATCAAGCCGCGGAAGAGAATATCCTACACACGTGTTATATTTGCACGAGGGTTCTGGCAAATTTGTACGGATAATTCTATTTATAATTATAATTCATTGAAATTGCCCGTGTTGATTCCCTAGAACTGATCCTGTGAATTATTTCTCTAATGTAGTAACTGTTAAGTTGTATCAGGGAGAAATGTGTATTTATATCCTTGGAGATATATCATTTATATAAAATATATATAACATATATAATATATATTTATAAAAAGGTTTCCAGCATAAAAGATTCCTTCAACTTTTGTGGCATTTTTCTTTTTTTTTTTAGTTCATTGTATAATTTTTTTTCAATGCAACGAACAATGTGATCCCGGCAAAGATATTTATTTGAGCTATGCAACCTGTGAGTGTACGATGTATTCGATTCCTCATAAATATCATTTTTACAGACTCCATTATACATCATACTTGTAGCAATATTACGACATTCACCCGACTAACGATTTATCGTTAGGTATTTGCGACTGAAATCGATGATGGACCAAATATAGAATAGAACTAGTATCGTGCAAGAACGACGATTTCACGATGGAAATTGATGCCGGCGAAGCCGAAGAAAATAATGTATTTCCGGTTCGCGGGACTCCAATAATAATCACGTCGAAGGAATATAAGTGAAGCAGCGCATTCGATATCGCGAGCGTTCGACGGTCGCGTTATACATGCTGTCGCTCGGCGACAGGCGGCAATTCCCGGGGTACAGAAATTATAATTTCAATAAAATTATGCCGGGTGATGAGAGAAAAGCGTTGAACGGTTGAGGGAAAAGGGACAAGACGGAGGAGCGAGAACGACGAGCGAAGTATCAGCAGATATACCAACTGTAGAGGCTGCAATGTTCGGAACAGTCGAACGATACTTATCGTTTGTCGCAAATTCTTGGCTGGTGAAAGGAGCTCCATTCCGCTCGGTTAGCGCTATACGGTAGAGCTAAATCATCAACGACATCTCCTGTATATAAGGTTCTTAATCCTTATAACCTCTGCCAAGGAGCTTTGCTTTTTCAGTTCAACAACGAAATAAGAAGTTGTCCCTAGCTCGTATACGTACTACCGATGTGAGTCTCAGACATTGAGCGAACAGAGATTGAGCCATGGGTAAATCCACCGAGAGGGCTACGAAAAGGGTGAAACGAAAGATACAGAGAGCCTTCAAGAGAAAGAATAAAAAATGAAATGCTAGAGAACGAAACTATAAAAAAGATTGAAGGAGAGAGAGAGAGAGAGAGAGAAAGAGGGATGAGGATAGAGTCGAAGAAGCTGCAAGTAAGGAAGAGGTAGCTTAAATGAAAGGATGGTTGATGGTGTGGTGTGGTTGGTGGTGGTGGTGGTGGTGGTGGTGATGGTGAACGAACAACTACCGCGAAACAACTGACGACCCTCGAGGATCCCAGTGGTAAATAACTATAATTTCTTTCGTTCGTCCAGGTATATTTTTTGGTCGAGCGGGGAAGGGAGGATTTTCGCAGAGTCCATATCATCCGTTGTTGCACACTGATGTGGTCACGAGAGCCTTGAGTGTATGAGTAGATGTATATGCTTTTATACATACACATGTATATACGATACAAGCATATGGATGACTAGAGAATATAGGCATAGCGGAGCCTCGAGGAACCTCGGGCACTCTTCAGCTTCGAGGCTACACGAATGAACAGAGACCAGAGAAGAAGAAGAAGAAGAAGAAGAAGAAAAGAGCGAGAGAGAGAGAGAGAGAGAGATAGATGAAGCCGAAAACACGCAGATAAAACGAAGAGGTTCAGGTCCGCAAAACTTGACCAGCAGCATCAGCATCATCAGCAACAGCAAAACCGATCGCAAACGTGACGATTCGGGAGAGGGGATGAAAACGGGCCTTGCTTCTCTCTTGCCTGCGAGTGCAACGACCCCTACCGTTCGGGTCAGCCACCCCGCGGACCCGAACTTACGTACGCGGACAGATGGACGAACGGATCGGTGGAATAAGCAAGAGAGGAGAGAAGGACGACGAAACCTCGACTCTCTGTGGCCGATGCTGCGAAGGACCGTGCGAGGTCCGAGCTATTCGAGACTCGCACGCGAGAGAAAAAGAGACGGAAAACATACGGATTATACAACGCGAGAGCGAACGAAAAATGCTTTTGGTCTTCGGATCTTGTGTTTTGTGTGATTCTTGCTCCTTTTCATTGCGCACGAACATCATATGCGGACGGTGAGTGGACAGTGTATATATGCGAATAAGAGAAGAATTTTTGCGGTGTTTTTCACATTCAGGAAGAATGGTGAGCGTCATTCACGCGAGATAACAGTTTTGAAGGAGGGGAATTCGGTCTTTCAGGGGCCAGGTGTTACGAAATATTTGTTCCTTCAATGGTTTTGTAAATATTCCCGTCGTTTACAAATTTTATTTTTATTTTTACAAACAGAAGCTGGAGCAGCCAGGGATGTTCTTTTTTTCATAGGTCCAGCGGTCTTCCGAGTTATGCAGTATTTAATGTGGCCAATGCTAGGATGGGCAACGAATTATGGCTGTACACTCGCTGCGGCACCAAATCCTGAAGTGGGCCGTCATTTTTGCCAAGTCTATAAGGATTTCCTATTGGAACACAATCTCTGCACAAAGGACTATTTATATTGGCCTGATTTTTCGCAGTTTCCTGATACCCTCGTGCGAATGCCATGCAGTAGCTGCGAATGCAATTTTGTGTCACAGAAATTGATGAGAAAGATGGAGTATCGTGACGGGAAGAGTAACGAAAATTCGATGGACTGTGCGTTGGAATGTGCAGATATACGTAGATTAATGGGGTTTATTTGAAATGAACCACTCATGCACGTGAAACTATATTGAGAACGGTCTCTGAGATAATTTTTATGTCTAACAATGTTAATTAATATCTCTCGACATTATTTGGTCTCAACGGAAAATTGATTGCAAATTAGCTCATCTATTGAGATGTGCGATGTATGAAACATCGGTCTTAATGTTCCGATCGCTATTCTAAAGTCGACGCACTGCTTGCATTTATCAGTAAAACTGAAATTTGCTTTTGTCTCAGGAAAATTATACGGAAACCGGATAGTGAAAATTGATAACGTTGGTTATCTAGATATAGGAAGTCACGATGGAACACACTACACGCACAGTGTATCGAGATTATTGAGTTTCATATATGCATACAGCCGTTTTGAGGGTCGACTGAACCATCGAACTGACTCAATAATCTGATATTGCTGGTACAGGAAACCAGCAACCGGATATATAGGATTGAATTCGATCGTCCGCATAAATTTCCCATCTCGATAATCGGTCGATGCCCTCTTCGTTCATGGGCCCTGGCCACGTATACAGAGATGAGCAGCTCGCGATCGAGAATTCATTTGAACCGATAGAATTGCAGTTTGCATCGCTTCCAATCATCGAGCCCAAGCATTGCTTTACGGAAATGATGAAAATACATTTGCAGATATATATATATGATAAAATATTCGCTTGAACATACTTCACCATTACTTCGGCAATTAAAAGACGAGCATTATTCAGGAATATTTTTTAATTGGCCCGTGCCCAATTAGTTATTGTAATCCTCGTGAATTATTCTATTAATTGTAAATCATCCAACGAAAAAAAATATAATAACGATGCGAACTATCCGATACGACGAAAGGAAAATAGAAATAAAGTAAAAAAAAAAAATACTTGATCTAATATTACAAATATCTTTGAATTCTTGAAATGATAGGGAATATTAAAATTAACATAATGCTACCAAAAAATATATAAATTGAGTTTAGTGACGTTTTTTTTTTGTGGCTCCAACTACTACAACACTTATAATTGGAACATCATCGCTGTGATTGCACAAGTTTCTCGTACTATCATCCTCTATCCTCCATCCGGTTCTTTCGAACCGGTTTACTTTTCACTCGACTCACTGCAGCGATTCTATTTCATCGAAGCAAAAACTTTTTCCTGCTTCACACATCGATTGCAAACAGCAGCAACGCAACCGTATCGTCCCCGAAAGTCCATAAAAAGTGGATATCAATTTATCGGCATAGCAATAATTTCACCCTGCGCACTGGGAATTCTTCAGTTCAAGAACTGAAGAACTGAATCAAAGTACGCGGGAACTGATAATTTGGGTAATCTTGTCGTTGAATCGCTCGCGAATTTGAGAGTTTTGATCAAGCGATGATTTTTGCTGTTTCTACAAGCTTGTCATCGCACTCTGTGCACATACACACACGCGCTCACACGCGTATAGATGTACGACGCGCGTAAAAATCATTATTACGGTGCTACGGATGCAATAATGTAGACTCTGTTGCCACCGGTGGGGGGGAGGGGGCGCCTACCGCGATATAGAAAGTCTCATACCGCGGTTCGGGGGACAAAAAAAAAGTCCAAATGGGAATGCTGGGAGAGAAGTGTGGAGCGCATTTTGGACAACGGGCCGAACAAAACCGGAGAGAAATCGCATCAGGATATTAGTGGATGTGTCCGCGAAGCGTCGAGAGATCGCTATTCGTCCGCACAGCTTCAAATTGGTGGTAGAGAGCCAGGGCATTCGGACGGTTTGGTGTCACGGAGAGAAAGGAAAAAAAAAAAAAGGAATGATATTCGTCGCGGGGAGATTTTATATAGTGCCATCAACTTGCATGCTCACGATTTCGTTTATAACGAGAGAAAAATGATCGAGTCTCTCTCATTTTGCTTTGCCGCGTGGAAAGATGGACTAAGAAGTTGTGGCCACGAGTGATTATGAGATATAAAAAGATAGAGAGAGAGAGAGAGAGAGAGAGAGAGAGAGAGAGAGAGAGAGAGAGAGAGAGAGAGAGAGAGAAGAGCTTCTACACGAAGAAACGCAATTCAGAATCGAGCGACTATACTCGTGTTTTTTTATCCTTAGATTACGGATGAACAGAAAAAAAAACACAGGGAAAGAAGAAAAAGGAAAAGAGACGAATACAGATGCGAAGAAATGCGGGAGAAACGGCGAAGCGATGGATAAAAAGCTTGCTGTTAGCGGAGCAAAGATCTCTCTTGCGCGAAAGTCCAAAACTCTGCTTTCGTGTTTGCGTCGCTGGTAGAGACACGAGAAATAATGCGATGGGACAGTGGTTGTGGGCCGTTGCAACTTCCTTACTCTACTGCTTCTACTTTTCTACTCCTCTCTCTCTCTCTCTCTCTCTCTCCCTTTATTATGTTGTTCTTTATTATCGTGCAAAAACCCAGGACGCAAGAACGAAACAAGCCGGATGAAAGAGAAGGGGAATCGGTCTAAGAGTAATTTCCAGAAAATACTCCCACTCTTGCAACTCTTTCTCTCAAATATTCTCTCTCCGATCCTCCGTAAGTAGTTACCGAGGTGTTCAGACTCCATTCTTCGAGAGTTAGTCGACTTCTTTCGACCCCGGCTTCACGCAAACCTTCCGGTTGAAACTCCAGAATTACGATCCTATCATTCGGGAGCTTCTATAATCCCTCGAAAGAAATAAGAGAGAAACTATTCACCCCACATATGATGTATTCTTTGGATTACCTTTAGCGTGATTATACCGGAAGTAGGTAACGACTATATCGGATAAAATTCAAGCCTGATTCTTGAATCGTTCTCTACGTTTAACCGAAGCACTTTGTGTAATTATATATAAAATTTGATGAATATCGACCGTGTACGGTTCTGTTTATACTGGAATTCATGAGTTGACCTCATGAGAGTAGATTGAGTGTATATATCCCTTATATGAATTCGACAAAGTTGATTTTTACGTAGCAAATGATGAGGTTGCGATGTGAACAGCTGATGCGTATAAAAGGACAACCTGACCTGACCTGAACCTAAAAATAAATGAAAGATCACGCGAAAAGTTACGGGAAGATGGTTCGTTGCAGTGCTTGGTCAACGATTATAAATTTAAATATACAGACACAGATGCGCAGAGCTTCTTCCGACTCATTGAGTTTCTTAAATTCCATAAGTTTGATTTGTTGAGGCAACTATTTCAATTGAGTCAAGTCCAATGAAAGGTGGATGATACTATGAACTGCATTAGTAACATAGAAAAATATCTGTAGCGATAGATTCGTAAAAAAAAAAAAATCGACTGCTATACATCGATTTCCGACAAAATACATTTTTATTCAGTTTCAGTGATACTTTATTTTGTTCATTCAAATATGATCTATCGATTCATCCAAAAAATTCTTCACGTTGATTCTACCTCTAAAATATCACAGTGACAGCTTACAGATTTAAAAAAAAAAAGCGACAACGCTTTTCGTCTGCCACATTGAATGGAATCGTATTTTTCGATATGTCCGACGAGACAATATATAGAATTTACTTTTGGCTGTGAGCCTGTTTCGCCCCAGGGAAGATACCCCCCCCCCCTCTCCCCCACCCAAGCAAATCGAATAGAGGAAATTGTTATACCAAAAAAAAGTATCCTATCATTTTTTTTTTAATTTTCCTCTCCGTTTCTCCGGGACACACCGACTATATTTTTCCATTTTATTCGTGCTCGCAGAGCCTTATTACCACGCACACGTTTTCCCCAAGTACGATGAATGAAGGAACATTCTGTATGTGCACAATTGTGAAAAAAAAAAATACGATTCATGGAAAATCGCGTACGTCAAAGAAGGAAAAATCACTTGCTATCTCGAGCGTCGGCTATGCATGAGACGGAAATTGAATTTCTTTTTTTATTCAAACGTACTGATGGCATATACGAAGAGTCACCGATACAAAGTGGACATCAGACACGTGTGTTGTGCACGCGTGGCACGTCAAACCGCCGCCGTTGTCCGCTTACTCGTTATAGGCAAAATACAATTTTTTTAGGACGCTTTTTTTTCTCTCATAAATCGATGAATCACGCGCGTTGGTAAACACGCAAGCGAACGCTGTTCCGCTCGAGAGATACATTATAGATATGCTATAAAAAAAACGTGGCGATCGCGGGAGGGTCGAGGAACTTCGCAACCGTGACTCGAATCATTGAAATCCTGAATTCAACGAGGTTTATTCCTTTCTTTTTTTTTTTTTTTAATATCTTTATTTTATTACATATACGTGATGAAACGTAAGCGATCGCTTTCAGAATACTTTACGTTGCAACTTTTGGCACCAAAAATCCATCAAGAGAAGACTTTTGTTTTTTTTTTTTTACTTTCTCTCGTATGGGTTGTTGACTCGCTTGCCTTGTTGATACAAAAAAAAAAAAATATCGCAGATTAACTCATGTACACGCGTATATATGGGTTCTATAGAAACGTTTCGTGTGCCTCTCTCCGCGATATATGCTTCGATCGGATCAGTGGCAACGGGCCAGTATTATTTTCGATTCCGAATCGGATTGTCCCTCGTTTACTTTTTTCTTCCTTCTTCTTTGGGATTTCTATAGCCAAGTCTGCGTCTCTTGCTGGAACGTTTTAGCACACGGGCTAAATGCTTTTAAGTCGTCGCGAAAACATACCGCGCGGAGGAGTCCTGTGCGCGAATATGCGCACGAATTGCAATAATAAGTCAAGTGGTCCAAGCGTCCGGCATACTCTCTCTCTCTCTCTCTCTCTCTCTCTCTCTCTCTCTCTCTCTCTCTCTCTCTCTCTCTCTCTCTCTCTCTCTCTCTCTCTCTCTCTCTCTCTCTCTCTCTCTCTCTCTCTCTCTCTCTCTCTCTCTCTCTCTCTCTCTCTCTCTCTCTCTCTCTCTCTCTCTCTCTCTCTCTCTCTCTGGCACGCTCAATAGTGGCTATATAAATTTAGAGAAGACTGGGCTATTTGATGCAGGAGGGGTGACTCGACGAAGCATAGCTGTGTGTCTTCATTGTTTGGCTAAAGCAAAAATTTGGAAAAAATGCAAAGTGGTTTCTTTAAAATAGGATACCAGAAAATATTACCTTGAAAAAAAAAGTGTGCAGCTTAGAAATTTGCACATTGCATCCATCATTATTTTATCTCGTGGATAAAGCTTCCTCTATAAGCGAATGAGCTTTTCAATTTTGGCTTCCTTATGGAGGATGCTTCATATGCGAGATAAATTAATAAGGGAGCAATTTGCAAATTTCTAATTTTCACGCTTTTACTGCGTATAATAACAACGCAATAACGAACACAAATATTTCAATAGCATCCGAAAAATTAAAAAATCTACTAAAACCATAAGCTTTTAAAATTTGCGCAAATCAAAGTGATTATAGATTTTCTTTGGTTCAAATTTTTTGGAATTTGAACTCCTTAAGGGATTTTGATACAATTCAGTGCCATGAATTCTTGTCCTGTAACCAATCAATCTAAAAAAATTTTGGCCCGATAGCCAAATATTTTCGAAAGTTACAGCTATTTGAAATTTTTTTGAAAAATTAAAAAAATATTGAAATTCGAGTTCCTCGGGCGATTCTTGGCCAAATTGAATACCGAACATCCTTGTCCTCTAATAACGTAGTTGGGTAAAAATTTTCGAGCCAATAAATGAAAATTCAAGAAAGTTAGAGCGATCACAGACATTTTTGAAAAAATTCATATCAATATAAAATGGGACAGCCGCTATAGACTGTGGCGAAAATTTTAATAAACAAAGGGGGTCTTATACTCAAGCTGTGTGCAAAGTTTGTTCACGCCTGCTTCAGTAGTTTTCGTTTGAATTTTGCAGGGTTTGCACGCGCAAGCACGCACGCACACACACACACACACACACGCATCGGGATTTTTATTCTTAATAATATATCTCGACGTTTTGGGACATTTTGAATACAGTGGAATTAACAACGCGAGATTCCCCCTCCCCTCCCCCCATCGCAAAGCTTCTTCTGTGGGGAAGAAAAAAATCCAAAGCAATCACTGGATAAAAGTCCCTATTTTGAGAAAAATAACATACATATGACATTATGTGTATCGATATTACCCGCTACCGGTAAATATAACAAGAAGCCTTGTAAACTTAACAATGTTTCTTTCCACAGGCATCTTTCAAAAATTGGCCTGGGGTAAAAGGATGCTCTCGGCGAGAACGAAGTCTCGGTTGCACGCGATCCTTCATTCTTCTCAGTTTCAAGACATTTAAGCGAGTGTGCTGCATTTCAGTGGTTTTCGAATATACGTGTGTGTATGTGTGTGTGTGTGTGTGTGTGTGTGTGTGTGCGTGCATGTGTGTGTATATGTAAAGCCTTTCGTTTACAATGAAATATAAATAAAGAGCCATGGTATATAATATACAATTGAAAGAAAATATTTGCATGAAAATTGGTGCATTTCCATGCAAATTTTATAGCCAAAGCGAGTAATTTCAGGCGACTTATTATTTCATATATACAGTCGGTATACGTGTATGTAAACATGATGGAGGGAACGGTGAAAATATACGACAGAATTGGCGGAAGTGGAATTCCGGAAGAGATAAGAATTGAGCAAAGAATTTTCTTTTTTTTAATTTTCAGTCGTACATCGGGACAAGCATGAGGAAATCCAAGGAAGAACTATCGGAGAATGATTTGAAAAAAAAAAACATGAAATTCCGTAAAATTCGTGCAGCATTTTGTGAAATTATGTCGAAGGGTTAATTTTTTTATAATCAGACGAATACAATTTTCCAAAAACGTACTTGAAATCCGTTTGCTCAAAAGCCACGAGAACGATACTCGTTCATCTACGAATTTCTAATACAGGCAAAGTTTTTTTTCTCTATTGTAACATTTTCACTGATAATTCGATGACTCGACGTTCATGAATTCAAAAGATTCGAACATTGAATCTCTCGTCGGTGTTTTTTTTTTTTTTTTTTTTTTTAATACTGTACTCTCATCTGCTTCCCCTCTACATCCTCTTGACGACTCTCTTTTCCTCCTTCGTTTCGAGCCCTCTGTATCGCGCGCGCTTGGCCTACTTCTTGCGACAGTTCACGATATCCGCGCGTGGTACACGAGCGAGAGGCTTGCACCATCGGCACGCGAATTAAATGCATCTCTTGGCCCCATAGCGTCGTGAACCAATGCATAGCATTCTATGCAGTAAGAGAGAAAGAGAAAGAGAGAGAGAGAGAGAGAGAGAGGGTAAGAGAGACAGAATGATTGGAAGAGAGGGATCGGAGAGGGAGAACACAACTCGAGAATTTTTAGCAAACGAACACACCACTGATGCATGCCATCGCTATACGATCAACCGCGAGCGCCTATCTGTTATTTAATTTTGTTCATGAACGGCATGCATTCACATGTATATATAGACGACAGCGATTCCCTCGTCAATTAAAATACATATATACTTATATCCGTACAAGTAGCCTTTATTCGATGTAGGCTACTAAGTAAATTGTATAGCCAAGACGAGAACGGGGGGAATGTCAATCACTAACAAGAGAATTCGAATAATGTTTCATTAAACGAATTTTTTACATGCTTTTCTTATGTTTGATAAAAATTCATTTCAGTCCACAATGTTTGCCATTAAGGTCTTCGAGTTTTATTGATGAATTCTTTTACTTTAATCCGTAAATGGATACGGAACCGTATGATCACCTAAAATTACTCCTGGCATAATATAAAATTAAGATTAATCTTCATCAAATTTCGGAAATTTTAAATTTTCTTTCAAACTGTAGTAAAATTCTTGTTGTCTTCATAATTGTCATTTTCAATCACAGTTCATACTTTTTACTACATTACACTGATGGGAGCAACAAATGGTTATTGCTCATGAAAATTTTTTTTAATTCCAGTATTTCTTTCTGAAAATCGAAACCAAGTTGACGTAAACGAGATACGTATGGAATGTCTGAACAATGATAATTACTCAGTAACTAGTTACTGAAAAAATTATACTGCAACAATACACAAGAAAATCCATGTACTCATTGCTCGTAAGACATTTATTTCTTGGTGGAACAGTATAGTTATGTTCAGCGAATTCATGATACATTGCAAAATTTATATGACATCTTGACGGCGTTCCCATGCCTGTTGGAGGATATTAAAAAAAAAAAGAAATTAAATTTTTTTTCCAAAATACAGTGCCGTTTATCACTGTAAACAGAGGATGCTAGAAAGAATCGAAACAAAACTTATTCAGCAATGAACATTAGTTTTCACTCCGTCCGTCCCTTAAAATACATTCTCCAGGGAATTTTGATTCCGAGATTTTCGTTATGCTTTTATGCATTTTACAAATTCAACGGAAGTTCGCAAAGAGTTAATTAAAGATAGAGAGAGAGAGAGAGAGAGAGAGAGAGAAATGAAATGAACGAAACGGTGTCAAATCGCAGAGTGGTCAAGTCGAAAGCGCAGCGCGAATTTAGCACGAGGCCGCGGAGGGAGTAAGAGGTATTTCGCGCGCGGCCGCTCCCATAGCATCATGGGCATCGGAAGGAAAGCCCTCTCGCGCGCACACGATCCTCTAGGCCCCGCGAGAAGCTGACGGACTAACGGGCCTATTGAAAAATGCGGGTCCATCGTTTTTTTTTTCGGTCTCGCAAACGCAAACTCTTTCGTCGAGACGGGCGAGCCTGTATGTATATATTTATGCGTAGGTATATGCGTCGAGAAGAAGAGATGAAAAGATGCAAAAAAAAAAAAAATTGAAGAACGGTATGATAAAGAGCGAAAGAGCGGAAAGATCGAGTGTATAAGCGCGTATGAGAGACGGTGAAAGAATGAGAAGGAAAGAGTGCCCCTGGAGCTCTTTGCCTGTAGATAAAATAACGCGTTAACATATTCGCATTAGCCATACATTTATTCATCCACGGAGAGATCTACGAGCGACAATGTGCGGCTGAAAAAAAAAGATAGAGTCACTTTTATCATACACCATAATGCTTCTGACATATCTCAGAAAAATGCAGACTACTCGCCCAATATAATTGTGTTCAATCATCTGATCTCGTCGTAAATATATATACACACACACACACAAACATACTCATATATGCAGAGTGAAAGATCGCTTTAGTTATCGCTCAATATCATGAGATTACTTATGTAGCGTGAGAATGAAAAAAAAAAAGGAATGGACGAAAAATGCCTTAATAATTGAAAAAATTATCATACACTCGTTTCGGGTAGCTCTGGCATAAATTTTCTTGTCGCATTCATGCGATCATATATTCATCGTTGACGCGAAATGAAACATTTTTTATACACACGTCTACATACACAAAGATGTTGGATAAAGAGGGCGAGAGAGAGAGAGAGAGAGAGAGAGGTGCACATACATCGCCTACTCATCTTTATGACATATCTTTGCATGCATTAAACTACACATATATATGTTACGACTGCGGATGCATGATATATGCGCAGGTGAAATACCCGAATTTGTGGCAATAAGCCAGAGCTGGAAAAGCAGATGACTATACTAAATGCATACATACAACATATATAGGAGGGAAAAAATGCCTTTCAAGGATCATTGACGATCCGCTCAGAGGGATACGATCGAAGATACTATTGGGAAAACTTGGTGAAAAAAAACTCCCGCTTTTCCACCAAAGTTTTCCTACAGGATTCGCGATATGAAATTATTTAACGAGAACAGTTGCTTTTCGCCAAAATATTAATCATCTCCTGAGAATGATTGCTCCGAAAATTTGAGCATCTTTCGAACCAGCTATCTTCTCATATCACCAACGAAATAGTCATGAAGGTAAATATATAACTCTTGATACCACAATATAATTTTGAAGATCATGAAATTATTTCATAAATTATTACCCCATAGATTATTTGACTCTTTTTAACTTTAGTTACGGACGTTCGTTATTAAAAAATACGAATTTTGCATATTGTGTTACGAGTCTTCGTGCACATTGTTCGCTGCAAACTCATCGCATTCGCGCACTTCGTGCACATGAAAATTTTTCAATTCCATTGTCGAAAACTTTCGCGCTACGCGCCGTCGTCAAGCAAATTTTCGTCGATTTTTTTTGAAGCACTCGCATTCAAACGAAACAATAATATTATTAATTGATCGGGGTCAGCGGAATAGAATAGCCTGAGCTCACTCGGGTTGCAACGAGGAATCGTGAATTCTTTTTAGTCATACGAGAAATGATGTTATATATATATATATATACATGGAATTTTGTGTTATAATGCACGACCGCCTATCATTATGTGTATGAGCAAGGTCCGGCGCATCCGTCAACTACAATGATTTGTCAGTGACCCAAGTGGAATTCGGAACGCATATTCGGCAATCACAATTGCAGATAAGCGATTCGCGATTCTTCGCATCTACCGCATTGAATAACAATACACGACACGCGTATATCGTCGCTTGCGAATGAAAAAAAAAAAAAAAGTATTGTTTGTGTATCACCTCTAAGCGTGTGTCTGTCAATGTTTTTTGCGCAAATGCAAAAGCTTTCGAATGGAATTACCTCATATACTTTTTAACGAAGAAATATGCATTTGCATACGTGGCCCAAATACGTCTGCCGGAATTTATCCAGGAAAGTTGATGGTCTCGTTCAATGGAAAAAACGACAAGGACCCATGTCGTTAATGAAGATGCGAGCGATCAGTGAAAGTTTTGACGCTCGCAAATGTTTTTAACACTGCGTTGAGCTGGCAGTTATTGCCCATGGAAGCAGAAGAGAGTAACCTTCCCTCTTTTTTAATGACGAAATAATTTTCTTGAATCGCAAAATTTTTTTTCTCTCGAAATATCGTCGATCAATTCTAGGCTTGAAAAATATTTTCGTAATTTTTTTCAATTGAGTGGTGGGAATACTTGTATTGTCCGGGGGAAAAAATTCGATCGAACGAGAATCAAAGATCATTCGAAATAATATTTCATCAAATAAAGTTTAAATAATTTTGTAAAAAAAAAAACATTAATTAGCATATACATATGAAGAATAAGGTATGTATAAAGATATGTAGTAATTAAATATATGTATTATTAATTATTAATAAACAGTGAACATTGAATATTAATATTCGTTAGCGAAATGTCTGCGTCATTCGTAATGATGTGGAGACTGTTATAGCTTGAACTACTTTACAATAAATTGCCGGTCGTCATATTTTCACAAAATAATTTCGTAAGGTTTTTGTTTTTTTGCTTTTATTCGAACGGTGCGGCCAACATTCCTGGCCTAAAAAGTTTCGTATATTTTGCCGTGGAACGATGAGCGTATGATTCGTGAAACTGTAGTGACTCTATAACGTGTGTTTCTCGAGGCAAAAGGCGAGACTCTGGACAAAAACGCCGAGTCCCGAACGTCCGGAATGGTTCAGAAAGAGAAAGAGAGAGAGAGAGAGAGAGAGAGAGAGAGAGAGAGAGAGAGAGTGAGAGAGAGAGAGAGAGAGAGAGAGAGAGAGAGAGAGAGAGATAGAGAGAGAGAGAGAGCGGCTCTCGCAAAATGGATAAAGTGGAATTGGGCACACGCGGAGTGTGCAAGAGTGGTTAAGGTCTAAGGCAATTGCAACAGCAGCAGCAACAGCAGCCAGTTCTCTGGTCTTGGAGGTACAGCCTGCTGCTTGTGCACCGTGGCCGGGTGCAACGTGGCTTCCCGAGTGAACACATTTTGCTGCCGCTTACTCTCCGGCAAGAGTTTTGGGGTGGGGAAAAAAAAAAAATGTGCAGCGACTATTGCACATAAATTGGGGGAATGGAGATCACCGGAAAAATACGAGTCATCCTTGTAAAATAAAAATCGACACTTTATGCAATGATGTCATCTCATTTTGTGCTGTCGATAATATGAAATTTAACTCACTGAGCATTATATATCAGCTCTGAGAACGATTGAAAAAAATAATAATAATAATAATTTTACGTTATCGTCATTCAAGAGTCTATCGTTTCGTTACAAGACCCTTGAGTATTTTTTCTGCATTTATGGTGCCTTGTATCGTTCATAGAAATTAATTTAATGGATGAATAGCTATTTGTGGGAGCTATTTTTTGTATTAGGAAGCCGCTTTACTTTCGCTTTACAATCGTTTTAGCTGACAATTTTTTAGAGGTTAAACAACAAATCACAGATGAATACAACGGGGATAAATGTCTATGCGGTTTTGAAGAATTTAGAGACAACGGCCGGGCCTTAAGTGATCACCATTTGACCAAATCTTTCCTATGCAGAGAGGCCCGATGTTGAACTGCGAGAGCCGGGGGAGGGGGCATCGCGCAGCGTTGGCGGTTGCAACGACGAAGGCGGTGTGCAGGCTGCAGTATAGCAGGCTTCTGATGCACTCTTGGCCAGTGACGCCAGCACCGGCTATACCACGCCGAAGCCCAGCATAGGGGCAATAGAGGGCAACGCACCCAGTCAGCCTTGGCATGAATTGAGTCTAGCAATGCGAAAGTGAGACTTAGCTTTGGAACGCTTCGTTCGGGGAGCGCACACCACGAGACCGAGGAATTTTAGAATATATTTATTGGCTCTTATTTCGCTCGGTCTCGCGGTCGTTTTTCGGACGCCCATTTTGCATCGAGAGAAAAATTCGTCGAATTTGGCAAATTATCATATGCAGAATTCAGGAATCTTGGAATTACGAAAGAAAAGCATATATAAGAAAGTGATGAACAATGGCATGAAAAGAAAACAAATAATTTTCGTCATGGTGGGACAATTATTCTAATTAATTTTAAACTATCAACAGAAAAAAAAACGAAATTATTATGATAATTATTTGTCTATATATTACGATAAAGTCATCTTGGACGGTTTTTTTTAAATTCGAATGGTATTTTTTGAGGTTAAAAATTATTTTTTTCGAGAGTTGTAGTTTAAATTTTTATACAGGAACGCCGTGCCTCTAGCTTTAAAAACACATGAGCTATAGTATGAAATTCAAAGGACAGCTAGCGCCATTATTTTCTTTCATCTTATTCAAAGTGCGATAACTCTCTAATTTTTTGTGCCTACGTGAATTTTCATTTTTCGCTGAATTATTCTCGAATCCAACGACAATTTTATCGTACACGAACGTTGAATTCGTTCATAAATCAACAGTAATCTTCATCTCAAGCTGATGACAACGCGAACAAAAAATACGACCCTAGAGCTTTTACGCCACTACAGCTTTTGTCTGAACAAGTTCTCGATTAAACTAATCGTTTATCGAGCAATTTCATTGTATGATTCAAAAGCAGTGTATTCCATGTGTCGGAGTAAACGTATTTTTAACAATTATCAAACTAAATAATAAACACTTATTTGAAGTAATTTATTTTATTTATCGTCTATGCAATACGTACAATACATTATCATAATCTCTGTTTCGTTCTTGCAACTTTATGATCGAAGCATATCGCCGATGGAAGGAGGAAATTGTGGAGCATATCCGTATAGAAGCATTTTTCGGCTTGGTCTGGCTCCGAATGGACGTTACTACTTGAACTTTAACAGCATATACTGCAAACCAGCTCGCTCATGATATTCCAGTTGTGCGCGCTATTATTAGTTATCGCGTGGGTTATATTATGATTATGACGTTTCTGATTGGACGCAAATACGTATAGCAAAAACACAAATATACAACGAGTTTCTCGTTTTCTCCGACACGTATCTCACTGTATTTCACTTTTATGACAAATTTGCATAAACCAGTTTTCCAAAAGCTTCTAACGAACGTCAGCTCCCGATGTACACGTTACCAAGTTTATATATATATATATATATATATATATATATATATATCTGTACAGAGTGTATAACGCGAAAACTCTGCCCAAGCACGAAACTAAAGTAAATTAGACGCAGGTATGTCTGTACGATGCTTCACACGAGACGATAACTTTATTGTCAGTGTGTGCTGTTTTTAGCGATTCCACGATTCGAGCCTAAAAGTATCGAAACTCGGTTGAAATATCCAGGATAACGATCGTTACGATGGGAAATAAAATGATCATTGTCGACCACAATTTCACCAGATTTTCATCTCTGGTGTGCTAAGAGGGCTTGAGTCACCGAATAAAATACGAATGAAAGTATAACTGTAATGCGATTGATCGTATGAAATTTTATTTCCTAATTATGAGAAGAGTATAATCAGGCGAGGAAATTTTTGTCTTTTGTATTTGGGATAAATATGTGAGGTGAGCAGCCCCGATCTTGTTAAGTCACAGAAATATATGGGTATGATAAAACGATAAATAATTAAAAATTGAAACCCGACAACGTGATATGTTTCATAAAATTATGTGAATTAAAAAATCTTAACTCAATTTCACAGTTCTCGAATGCGTTCCTAAAGTGACGACGTTCAGGAACTTGGAGTACTTTAATGTACTTCCCGTCATTTCGACATCTCACATCTTGGGGATTGAGCGTACGATTTTATTTTTTTATTCCCAGATCGGGAAAATACTTGGAACACGTAAAAAAAAAAGCAGCACTTTATTTTGGATTCCCTAATGTATCGTACAACTTTCAAAACTCATTGGTACAGAGTGAATATCTTCCATTGACATTGGAAAAAACTTTTGCAAATATTTCTGCCACTTCTCATCTTCGATAAGCGCATATAAACTCGCTATCTTCGCTTCGAAGACTCCCCGAGGGAAACAATTCGAAAGAGTTGGAAGTCGCTCGAGTGCTTATCTATACCGGATCTTGGCACTCGCGTTGCCGCTATATTTCTGCTCGAGAGAAGTTTCTTATTGATCCGAAAAATAAAAATGCCACAAAGGGTAAGGAAAAAAAAATACATATATACGAGAGAAAATGGAAATTATAGAGCCCGATATCGTTCAGCCAGATACGATATTATATGGGATTTTATTATATATTGTGACAATTGACAAAATATCGTACGGTACACATTCGTAAAAGTCATATCCGTTACATTACAAGTTTATTACGACAACATTTATTTATACCGAAAAGAAAAAATTTATTCCATTATAAAAATCTGAAAATGTATTCAAAATACACATTTGAGATTTATATTTTTGACATTAATATACGACCAGGAGTTATATCCTATGTATATATTTTTTGATACATTTCTTCTTTACCAAAGCCACATCGAATTTTTTCCATCGAAATTCAAACGAATTTCTAAATTCTCTCGGTTCATTCGTTTTTTTTTTTTTTTTTTAATTTCTCCATTGTACATTATTTCACGTTCATTTCGTTGCCAGCGTTTTGCACGATAATTCTCAAGTTCGTTTTGTTCATTGCGGGAGTGCTCCGTGTCGCCCGTAGGCGAGACAACGAATAAAGAAGCGTATATGGATGAAATTTTAGCCCGAAAATTCCAGAAACGAATGAGCCCGCGTGTTTGTTGGCCTGCGACGGGCGGCGCGAAGGTGGTACCTATACGTTTTATGGTGGTTTGCCCGAGCTCGCGGGTACAATTTACGAAGCATGCAGCACTCTTCATTGTACGTATAGCGTGTCTGTTTTGCTGGTACATAGAGCGTGTATATGCACCGTACATACACACACGAATGCACATAAGCATGAAGAGAGAGAGAGAGAGAGAGAGAGAGAGGAGTGGGAGAAATATGCTAGTGATACAACTTCTCTTGAGCGCAAACGTATAAAGAACTTGTGTGTGTGTGTGTGTGTGTGTGTGTGTGTATGAAACAGAACCTTTTGCTCACGATTTCTCCGTCTCGCTCTCCCTTGCGCTTTTTTGACTCACCATCTACACAAGTACATGCACAAGTGCATATAACCTAGTCCAGTAAAGGCGCGAGCGATGTGAAATTGCATCGGGTCGCGAGAGTTGGCGCGCAATAAGGAACGAGGGGAGAAAGAGCGAACGAGCCAGAGGCGGTCGCAGAAGAGATGCGCTCAAGGATAAATCGAACTAGTTAATGGCCATTTTGCTGTGGTAACAGCGCGGCACTGAGCCGCCCGAATGAAACGGATACTAATGTGGCTCTGTATGGCCAATAACTGTATTATTTCTGTTCTCTTGGCTGGCCAATCACCTTACCGTTTGATCACAGAGAACCAGAGAGCGAGCCGAAAGCTATGGAGCGAGAGAGAGAGGGAGAAAAGTTGCATTTGCCAACCGGATAGAGAGCGAGAGAAGGGAATAGCGGGAATCGCATCGGCGCGAGTGAGACGGAGATTAATCTCGCGAGTATATGCAGTTGCACTGTCTTCGCTTCCCTTGGTGGGGTTGACGGCGGTAATACCGTGTGAGCTGCCCGAGACCGCGAAACTACGAGGGTAGGGGGGATAGATGAGAGAGAGTGGTGGAACGAAAGTGCATCGACCATCGCCCGTGTGGGGATGTACATTCCTCTTGCTTTTTGAAAAAAAAAACCACGAAGCTTTAAGAAGGCGCGCTGTACCCCCCACTATCGAGAGTACGAGCTACGCGGTCTCCTAGCCTCGACCATAGACCATAGAGTGCTCCAAAGTGATATCTAACGCGATTCTAACGCAACGAAATACGCGCAATTCGATTTTATGCGAGATTTAATGAAAAAAAAAAAAAAACAAAAACGACGCTATCGGTGCGGACATCACGGGGTAATCAACGATTTATCGTTTACGTGTCATCCCCGAAACGATTATCCTTTCACGTGTCTTTTTTATTCTACGTTTTTTTTTTTTGCGTGCATGGATTTTTTATTTTCGTATATTCCTTATCCTTCGTTTCGTTTATAATTTTTTTTAAACGTTCCTCGCGTTCTGATAAAAAATTTCTCTTCTCGCTCTGCATCTCTCGTTCTGTATCATTTTCCTTGCAATGTCACTCGTCTTTCGCGAATTCGAATTTGTAATCTCTCGAGACACTCTTCACTATTCTCGTTTTCACATCTTTCGCCTCTTCCAGACTTTTTTCTCAGCTTACTTCGTTTCATTTCTTTTCATTTCTATCGCTCACGTATACGAGCACAGCGAAAAATAATTCTTTTCTTCGTTTTTGGCTGATTTTTTTATTTTTATTTTTTCCCCCCGGAGCAACGATTTTGCGAGTAAAGAACGGGGAATCGCCTGGTCCCTCTCTCTCTCTCTCTCTCTCTCTCTCTTTCTCTCTCTCTCTCTCTCTTCCTCTGTATGTGTGTCTGCATAGTTCTGGGTGGTACTCGTCCATTTATTTGATCGTTTCGTGGCTCTCTTTTTTTCTTTCTTCCTCTCGTCTTATTCGTTTTCTCGTGCTCGAGCTTCTTTTCTCGATTGCTTTCTCGGACTATGCCAAACAGCGAACACCAAAAGCTATCCCAACTGCTCTACGCTGAGAAGGTTTTTTTTTTGTTTCTTCTTTTTTTTCTTCCTTTCATTTCTCTCTTCGATCCCTCGCGAGAGTCCCGCGAACTCGATGTTTTTCTCTCCGAGTCGTCGCGATGTAAGACGCCTCTGTTCCACTTATGAAAAACTTACGCACTCACGTCGTACGTTTGTCAGAGAGCGCAATTTCTTAACGTCTTATTCATTTCCTTCTTTATTAATGAAGCTTCGGAGTCGCGAAAATTGTTCTATTACTTTTTTTCAATCATTCTGGATATATTCATTCGAGAGTTTATTCAGAAATGACGAAGGATAATGACAAATTTGTTTTCACAAAAAAAAAAAAAATTGGTCAGTCGAGTTATTTTTCCGATAGATGAACAGAGAATTCAGGTAATCCTCGGATGATTGAGTTTTGAAAATGTGAAAGAATCCCTGGACGTTATGAACCGTCTTATTTTCTCGATAACGAAGCCTCTCTTATGAAGAATTAAGAAATTTTGAGGTTCAAATAAAAGCCGCGACGATGCAGTGGGAAAATTTGGTAAATAAGGTTTTTCTAAATTCTATTTTCCTTCTCTCCAGTTCTCGTATATTCTCGATGATCGGTAACAGACGCAGTTTATAAGCAAATGTGAACTCGCGATTTAGTAGTATAATGCATTTTCGTCACGTTTACCAATGATCGGTTATTAGCAATAACATTCGATTGTAATCGAGAGAAAAATTTGCAAATAAACACGTACATGTGTGATACTAATCATAGTTAAAAAAAAATGTAAGTAGTGGATATTCAAAATATCAAAGAAACCATTCTTTGTTCAGAGTGGGCGCCCGAAAAAGGATCTTTATTTTTAGCTTCGTGAACAATCCAGCGAAAAATCTGTTTTCCATTGTAAAATTGTTCATAAAATA
>OY751314.1:30272868-30390368 GCA_963564615.1 Rhorus exstirpatorius | reverse complement strand
AGAGAGAGAGAGAGAGAGTTAGAGACAAATGGAGGAAAACTCGACGAGGTTTCGCGAAACGCTCACGGAACTAAACAGAAATGAGACGAGGCTGAGGTAAGACGTTTAATGAAATCAGCCAGGTTCTACCCTCGTTCTCGTCCTCATACCTATCGTCACCTCTCTTTGTCTTTCGTCTCGCAGCTCCATCTCCGCGTCTTTCTCACTCCATGGTGAATCTCCGAGTGTGCCTCAGCGCTGTTTTAATTATACCAGGTATCTCTCGCTCTAGCGTCATTGCAGCTTTCGCATATCCTCAATTTTCTCTTTCTCCACTTTCCAGTATTCTCTTTGTCTGTTTTCCAGACAAACTACACATGCACACTCACGTACGGGGTCGATACACTGGAGACGTTCGCAGATTTCCACACATATTTTACCTCCCGGCTTACCCAATTGTACACAAAGTATTCCAGTGGCTATATGTATATGTACATGTGCCTGATTGCATCACGAAGATTCCCAGGATGATTAGACGAAGACGTTACGAAATTAGTGCGTCCCAAGTTGAAATTGTCGAACTCCCGGGCGCCCGACTACGATATCCCCATGTTGTGAATTTGGCTTCACGCCCTGGGGACACGCAAACGCTTGTCAATATGTTGGGAGGTGTAAATACATGACTAAAGGTCCGGCTGAGAAAGTGTTTTGTTATAAAATTTATATTTCTATGCTGAAACAGTCGAAAAATGTTATGTATATAATGACGTTTGGGATTGCACAAGCAACGAAGGCAAGGACGAATTTTTTAACGGAGATAAGAACCGTTGGACGTGTCGAAAACCCCAGTAAATAACTGCGAGCATATATCGAATGATAACTGAGACATAATAAAGGTACGAAATGTTTGTGGACTGTATTTGCCATTGACAACGCTCCCGTAACATGTACTTAATCTCAAGTACATTTGCTGCTCTATAGACCGACCGTATCGACTCTTGCAACGATGTGAAAGCCACCGTGACTCTTTTACTCGACACAACTCGCGTTGTGGCCACTTTTTTTGCTTTCCGAAAATTTGTTGGCCGAGTATTCAACGAATTAAAGGCTTTTCGAGGCTCGCACGGACAAATTTAGTTTTCATTTTATTTTTAATTTGTGTTATATTTTTACGTGTTACACGTTTCCCGTGTATACGCCCCTGATACTTGACTGCGATTGCTCAAACGGTCAGAGCCGACGGAGTATCAGTGCCCGAAGTGCCAAGTCCCGAGCTGTTTCAGTACCCGGTGTTCAACTGTATAGCTAATGAAAACTGTGAATTGCTTGTGAAGCAATTGTGAATTACTTTTTTTTTTAAGTGGTATCTCGAGCACATAGATCACGTGACTACTTTCGCGATGAGGATGCAATAAGGCATCAAAGTAACAAAGACATCGTATTGTCTTTAATTTTCCTTGACCGTGGACGACGCCGCAGTGCCATTGCTCTGGCCTCGGACAATCTCCGTCGTATCTCCCGGGTCACCAAAGAATGTAATACTCTGACCAATTACTCGGGATATCTATAGCATCAAACCTCTCTGATGCTTACCCCTCTCTTTCTTTCTTAATCTTGGCAAACGCAGCGTCTCCTTCCCGTGCCCGTTTTTCTCGTCCAACCAACCTGGATGCTGTTGTCTGCGCGACAGAGACTATCCGGCTCTCGTCTCGGCATTTTTTTTTGTTTTTTCCATCAGCTTCCGTATAATATTTTTGGATTTTCGAAGAAACATTCAAGTTTCGTGCTCGCAGATGGCACATACACGCACACACACATACACACACACACACGCACACACGCGCGCGCGGGATACGAGAATTGAGAAGTGGCGAACACGTCGAGAGAGAAAGATGGTGAGATTATTTACACGACGGTTAAGTCGTCGAGGACAGTACGAGAGAACGGGGGAATAGTGCGGAGACTTCTCTTGGGAACACGGTTGACACACGGCCCAGCCGGCCGGCCAGGAATGTGCTAATGAGATCATTTAGCGCGCTGCTCTTGCGCTCTCTACTCTCTGGGCTCTTCACTCTGTCTCTCTTCTCTTCCCATCTCCGGAGGCTTCGTTGGACCAAGGGGTAAACCCGGCATCACACTCTCACCCACGCACGTATCCTCTTTACCATCACACGCGCCTTTTAGCTTACACCCCAAAGCGTATTATAACACACACACACACACACACACACGGAGTGTATACGACTCTTGGTGCTTGCTGCAGTTGCTCCCTCTGCCTTGGATATACTCGTTCGCTTGATTTACACCCAGCAATGTTTTCATTCGCGTTGTTGTTCGAACCCTCCTTACCTCCTCTATACCACAACGGTTAAAGAATGCTGTTCTTTTCTTACGGATATATACTAACAGGTGGATGGACCAAAAAAACGTGATAAGTTTATCGTTGAAACGAAATTGTTGCTTCAACGAAGCGAAGGATTAGTCGAGAGATATTAAATTTGCATGCAACAAACGAGTGTTTGTAAAAAGTACGTTACTAACACGAAAAATAACTTTTTGCATTATTCCGTGCTCGATAAATTGACTGGCGAGAAACGAGGCAGTCGTTCGACTTTAATGGACAGAGAAACAATGAGTTGATATGATCACGGCTCGAAGATAGTTTAGTGAATAATCCACTGAAACCTTGAGTCCGTCAGTCCCTCGGGACCAGCATTTCCAAATTTGAGGTGGCCGCTGCTACGCTTTCAGGAGGACCGCACATCAGGCGCGCATGCTTGCTGATCCTACTAGTACCTTGTCACGATTTTACATTGTCCCCCCATGAGAGACACTGGCGTATCTACTACCAGGTGACAAAATGGTACGAGCGATAGGAATGGTTAACGGATTATGGTTGACGAGATTGGGGTCCGACTCTATCGTTGAGAGGGCCTACATTTGGATATATTAAAGGTATAAATGGTCGTAGAAAGAGCGTTATAATAAAAGCAATGGTACATGAACTCCATTGTACAAAGTTGATATTAAAATTGCGCGATGAGCCTCAATGTATTCGGTGATGCTTTGAAGGCGAATACAGCTTTTGTTTTAATGAATTAATAAGAATGTTGTTTTTATTGCCGATATTCCAACGTGTACCTCTCCAGGTTTTATGACCGTTCCATTCCCTTTTTTTTCTTTCAATTTCCATGGCCTCCTCAAATATCCGTCGACAGCCGTCTTACACATTATGTATTTGCAACAAGGCACGGGGAAGCTGCAGAAATCCCCCCACGATACAAACGGTCGTTTTGACAGAGCTGGCAGTCCTACAGTGAATCTTCAGTTTCCGAAAGAATCACTCCCCCCACCCCCTCGCCCCCCCATGCGCAATATGGTGCACGGCTAAGCGGTCACCAATCCAAGTAATAAACGTGAGAATCGATGCGCAGAGCATGGAAAATCTCCGGAATTGCACGCCAACTGTCTGTCTATCATTCTTGGTGCTCTGTGGACATTCCGTTAAAATTGCATTGTTCATTCAAAACTCGCTGAAAGTTCATCTTAATTCTGCTCGAACGTCGTGTAAAACTTCTGTTCTTTTTTGAATGTTGTGATTTTTTTAAGATTATGCAGGAATTGCCTTTACGAAACGAACGATCCAAAAGTGATACAAAATGATCGATTTTATGGTTGTTCATTATTAACTTTTGACCTCGTCTTCATGGTCCGAGATTTCATTTCCCGTTGATTTTAGACACCAGTCGACATAAACAATAACCTGCCGTACAATGACGCTTCATTTGCGCTTCGCTCGGGCTGCTTAAAATATGGTTTTAGCATAGTTGACAGGGAACTTCATAACCCGGAGGGGCCAGAGCCAGGCGAGCTCATACCGTTCTATATCCCCGGAGGTTCCGTGGAAAAAGATGATTGTACAATGCTGCGTAGTTCCTGGTAAAACGGTCGCAGCTACGAGATGGTTTCATGAATATATACGAACAAGATTATTTACGTGTATGGATCTCTCTCTCTCTCTCTGTGTGTGTGTGTGTGTGTGTGTGTGTGTGTGTGTGTGTGTGTGTGTGTGTGTGTGTGTGTGTGTGTGTGTGTGTGTGTGTGTGTGTGTGTGTGTGTGTGTGTGTGTGTGTGTGTGGGTGTGTGTGTGTGTGTGTGTGTGGGTGTGACCCTCTCGCCTCAGGGAACCAAAACGATTTCGTGCGTTGTGCCCACATACTCTCGTGAGTGAGACAGGGAGACCCTCGTTCCTCCGGACTCATTTATCCTCGTGCATACTACTCTGATTCTCGGGGCTCTCTGCCTCATCTGCTGGAGCAGGTGTTCTCTCGTAATGTATTTTTGACTTGTGCTCTAACGTCTCGAGTAACTCTGCGAACCCTTTGAACATCATAGTTTTTTTTTTTGTAAGTCCCATGAAATCAACTTATGAAGGCGCTTTTCCATTTATCTGATCCGTTAATGTCCTATTGATCAAATTTGATTTTGTTTATCTTCAGCTACGAAAATCGTGGATTTTGATTCGTTGATCTGACCATCTTAAAACTCAGTGTACTCGAAGAGTAAAATATACATTTTTTATACGCTCGATAGTGTGGACTGTGAACCTATGGAGACGAAGCAGTCCAGTCATTTCAGGCATTTTCTCTGCAATCTTCTACGGAATTGAGTTTGCTTTTGGAGAAGGTTCTAGGGTGTCACCTAAGTTGGAAAATCAAGTTTTCGAGACGCGAGGGTTCGAGCTTCAGCCGTCATCTTCAAAAACACATTTTATCAATCATCTCGTGAACCGTGCATCGTACGATAAAAATAGCAATGACTTTTTTTTTTGTAGATAATAAAATTTTCTACAACTTTTGTTTTAAACTTTTTTCTGTATAGTGCATGGTTTTTGATTCATAGCATGGCAAACTTTTCCAAACATAACCAGTTTTATTGCTACATCAACCGTTAACTATGCATTTAGCAATAACCATGTTTGGAAAAGTTTTCCACGCTATAAATAAAAAACTATACACTGTACAGAAAAAACTTTCGAATGAGAGTTGAAGAACATTTTGTTATATACAAGAAAGGTCTCTACTGATTTTGTCCTATGATATACGGTGCACGAGATATTTGATAAAACGTATTTTCCAAGATGGTGGCTAAAGCTCGACCCCCCCCCCCCCCCCCACGTCCCGCCAACTTGAATTTACACCCAGGGGACACCCCTGAACCTTTCCCAAAAGCAAAATCAATTCTGTAGAAGATTCCATTATAAGCCTACTTTTTCGGCTAAAATGACTGGGCTAAAAGGTTCTCAAGCCAAAGCCAGGTATTGACCCTTGATGCACGTGTCACAACCATGATGCTTTAGCGTGTGTGTGTGTGTGTGTGTGTGTGTGTGTGTGTTTGCTTCCAGAGCATATTCGAACCGTGCAAAAGCGATCGTTAGCCGAAATAGGTGAGGGCACGCGTGAGTCCTTTTCCTTCTTCAACGTCTCCATGTTCTCTTTTCTCATCTCTTTCCCCTCCTCGTAATTCAACGACAAACCACGGTCACAAATCTACTCATAGCGTCGTGGCATAAATATCCCGAGCGAATTTATAATGACAATTACCATAAAAATTGTCACACAATAAAATATTTGGATAAATTTATGGCCAGCATAAAGAGAGGCGTTCACAACACGAGGTTGTTTCATCGTCGACTCTCGGCCGGAGTCTCGGGGCTCTGATGCGCTTGTAGAGCCCCTTTTTCGTTCACGGACCAGGGGCAATCGCAGGAGGTAGGAACTATATCACCCCGGCATAAACACAAATACGATCCCCCTCCCTCTCTTTCTTTCGAACTTGCTATTTTACAGCCAATTATTTTATACGCTGTTTTATCGCTTCTCGCTAGTACACTTCTTCTTGACTTTTCGAGAGAAGATGGGAGTTCTTTCGCTTGCTCTTGCCTTGAGAGTTTCAATGTTTCTCACTCGATTGAAATATTTTCGGAGTATGTAAATGAGTCATCATCCCAATCATTCGATCGTTAATTTTTCATAATTGACCCAATTACATCGAAGGTTTATGATCGATGTAAAAAAAATTATTTCATATAAGTCGAAGGAAAGAGAACTCATTTATCTCATATATTAGCGTAGAAAACAGTTGACGAAGGTGATTTTGTAAGCAAAACCAATCCCTATCGAAAGTCGGGTCGTATCGTACAGAATTTAGGTTTAATTTGACGTTTTCCGAGATTGAACTCACCGCGCTCTATACGAGATACATCTTGGTCCAATTTCTTTGAATGAAGCGAAAGCCAATTATAAGTTTAATTCAGCAACTTTGCATCCGCAACCACGTGCCCTCACGAGCGATAATTAGCCAGCGTGAATTAAATTTACTTACGTTTCGTGAAACAATCGTGAAAGTTTGCCTCGAGCAAGCTTGTCCTATGAGACGTTCCATGTGAGATAAGCGATCGATGATGCACCAAGAATTGGGGATTTCTGGAAGTAATAATAAAATACTAATGTTGTGAATTAAGTTTGTTAAATTGAATTGATCAACATACGCTCAATACCTTGAACTCAAAATATGTTCGAAAATTAAAAAAAAAAAACATTATTCTAGAGCGCTCCCTCGTCTTGATGAGGCCTTGATGTGGTGCAAGCCAAGCCCCGATAGAGAACGTATTTGACTAAACTCATTCTTATCGTTAGTCAATTGTGATGAACGGCATTTTTGGCTTTCCGCATTGTATTCACAAATTCAATCCTAATATGAAAATTACACTAGGCCACGCCCCGTAATTGCTTTTCCGTCGTTTCGATTGGCTCTCGAGTTCGGCAGCCTTCGATGATCGACGATGACGGTCGATACGAATGCGCGCATGCGCTTTGTATCAGCTACGATCCTCGTTTACGCGCGAGCGCACGAAGTTTAAACACCATACTTTTAAATTCACGTAAAAATACGTTTTTATGTACGGAAAAAATTTACACGGACCTGAGCGAAGAATGTACTGTTGGTGCTACTTGTACATTGAGTGTTTATATGTCCGATTGTAACGGGCCATGAATTTGCTTTAATGAAAATCGTGAAAATGGGTGATATTCTCTTGCCGCTCGTTCTCATGTGGAATTACGTACCATAATAGCTGTGTTCTAGGCTCAAACAGTAGTTTCCCGTAATCGTCAATCGCTCGCTCTGATTCGCCGGATGAACCGTTCTGTTTGAGAAGAGCTCTTCCTGGATACTTAAGCCCGTGGCCGGAAATTAATTCGAAAATCCTCTGTCTTTCTTACTTTCTCTCTCTCTCTCTCTCTTTCTCTCTAGCTCTCGCTCTAACTCTCGTTGTACCATGAACTATTTATATGGCTTATTCGATGAAGTGCACACAAAACTCGTATAAGCAAATCTGTATCCAAAACAATACATACGTGTCCGTTGTGTGGATAAATGAGTATCGTACAAATACATTGAGATCACGTTGGCTCCAACGAGAGAGACGCGAACCCGGATGTGCTGCCTCCAATCCTCTTTGCGTAATCTTGGCATAGGAATCGTCATTTTTTTTCCGAATGAATCATGAACTCGATTATAGAATAGCTCTCGAGACTCATATGCAAACGATTCTATTTTATGGAGAACACTAGTACGCGCTCGTTAACTACGCAACCTCTGTTTATCGAGCGACTCATTACAATTTTAATTATTATCGTTATTATTGTTATCATCATTAATATAATTGTAAGCGTTTGAAGTAACGATAAATTATTTTAATGGTTCTATACGAATGTTTCGGATAGCGTCATCTTGAAAGGCGTATATTCGCGCATCCGTAAAGTTTTGCCGAGTCTCTGGGTATACTTCTTGTGTATATATTCTTTGCTCTTCTCATCACGGTTGTACGATGACGCGGCTGTACAGGACATGTCGCTCAAGCGTTCTCGAGAATGGCCGGAAGTCGTGAAATGGGATTAACTCACTCACCTGAATGTGTGTGCCATAGCTCTCGCCAGGCTCGCGTATCCGACGTTTTCGTATCCATCAATTGTTAGCAAACAAAAGGGCTCAAGCCGAATGATTTAACGCGTAAAGTGGAACGAATTGCGCCTCTTGCTTACGGGCGGTCGATGCTCGAACTTCTGCGCGCTTGTGTGTGTGGGTCTTCATCAACCGACGCATGAATTTGTTAGGAGGTGATAATTGAATAGATAAGATGAAGGCATACGATGGAAGGCCGTATCCATTTCAGGAAACCTTCTAGCGAAATCCCACAAACTCCGGTGATTCTTCTGTTTTTACCCCCATTAGCCTTTGGTCAATCTTTCATAGAGCCTCGCATGCCTGTCAAAAATGGGCTAAAACCACACGTAGACTGCTTTACTGGCAAACTGTGAGAAAAATTTTCGACATAGGAATTGCTGAAATTGGAGTAAGCTTATCCATATCGTGGAGAGAGATTAGCCGGGAGGATGGAGAACAGTTATGGAGACGAGCAATTCAGATGTTGAAAAGAGAGATGAGTTGCAGGAATCAGCAATTCGACGATCAGTCGGATGCTTGAAGATCGGTTTTTTCATTATTTGCTATCGGTGCTATTGGCAATGGTACTTTGAAGAAAGAAATATTTTTGGCCTATTGATGCTCATTGGGAAGTGACATTCTCCACCGACTTATTTTATTTGCCGTGGTATCTCGGAAAAACGTGCAGGCTCACTGAGAGATGTTGTATTTTCTGTGACGTGGCACGTTTTCCTGCCAAAAACTAGCAAATCAATCATGCACCCGCCTATTATCAGAGCGGGACGCGGGATGCCTTTATTTTCAGTGACGCTCTTTATTTTGAAGAAGGATACTGCAATCTTTTAGGCCTCGGATCTTCGTGAGGGATCGAAGACCAGCGGGTTCTTGGTCCGTATGATTCGTCGCCAAGACACATCAGCTTGCGGTCTTTCTCGTTGTCGTTTTTTTTTTCTTCTTCGTCCGCCAACGCGGAACGATGAAGACGAAATACGCACTTTGCGTAGAGGAACTTAAATTGACATACTGTATATTAGAAAGACGTATGAGTGCATCCAGTGGGCTTTTCTCTTAGGACGCGTAAATGCGACAAGCTAACATGTGAGAACGGTGCAACTGCTGTTGCGTGTGTGTTTCACTTGCATTTTGGCACCACATTAGAAAGCCTGTGTGTGCGCGTGCGTGCGTGCGTGCGCGTGTAAGTGTAAGTGTAAGTGTAAGTGTAGGTGTGTGCGTGCTCTTGTGGTCCATTTTTGCGTGACACAGGAGAGGCTACAGCGGTGTGAGGAAAACTTCTCGTGATCCAAGGTTTCTGGCACGAATGCCAGATACAGTGTAATCTCCTCCACAATCGAATGAAATTAATGAAATGAAAACTATGTAGAGACTCATTGAATAAATTAATATAAACGGAAAAACCCGAAAACCATTGACATTCATTTTCCCGAGAGTAAATCAGCGTAGCATGGAGCAAAATGCTCTCAGGGTTTCCAAAAATTAATAATTAACATCGCTAAATTCTCTTGACAGCCTTTTACCATTGTCATTGAATAGAAACGTACGTTTGTGAAATTATGTCTCATCAATCTGAATTATTTTCATCGGTACGTATACCATGAATCCCTTAAGGAAGTAACGCAACTACCCAACTAGTCATAAAAAGGTTTGACCTAAGTAGTACTTAATCTGGCAACGTCGCTTTTCGTTGATTGTGTGCGCGTGTATATGTGTGTTCAAATATCCCGTTGACAGCTCATCAGCTGTATCAGTGGATTTTTTGCATATTCGTTAAATTTAATCGCCAGTTTGATATGCCTAAAGATAAAAAGCCAAGATTTCATTGCAAAGGTAAAATAGTTACCGAAAAGGTGTACCGAGCTAGAATTAATCAGCAATAAGCAGGCAGAAACGTTCGGAGCATTTACGGTACAAAAAACCTGCAAAGACAGCGTAACCTCGATATCAAGGAATCAACATTATCAAAATATTTTGATCTGAAAGAGGAAGGCTGTAAATTGTTCAACGTAGAAACGATTGCCCATCAGCTAATATGCAAAAATTGTGATAATGTACTGATAATGATATTTTAAATATCCTCATCATTACGTGATAAGAAAAAAATTTCAGTGTATTATAGGTAGCTCAATTATTTGAAAAATAATTGAGACTGTGTCAATATGCCAAATATTATATTTCAGTAAAAAAATATTCTACGTATGTAAGATAACATGTATGGAAATAAAATTGTATTTGAATACTTAATTTATTTATTTATTCCATTGATATTCAATATAATATGTCGTGTAAACAAAAAACAAAAAATTATAAAAATATGCAGTAGTCAGCCTGCACGAGCTGTTACATACGTTGAAATTTCAAAATGCGCGCTCATAACCTCGAATATGCGACGTTGCAATATTTTTAGAGCGAGTGTCCAAAAATTCGCTATGAGTACTTTTTATTGTTTTTATTATTTCCGTCATAAGTCACCTTTGAATATTTTTGAGCCGTATAAATGATTCTAAGTATTTCATCTCTCTGCTGTTTAAATTTCATTCTGATTTATCCATCAATTACGGAGATATGAGGAATAATGTACAGCTAACTCCGTGATTTCTCATAAGAGGCCATGTTGAATTGGCTTGTAAAGAGATAAAAAGAATTACAAATATCTCGCGTAAAAACCCACCTTGGATCATAAAAATTTGTATGAGTTTTTTTTACATTATAATCGAACATTCTGCCAAGTTTGGTATTTTTCCGTCCATCAATTCTATCTCCTGCGTTACTTCCTTAACTTTTGTAACAAACACATTTGTGTACGTATAAATGAAAATAAACAGAAATTCTATGTATACGAATCTTGTGATGAAATATTCGTGGCTCCCAACTATGGTCATGACAGGAGGGTTTGGGGAAGTTGGATTGAGAGAATCGCGTAACTGGCGAGGCGCCGAGGCTTGCGCAGTATATTAATCTCAGCACTCTTCTCTTTCTCTGAAAAAAGGAAGAAAGTTGGAAAAAAAAACTGTAACTCGCCCCGTAATCATTAACGAGTGTCCCCGCTGGTTTTCCGTCTCGGTACTAACAAGACCCGGAGCCAGCGTAAATGCACATGCACGCATACACATTTCTATACATTATATACGTGTGTACGTGTGCGTATTTATAGCCTTGGGTGCCGACTAAACACACCATAACGCAGGCTTTCTCGCTCATTTTCTCTCACACTTTGACGCATCACCACGTATACTTTCGGCATTTCTCTCTCACTCTTTTACGTTTATATGTACACGGGGCACGATGCAACGACGTGAACGTCATGGACGGGCGTTGGTGCGCGCCTCGCACTTGTTAAATCGGCCGTCTCTTGTCGCAGCATCCCATCGTGTGTCCGTGGCCCGAGGTCCTGCGGTAATAACTGGACGCCATTATAAAATCTCCCGAGGGAAAACCGGCTAAGGGTACTCGCTGCTGTATGCTTGGTGCTCTGCTATCCCCTCTTCCCCTTCTTCACCTGCTGCTCGCCTACTCCCACATATATATCTATAAACATCCAGCAACATGAGAGGAACAGCTTCATCCTCTGCCTTTCTCTCACATCTCTCTCTCTGCACATGAGACCTCTTTTCCCTCTTATAGCCCGTTCCCCTGGTCGTTACTGCCAGGATACGGGATTTTCTACCGTTGACCGCCGATATTTCTTTTGCCAAAAGAAAGCATTACCAATACGAAAGAGAAAGAGAGAGAGAGCGAGAAAGAGAGATCAATTCGTTTTCCCAGTCCTTCTTCCAGTATCAAGCTCATAGTTCGATCTTCCAGTGATTTTACAATTTCTTTTCCCTTTTTTTTAGTTTCTTTCTCGTACGTTTATCCCAATATTCCTGTTCCGTTATTCGAGATGTGAGATTTTTTTCTTTGATCATAAACGTATGCGGAGCGAGCTAGGATACCGATGGCAGGGAGGAAAGATAGCTATGAACGCCGGAAGACCATCAACGATTTCGCTCCGGTGTTGCATCTCGAACACACGAAGTTAAAACATTTTTATCATCAATTTAAATCTATACGTTTGTATAAAAATGTGTGCAGATTATAACGAGCGTTGAGCCTTGAAGTGGGTAGGAGCGATGGTACTGGGCAGAGTAGTGATTACGCCCAATTTATAGTGGGTCGGATTAAGCCGTAATCCCCGGGGCGTACGAGACACGCGCCCCGGTGGTTGGAGTAGACACACAACGTAATAATGATCCGTTCAAAAATATAACAAGTGTGTCGATTCTCCCGCTACTGCGGATGCCACAGTCTGACAATACACGGTCTACGAGTATGTTTAAATTGGAGGATTCTCGAATATACATTCAGTTCAAATATACATCGAGAGAAAAAGGAGGGATATTGAAGAGCCATATTGAAATGGGAATCGATCGAAATTCTATTTTTCTCGCGATTCGATAAATAGTCCAGTCGAGATAGGTTTAAAAATCGGTTCATCTGAAAATAATTGGGGGAAGCAATTTTCTTTTTTTATGCTTGGAGAGGGGAGGAGGTAGTGCATATCTCAATTTTCGGAAAAATCCCCGAATTGCGTTCGCCGCCATCTTGATTTAAAGAGTGATTTTTTGTTTTTTCAATAACTCGCTTATTGTCAACTTTAGAGTGAAAATAATACGATCTAAAGTTGTGAAAAATTCAATTCCCAACAAATTCAGTTCTATTAATTTTAATCCTAGGGTCGATTACAGAGTTAGACTGCAAATTGGGGTAAAATTGGTTTTTTAAAATTATCTCGTTTATTATCAAGTTTATCGTAAAAATGCTAAGAAATAATCAGATAGTAAATTTTATTTCCTACAACTTTTGTTATTACTATTTTTATCGTACGATCGATATTTTCAGATTTATACTAAATTTAGGGGTGAATATTTTTTACTTTCAATTATGTCATTTATTATCAAGTTTGTCATAAAAATGCTAATAAATAGTCACATAGAAAATTTTATTTCCTGCAACATTGAATTTTACTATTTCTACCTTACATCGATATTTTCAGAGCTAGAACTAAAATAGGGGCTATGACTTACTTCGGAGATTATGCATGTATATTGAATTTCCCCTTCCTTAATTATAATTTCGAAAATATCGATCGCAGGGTAAAAATTGTAAAATTGAATGTTGCAGGAAATAAAATTCCCTACCTGATTATTAATTAGAATTTGTAAGACTAACATGATAATAAATAATGTAATTAAAAATAAAAAAATGTCCACCCCTAAATTCAGTAAGTCTGAAAATATCGACCGTAGAATAAAAATAGTTATGAACAAAGTTGTGAGAAATAAAATTCCCTACCTGATTGATTACGAAAATTTTTACGGTAAACTTGATAATAAATGGGATAATTAGAAATAAAAAAATGTCCACATCTAAATTCAGTATAAGTCTGAAAATATCAATTATGGGGTAAAAATAGTAATAACTATCAGGTAGGAAATAAAATTTCCTACCTGATTATTCATTAGCATTTTTATGGTAAAAGCTCGATAATAAACGAGGGATGTATGTGTGTCTGACTGTTTAGCTGGATGGTCCGAATTGAAGCGGAGACTGGGATCGTCCCGGAAGTAATCTAATTTGACTGTTTTGCTGGATGGTCAGAATTGAAGAGGAAACTAGGATCATCCCGGAAGTAAACGACACAAATTAGATTATCCTAGGGATAAAGGCATAAATTTTGAATCACAAAAACCGTGCAAATTGGAAATTCACGGATTGCTTAGTCGCTACTTTATCTTGTTCGTAAAGCGTGATCAGGCGAGTATTTAAATGATATGGTTCATTCATAGAGGAAGCCTTCTGAACGAGCTAATAGGAAAGCGATCTGAAAACTTGTAATTGGCGTGGTTTTCATTTTGTTTTTAAATTTTCAGATAATTCAAGCTTTTATAGTCATGGACTTAGCGAAAATTTTCAAGTAATCTAAAAATAATACTTCGGAAAAAAAAGTTTTTATGACAAAAGCTTCCTTTATAAGGGAACAAAGAGTAAAAAAAGTATTGGATGATTTACGGTGAATAAAAAAAAAATTCATATCGTAACAAATTCTTTATTATTTTTATTTGTCTTTTCAGAAGGTGAGTCATCACTGTCGACGGTATAGAATGGCTTGAAGGATTAAAGTTATCCTCGTATACTGGTGAGCTGATTACATTTACATCGCATTTTATTTTTATGAGAAAATGTTGGAAATATTGCACAATTATATACATTTTTTTTCGCCCTGACTCTCATTACTACTGAATTCTCTTTCAAGTTTTTTCCTCGTTCTCCACGTATTAACAAGATTTTCATCGAAACATTTATTACAATCTTCCCAAGTTTAATTTCGTATCAAGTTCTTTCGGTCTTTCCAGCGTGCAGTACCGCTCTTTTTTTTCCTCTTCTTCCCTCTCATCGTCGCCTTCCCTCGCAAAAACCCGCTGCTATAGCCGGGCAAGCGCAAAAGTTCACCACTACGCTGTTCTCGGCTCGTATTGCACACACGAGAGTTTTCGCTTGCTCGTTGTCGCTCCTCCGTTCATGGACGCGACATAAAGAACTTCATTATTGCGGCGTTTAATTATGCATTTATTTTTAGCTTTCTTTGTCGTCGCTTATTATTACGAAGACCCGTAAAGCCGCGCGTTTTGCAGTAAAATATACACGCGCGCGTGGGGTTGGAATACGGGGGGAACGTGTGTTGTACGGAGAAATCATTTACGCCGATTCCCGGTAAATTCTCACTCGTGCCTCTTTCCCTCCTTATCCTCCTTGTTCGAGACCTTACATGCACCATGGTGGCAAATTTTTCGAGCTGCTAATGAATTTTCACCTTTTTTTTTTTTACTTCGCCTGATTTGCTCATTAGTTTTATATTTTCGACACCGAATGCTTGCCTGGGCTTCCTGCGCAAGTAGATTTGGACAGCTAATCCGTGGTCGTCAGACAACGAAGACGCGTTAAAAGTATAATTTTCCTTTAATTGCTTGCGATTGAACTTTCTTCTATCAGGCCTGTATCTAATGATTTTAGTTATGCACAAGTTGGTGATATAAAAAAAAAATAAAAACGAGACAAGACTTCTCGGTCTTGAATTGTGTAAAAATCAGAAATAAGACTCAACTGACAAAATTACGAACTCTAACTTGCTCATTTTTCATAAAAGCGTATAATTCTTATAACAAATTTACTTTAATTTTTCAATTTTTTAATGTTTCATTTTATAAATTTATTTATCGCTGATAAAACCGACAGTATTTATCTCCCAAGAGGTTGCAAAGTTCTTCTCATTGATATTGGATACAAATATAAAGCGTGCCATGATTTCACAATAAGGAAATGATGTTGAAGAGCTGTAAAGTATTTTCGATCCCGACGAAATATCGGGGTTAAAAATAAGAGGAATGGAGGATCTGAAACGAGAAATAGCCAGGAGAGGGATGGTGCGAGATGTGTACCAAAATCTCTCCAGCATGATAAGGGCGTATTTTTCTTTGGGATAGGAGGAAACAAGTGAGGATAAGGTAAATGTAACCACATTCGTCGCACGGCACCACAAACAATTACATTTATTAAGCATTCAATGTTTAATATTGAAATTCTAGTAATTTCAAGGTGATCGACAATACTTCGCTAGCGCTTAAGAAAAAAATCGACTAGCGTCTTACGCGGAATAGAAATTATTTTCATCAGTTTATTCCCGTTCGCGTATTATGAAGGCCCTATCAACGGATTTCTTATCGAATATGCCAAGGAATAATCAAAGATTTTTGACGCTCATCGTTTATAGGTTGTACGTGTATTCGAGATAAATTATACAGCTCATTTTGTTCAGGAAAGAGTAGGGTTTTCCATGCGGCAGTTAAACGTCCTGTAAAACTCCGTTGAGCCTTGTAATAATCGTGTTCTATTATTTGGACAAGCAAATCATATATAGCCCTGTCAAGATACCGTTCGGAGACTGCTACACACGTCCCAATAGTCGGACACTGAATATTTCTTGTATTACACTTTTTTTGCATAATTCAGTAATCTATATCGTTTACTATAGATGTTATTATGTAAATACAAATTTTTTTTTTAGACTTATGCTGTTAAAATACAAAAATATATACAAACAATGCATAGTCTTTTCCTCAGAATTTTCATTAGTCAATATACGATATTTCTGGGCAATACTTAATTGAGCTAACATAAATGAAGAATTTAATTAGGCACTGACAGCAGATTGAGCTAAAATTTGGATGGAATGTAGAGGAACAAACAACGAATTGAATGATTATTCATAATTACATTTTTCAGGCAGAGAAGTCTTGAGATATGTAAAAATATTAGTTTGTCTTTGGAGATTGGGACATGGTCGACCATTGGTACATTTATCTTACACTTGCGCTATCTCTTACCTCTTGGCTCTACACTTCTTTTCCGTTTGATCGCTTTTAGTTCTCTTTCACACGTTTATCCGACGCCTTCTCTCGAGAGGCATCATATCGTCATCTCTCTCTCTCTCTCTCCCCCCTCCCCCCCCCCCCCCCCAATATATGTATTAGCGTATAAACCAAGATGAAGAGTGTAGCTCATCTGTAATTTAATCTTCCACACCTACGAGGATCTTAATCATGAAATTATTCCGGAGCTAATATCGAAAAAAAAAAAAAAAAAAACAAAAAAAAACGAAGATTGCGTTATTTCCCTCCATCTTCTCCGGCTCACCCCTTTTCTTCACGCTTCGCGGACGAAGAGCACGCGGCGAGCTCGTCGAGCGAGTCCGAGATCTCCCGATCACGATCCATATCCCCCTAGATTACAGCTCGCAAACGCTTTTATCAGGACGGTTGAATCGGCGCGAGGCAGAGAGGATATGCGGCGATGCGAGCGCGGTTCGTATACGAAACTTGAGACAGGGAGAGAGAGAGAGAGAAGAGGGTTGAATGAAGAAAAAGAAAGGATGAGAGTAGAGTAGGTTGGAAGATGGTGGGAGGCGTTCATAATTGAAATTAATTCATACGCGGGAACCGATTCACTTTTTACGTCATGCCCGGCATGATGCGATGGACTCGTTCCTCGTCCTCGAGCCCTTTTCCTCTCTCCCACTCTGTCCTCCGACCATTGTCCCGCGTCGACGTTTTTAACATAAATTAATCTCCCTTTTACCTCATTAATTCAATATTCCCGGAACTAACGTTACAGCATAGTAATCGGATTTGATGAGACGGTAGAGAATAAATTGACAACGAATGGAAACGGGATGAAAAATTTAGAGAGCGATTTTGCAAAAAAAAAAAAAAAAAAAATTTATTTTTATTACTTTGTCTCACACGTCACATTTATTAATTTGACACATTTTCGACCAAAAACACGTCAGAAAGTATCGATTTGCAAGCGAAATTTCATTCGATTGACTTATCGGATCGTTCCCCGACTCCAGAGTACGTCAAAACAAAAGGAAAAGATCCTGACCTGATAATAGTAATAACATGTTTAATCGCGAATAGGCCGGATGGTTCGGGCATCGTTGACTTTCATGATTCCCTGTAAGACCCATTCAACTGGCTCCAGTCATGATAAACCGACGAAAGACAAGTAACTTTTCAGAAAGTGAGAGTTCCATTTTCACCTGACACACCGATATAGGGGGCTTATTTCACGTGCCATAGCCAATTATACTAAAAGAATCGTTTGATCCAATGAAAAGGTATTTCATACAATGGTTGTAGGGTTTCATGAATAATTAACAATAGTGAATATAGATCGTGTAAACGTCATATGTTCTCTGAGCAAGCTTACTATATACGTTTGTAAAAAGAAAAACCATGAGTATCCAAAAATCCATACACGTATGTAATATATACTTGTATGCAGCTCAAGTATTGCCAACGAGGGATGTGCGCAAGACGGAGGGAGATACAGGGAGAGAGAGAGACAGAGACAGAGACAGAGAGAGAAAGAGAGAGAAAGAGTGAGAGAGACAGAGAATCGGTGAGTGTAAAGCAGCAGAAAAAGGGGGTAGCGTATAGGGGTGTATAGTATACGACGTAGAAAGAGGGAGAGGTTTGGAAAAGCAATCCATATATGCAGATCTGAGATTCACCGGCGCGCCAGCGGGTTCGATTTCCCGGTCTCGAAGTTATTATCACATATATTAGACAGCTGACCGTGCGTCGCGAGCGAGAGAGGAAAAAAAAGGGGATAGTTTTGGCTCCGAGTGGTGGCTGGAGCTAGAGAAAATTGAGAGCCGAGCTTTTCTCGACCACGCCAACCCCTCTCATTCTCCGAGCAGTCGGCTAGCCAGGCCCCTTCATACGAGATACAATATCGTCCACGATTCGACTCGGCCCGGTCTGTGGTTATGGTAAGGAACCCTTTATTGTTTTATATTGTTTCCAGGGCTCCCCCCTCTCCCCCCCCCTCCGTCCCGCTTTTATCGTATATTCGCGGGGGTTTGTGGGCATATAGAAAAGGAGTGGAAAACGGATAAGGATAGAACGCGAAAAAACTGAGGGATATAAGCCGAGGAATATAAAGAATCGACATAAAATTGGTACCGAACGTACGATCGCTTTTTCTTCCCCCTTCTCTCGTTCGTTTTCCTCGGGCCGGATATCGGGATAAGGCAAGCGAGAACTTGTTGCTATGTTATATTTATACCAAAATGGAATACACGTCCGTGGATGTCTCGGTGAGATCAATTACCGTGAAAACTATATATATAGCAGATGATTACTGTAAATTTTCTTCGGGTCAGAACGGAAATTCGTGCACGTGATAAAAAATAAAATATAATAAAGGATGCGGAGAGTGTAATGAGTATCGTCGGTCTTGTTCGCGTGATCGTGCTGCATCGGCAGTGACGATGGATCGATCCGAGATCACGCCCGATAATCTAATACATGTATATATATATATATATATGTACGTAGATAAAAGTGAGAGAAAAAGAGCAAAGAGTGCCAGAAAAGCATCAATCGATCGAGAGACCGCAGGCCAATCGAAATCGGTATTGAGAATATGATGATAATACACATGCTCGAACGATGTGCATCGGCTATGGGCGCTCACCTTCGCTCGAAATACATACAAATACATAATATGTATATGTGTATAAAATATGTATAGGATACTTGAGATGCAGCTATTACGGCGGCTTGCACGGACGCCTCATTGGCGAGGGTTGTATTTACCTTGCGGTTTCAATCTGGCCTTATTTAAATATAAATTACATGGCCCGAGCGCGCGGATTGTCCGTTATTACGATGTGATATATATATATATATATACATATACATATATAAATGTAAGTACGTGTTATACGAACTGCTGACAAATAAAAGGGCATGATCCACATCACTTTGCGTGATAAATCGTACGGATTCCTGCCCTTTTTTTTCTCCAGTACTCGCAACTACACACTTTAATGGGCTTTTACAAAAATAACGTGGCACCTGATGAGAGCGATTCGAAATTGCGGAAGCGAAGGCAGAATGCTGTCGAGATCGCTGCGACTACTCATCGTGAGATTTGAAGCTTCTAAAATAGAACGGCTGGTGCCTCTTCCTTGAATTTAAGGGGGCATTACACTTTCTCGGTCGAAAATTTTAATAATTTTTATGGAACTGATTAAATTAATGAAAAAAACATTTTTCGAATCTGTAATATTTCTCACATACATATATATTTCAAAGCTTCAAATACGAGAAAATTTTTTTACATAATTAAAAATCAGTTCCATAAAAATTATTAAAATTTTCGACCGAGAAAGTGTAATGTCCTCTTAACAAGTATAAAGATCTTGAATGCATTCAGCCTTCCTGGCAGGATTCCAGCTGGATTTATTTCTCTTTTTTATAAAAAAAAAAAAAAAAAAGCTGTACAAAAAAATTGGGATGAACTTAAGATATTTTTGGGTGCATTTGAATTGTGCAAAGATACATTTAAGTGGTTTTGTATTGAGAACCACTGTGGAGCGTGGCACCCTTTGTGCACTAGCGGATACATATAACGATCATTACGCGATCGTAATGGCGCGAGATTGTTGGTCTCTCCTCGGGGCCCTTCACGCTTGCGTCTTCCCGATCTTTCGGTCAGCGGTGTGCCTCACAATAACCATCGCCCTTGGCTCTGAAATACTTGTATGCATGTGCCGGAAACAACCAACTTCGTTTACGATAAACTTTTTTACGTTCAATCACAATGAGATGGATCAGAGCGCCGCATGCAATTTTAATCATCACCGGAATCATTATTCCACATCAGCTTTGTTGCGTAGTTTTGATGGAGTTGGATGTGGGTTGAACGAATTACGGGTCTGAATGTATTAAATTTATTGTTCCCGGAGTAAGATATTTCGTAAAATTATGTAATAGTACATTTTGACACGATCACGCAAAGGCTTTTTTGACGAAACGAGAGGATTACGGCACGAGCCGAAGGCGAGTGCTGTAACGAGTTTCGTCAAAAAGCCTTTTCGTACGAGTATCGAACATAATTTTTCCTCATGAGAGCCGAGAAAGCGCAACGAAGTTGCGATTTCGAGGTTAGAATGAGGAAAAAACTTTTTCTCATATTTGAAGTCTTAATATAAATGTCAGAAAAATTACAGGATCAAAAAGTGTTTTTTTTTTATATATTTATCAGTTCCATAAAAATTACTGAAATTTGCGAGCGAGATCTCGGTCACACTTTCAAAAGTGTAATGTCCCCTCAAATTAAAATCATACACTAAATCGCGAGTGGTGCACGGTCAGGCATAGATCGAGTTGGCGTGGAGTGCTCGTTCATATTATCAACTTCTTAAAATCAAAAGGGCGTAATCTTCACTGCTTATCACGTAAATTTATGGAGGCTTGACTTTTCCTTCTTCTCGGCAGTCCCCATATGTATCTCAGTACATTTTGCTGTCCATGAGATAGTATGAGGCCCAGCACGAGACGCACAATGCCGGAGAATTGGCGCGCTTCTCTCGACAATATGTGACTCGAGCGTAGCCGCGCCGCTCGAGGGCAAAAAGTTAATGCATTTTCAGCGTTTTTATCCCGATATTAGAAAACAGTGGTTCTCAATGTTTTCCCATTGCTATGAAAAATTTACCCAGCCCGAGATTCTTCGTTCCGGGATCAATTCGATCGAGATGCGTTGACAACACTCATTGGATATAAAATCGGCAATTTCACGTTCCACACTGCGGGTTGTTTGAAAAATCGCATCGGTCGAATTGACGACGCTGAAGAGCGCCTGGTCACTCAATTTTCGTCTAGGACCATTTTTTTCCAATGCTCTTGAGAAATAACGATTTCTCGGAAGTTTCCGAAAGGGTCCGGATTTTTTTTTTTTTTTTTTTTTTGGGATCGGCGTGACCGATCACCGATCGTGCATAGCTAATTTCCCTCGTGTCTCAAACGACTTTTGTCTCAATCAAACGTTCTCCGGTGGTGACGTAAAAGACTCAAAACGACCACGCTGAAAGGCAAATGAACGAATCTTTGGCCTTGAACGAATTACTGGACCCGTTAATCCAAATCTATGCATATTTTATATTTCCGTTTATGTATGAGCATCGACCTGAGTTGACAATTTTTTTTCGCATATCGGAATTGGGGCAAGTACGTTCGTTATTTATTTCCAAGATAATCGTCAAAGGTTTTCCGGAAAATTTCCATCTTTCAAAAAAGGTATAGACATACAAAAGAGAAAAGAAAATTGAGGATATCTTTGCCAATTTAAAAACAATGCACATTGCTTCCTCATCATTTTTGCCAAGTTATAAGATTCCTCTACGAGGAAAGCAACATTTGAAAAGACATTTTCTCACAGAGGAACATTTGTGAATGAGCCAAAATTGTAAGGAAGTAATGTGTAATTCTGTTTTGTTTCCGTTACTCATTAGGGAGGTACGGCTATTTCTGTGGGCGGTGAATAAGCGGAAACGTTGGCGCGGGTGAGCGCGGCGAGCGAGGTGCACGCATGAAACAAGAGAGAGAGTCGGAGTTCTGACCATTTTCAACCGGAAAATTGAAACTTTTTTGTGATATAGTGCTTGAATTACACGGTGAAGAGTAATTTTTCAATTAATTACAATATCTATTATATCTGGTCTATCAAATTTCAGTTTTCCAACGGGTGTAGTTGGATACGTGAGCAGCAAAACCGTGATCACCGCACTTCTGGTTAACCATCTCCATAAGACGATGTGTTTTAGTAACTCAAACTGCTCGACTTTGCAATTTTATCACGAAAAAACTAAACGGTCAATATAGCTCAAATTTTGGCAATAGGCGCATAAAGTATTCGTCAAAAACATATAAAAATTTCAAGTCCGAAAGTTGGATACGTATATATAGCAATGATCGTACCTCCTTAAAATGAGTTTTCTCGAAGCTCGTGCATGATTCCTGTAACGTGGTAAGATAAATTCGTCAATCACGTTCCCCAATTATACGAATAATGAGGAATGAACATTCGGTAATTAATTTCAATTTTCTAGGACCCTGAGATTATGTCGAATGTCGATGTTCTCGTATGGAATTTATTTCCTTCAAGTTTTCCAACGCGTGTCATGAGGACACATTTAACGATCATACATACACCCCTTGTAATGTTTTTATCTACCTAGTAAAACGTAAATATGGGCTGTATATACGTGCAAGGAAACTCACACGAATTAATATAGAGACCTCCTGTACGTTGGGTATCTATACATTAATCTGTGTTAGTGGAACGAAACATTTTTAATTTGATGCACCATAAGGCACGTACATGTAATTCGTGGCGGTTATGAGAGGGCGAGCGAGAACCGTACGAAGGAAATAGCCCGAGAGACAGGTGCTACCCGGCAGATGGCTTTCCTTTCGGTGTGGTATGAAAAATAAAAGTTCACGAGGATATTTTTCGTTCATTCCATTAGATCCCCCATAGTAGCAGATTTTACACCTTATAATGGAGTCCCATTCTAATTACCGCTTTTCTCCAAAGTCAAATCTTTCATTCGATTAAGCCCGGTTCATCAAACCAGAGCGAACCGCTACACTGAAAAAAAAGTTTCCCGATTCGAGCCATAATTATTATTGCTTCAGCCATATTATATGGGAAAATACGCTACTGCCATACCATCTAGGTAATAAAGCCATACAAATATGACTGACACAATATCGTTGGCGTAAGCATACCACTATGTCATGACAGACATATACCCAATAGCTCCGCGAATCTGACAAGTATCTCTATTTCAGCAATACCATAGTCTGGTTGAGTTCACCATCACGAGTTATGCGTATGACAACCATACTAGTATAGCTGTCTTATAAACGCTAGCATACGAGGTAGACGAACACCAGCCATACTAGTATAGCCGAAGCAAGCATATACAATGTTGTTTCGTGGATAGCAGTTTTGTCAGTGTAGGCAGAATTATTTGTATACCAACAATACTAGTAGAGCTGTTTTATAAACGCTAGCATACGAGGTAGACGTACCAGCCATACTACCAAAAGAATATGGCTGAATTATAAATTCATTTTATATAGATAAATTACAGGATATTGTACCTACCTATACTCGTATAGGTAGGTATATATAGTAGGGGATATTCGGGTCACAGTAAAAATTCAGCCAATATGTTTCATAATCATGAATATTTATTTTAATCATCTGTTATCGATAATGATATTCATACATAAATATTTTGCAAAAGAGACTTGATTTTTAGAGCTAATGAAACACACCTGGAAGTTTGAGAGAATCCATGGCCCGGAGACATATGATACTCTCCTTGCAGGAAAATGACAGTTGACCTAACCTACAAAAATTCGCTTGTTATACGATTGGCGTTTATATAACAGAAAAAATAGTCCTTTTTTACATATTCCGTAGATAAGTGAGAACAGACTTACCTTCAAATGTTGGTATAAGCTCATCAAGATTCCGTTCGTTCAGTTTCTTCTTCATAAACTCGTTCATTATCAAATTTTGCGTAGCGAGGTTTCGTTTTCGCGCGAGGCAGAGGCATGGACACCACGCGTTAACAGATTACTGTAGGTGTTCCAAAAACGTAGTATAGTTGCGCGAGCCATATTAGTATAGCTATGTGTCACAACGTTATTCTCGCAGCCATACTATATGGTTGAAATAGCTAGGCATGTAAAAATCAGCTACTACAGCTGTTTGAACAATACAGTGTAGTTTCGCGAGCTATGTTAGTATGGCTGATTTACAAAAACGATAAATTTCCAGCTATTTATAATGACTAAGCTAGCCAGACGATTGAGTGTCGTCCACAAAGGCGCAGTATAGGCGCCGTAGACAAAACTGCTTTGCTTTCACCAGCGATATTATTGTTGAATTAGAAATACTTCACTAGTCATATTTGTATGAACTTTACGGCAATCGGGATTTTCTAAAAGGGCTACTGCATTTTCTGTGGGGGCAATATTTTTTCACCAGTATACCTATAACTGGCCAACAATAACAGTATTGTTGTAAATCCCGAACCATTTTTTTCAGTGTACCAACAATACTAGTAGAGCTGTTTTATAAACGCTAGCATACGAGGTAGACGTACCAGCCATACTACCAAAAGAATATGGCTGAATTATAAATTCATTTTATATAGATAAATTACAGGATATTGTACCTACCTATACTCGTATAGGTAGGTATATATAGTAGGGGATATTCGGGTCACAGTAAAAATTCAGCCAATATGTTTCATAATCATGAATATTTATTTTAATCATCTGTTATCGATAATGATATTCATACATAAATATTTTGCAAAAGAGACTTGATTTTTAGAGCTAATGAAACACACCTGGAAGTTTGAGAGAATCCATGGCCCGGAGACATATGATACTCTCCTTGCAGGAAAATGACAGTTGACCTAACCTACAAAAATTCGCTTGTTATACGATTGGCGTTTATATAACAGGAAAAATAGTCCTTTTTTACATATTCCGTAGATAAGTGAGAACAGACTTACCTTCAAATGTTGGTATAAGCTCATCAAGATTCCGTTCGTTCAGTTTCTTCTTCACAAACTCGTTCATTATCAAATTTTGCGTAGCGAGGTTTCGTTTTCGCGCGAGGCAGAGGCATAGACACCACGCGTTAACAGATTACTGTAGGTGTTCCAAAAAGGTAGTATAGTTGCGCGAGCCATATTAGTATAGCTATGTGTCACAACGTTATTCTCGCAGCCATACTATATGGTTGAAATAGCTAGGCATGTAAAAATCAGCTACTACAGCTGTTTGAACAATACAGTGTAGTTTCGCGAGCTATGTTAGTATGGCTGATTTACAAAAACGATAAATTTCCAGCTATTTATAATGACTAAGCTAGCCAGACGATTGAGTGTCGTCCACAAAGGCGCAGTATAGGCGCCGTAGACAAAACTGCTTTGCCTTCACCAGCGATATTATTGTTGAATTATAAATACTTCACTAGTCATATTTGTATGAACTTTACGGCAATCGGGATTTTCTAAAAGGGCTACTGCATTTTCTGTGTGGGCAATATTTTTTCACCAGTATACCTATAACTGGCCAACAATAACAGTATTATTGTAAATCCCGAACCATTTTTTTCAGTGTAAGGGCCGTGATCTAACTAGTCAACTATATTTTGGATTCTCGACGTCAGATCAGCAATAAATTGTTAACTGCTGCAAAATAATTTAATAAAAAGCGGTTTAATATTGAAGCCAAAGATACCGAGTGAATATTTAAAAAAATGACAATTAACCTTGAGGTCCGTGGTCATCCGACTACTATCATGGTTTTCGAAACTATCGAAATTATGCACTGACTAAGATACAGAACATTCACCAGTGATATTGCAGTTGGGCCAATTAATGACAGCAGTCTCTCCGAAAACCCATTATACCTCATTACAGGACTATTTTCGTCCATGATGACCACCAGAGCATATGGTGCTTCACATTGGATCAGGCCTCGCAGAATCGCTTCACGCACGAGAGAGTAGTTGATATATCATTTTCAAAATTACAATATTTTTAAATCGAACTTTGCCAAAAAGAAACTTCAACTCCGTTCTGCACAATAAGAATGGTTCATTCAAATAAATTATATTCCAAGTTTAACAAAATTATAGGTCTCATGATTCATATGAATTTTGATGAAATCGAGCAGTATTTTATTAAAATGCGCTTCATCAAATGCAAATAAATACATTTTTCTTAACCCCCCCCCCCCCCTTCCCCTCTCGATATAATTCGGCTAAGGTAAATTTACTCTCGCGAATACCCGTCACCATACAGTTTTGCTTCTCGGTGTACGACGGGCTATATATATTTATGTACGAGTGAGGAAGAGAGGGAGAGTCACCCTCTTTGTTTTCCAAATGCAAATGAGTGCTCTGGCCCCTAGTCCGCTATACATATATATACATATATATACGCGTCGGCCTTCGACTACTGTCCACCCTCGCACCATACGTTCAACGGGCTGATAGCCCATCCCTGTGTGCCCACATACTCCCTTATTTCGAGATACATTGAAACGCGCAACGCAAATGCATATTCATACAAGAGCACTGCGCATATACATGTACAAGCGCGAGGGTGTGTGCATGAGAGGTTATTAATTAACCGGAAGCCTAATCAAGTCTCGACGGACTCTGTTCTACGCGGAGAGAGAGAGAGAGAGAGAGAGAGAGAGAGAGAGAGAGAGAGAGAGAGAGAGAGAGAGAGAGAGAGAGAGAGAGAGAGAGAGAGAGAGAGAGAGAGAGAGAGAGAGAGAGAGAGAGAGAGAGAGAGAGAGAGAGAGAGAGAGAGAGAGAGAGAGAGAGAGAGAGAGAGAGAGAGAGATAGGATGAGAGTCGAAGGGGATTGCTGACGGCATACGTGTTTGCGGCTTTGAATTCCGTACCCCGATATCGAGGGATGGCGTTTTGCTCACCCCTGCCAGCTCAACTCCGCATGGACACTCTCTTCCTGCTTGTTAATTCAACCAGCACTCTGTCAGTCCTCCTCGAATGTGTGCACGGAGTATGATTAAGGGTCAAGTTATTTTTTACGCCCCCCTCCCCTCCTCATTGGTATTGCGATTGAATAAAAGTTTTTGAAATTTGTTTTTCTTCTAACTCGCGGCTAAAATATATTCAATTCTAAAAAAATTTGTACACCAAAAGGAGTGAAGCAGCTTATAGAACGGCACAACAGTTATTATAACGAAAATAATGAACCGGTCGATTGAAGTGAATTTTATTCGCTGCATATGGCGAACTACGGTCGAGAGAAGATTACCGATTTTCAGAATTTTGATGAATAATTGTGCAATGTAATATACCAGTTGTTTGTTACTTTGATTTTTGAACAGGAAGCGGAGGTAACTTTAGAGCAATAATATTCTCAGTGGTTTTGAGATTGTCCTCGTATGGATTTTAAGAACGGGCTAGGTGTATGACGGATGTGATGAGTGACTACCGGTAAGGGAGAGTGACGGAGTGGTTAGGTACTTAAATGTCATCAACCCACTGTTACGTTGTCCATGACAGAAAAGTAATAAATGCATGCAGTATCCCACACTTTTTGTGAGAGCTGTCATGTCTTCATGGAAATCATCGATATCCGTGCTGCAAATATAATGTAATGTCTTATATACTTACGAATTTCTCACATTCAAAAGGTATCTGGATTTCCACCATGAAAAATATTTTTTTGCGCATGTTCAATGTATGTCCGATACTTGAATAATAATTATATGCAAATTCAGTTACGAAAGCGATATAGGTATGAATGGTTGCCACGCGACTCTGACGATTACCGATGTTAAGCAGCATTAACAGTGGTCACTGCTTGGATCGGTGCCACGCTCTATAGCTAATGCATCGAGTGGCGAATCGTGAGGCCATCTTTCCAGACTTCCGTGATTCTTATACATTTTTCATAGCAAAACAATAAAAATTCTTGACATGGATGTGCCATACCCTATGGACAGGATCCTATCCCTAAAACCTGATGAAGGACTGTCTCATGAATCACATACACGAGGACCTCGATTTAACGGCCCTCGATTTAATAGACAGTCCCCACCATGTCGCATTTATCGATCCGTTTTTCGCGTGGTGGGAGATGGTGGGGGACGCTTTAAGTCTCCCCGATCAGGCCCGTAGCACGGAGTGCCGATGCGCAGATACAGCATGGGCGGGCGTACGCAACCTCGATTTAACAAGGTGCGATGCGGAGCCGGCCCCGCCAATGGCCGTTAAATCGAGGTCCCAGTGTACTCTGGATTAATTATTAATTCCCAAGTCTCGAGAATCGGGGTATTTTCTCCGGACAAATTTTCTTTAAATTTGAAAAGAATTCATGGTGTAATTTCTAAGGTTATAGTCGAGTCAACAGATTTCGCCTTTGACGACTATCCCTTCAGCTGAGCTGGACGTCTTTTTCCCATTCGCAGCTTTGCCACAAAATTCCTCAAATTAGAAGATCGGTTTGATTAGTTTCGACATTTCAGACATTTTACGAAAAATAAAACCGGAACCTTTAAAACTTTCTACCAGGTATACCGAGTATATAATCGTTAGAACAGATTTGTCGATGCCTCACAAGCAATATTTAAAAAAAAAATCAAAACAAATTAAGCGTGTTTGCCGTTTGCGATCGGGTGACCGTTTTTGGGAGGATTTCATGGAGAGGACAGAGATAATCTTCATGGGCCATATTCGGGGGTTGCGGCCACCCTCCGGTATAGAGAAAACACGAGAGCCCAGGGAGAAGAGAGCCAGCTCATGGAATGTGGGTGGATAAAACAAAACAGAGCAACACCGAAAAAAAAAGAGGAGAAGGAGAAGGAAGAAAGAAGAAAAAGAGGACAAAACAAACGAAGAACGAAATGAAAGTGTGCCTTTGTATTTGGGACTTCTGGAGCGAGTGGAGTGTACTACAGCGGACTGCTGCAAGAGGATATGCGCTGTTGATCGGACGAAGCCTCTCCTTCGTACTCTCCTGCATATGCGTCGCTCTCACTCCTTGTTCTGTAAATTGCAGGACGCGGATATACGGACGCAAGGAGGACGCGGAAGGGCGCAACTGCAATTTGTACCCTCTTATACTGTCCACGGGGGAAGAATGGAGCATTGTCTTGCGGAAGTGAGAGAAAACACGTATTCCCTATCCTCCCTACAACAACCAGCGCTACAATCATGCATACCATGAGAAACGAATTGAGCCTCTATGAAGGCCCCGTGGCACTGCTCTCGAGCGAGAATGGGAATCGATATTTTTAATTTCAGTAGAAGCCAAACATCTGCAACAAAACTTCCCTCCTCCAATCCTATATTCCTCGACATCTCCTCGTTTCTTTTTTTTTTTTTTTTTTCATTTTCCTCCTGGTCGGCAATCCCATATCTGAACTCTCTCGTATATGCGCAGTTATGTATCCACGTGAGGCGAGTCATCATGGCCCAACCTCGACCATTCATTCGTTTCAACGTTAAATACTTGGCACGTTCTCTATATTGAAGGTTATGTATATATATATATATATATATACATGTACGTCAAATTGTGTGTTACGAGAATGGTTATTACGAGCCTATTATTCTTTTTCATCGTGATAAATTTTCATTCATTTGGACTCCACTTTGTTCTCGAACGGTCCATTCATCCTCTTGGATTGTACTTTGCACTTCTCCAATATATAGGCGCGTTTCGTCCCCGAGGAATAGGAAAATTTATTTTTAAAATTTTCCCTGTTCGATGACGAAAAAGACGGACCAACGTGCGATGTAAAATTGAAAAATAGTAAATTTACTTATACTAGGCGTGAACTAGTTGGATATATAGTCGAGACATCGGGATAGATTGTAGATTGAATGATCCTGGTTCCTCCAATAACTGACCGTTCCCCCGAGATTATTATTTTTTCATCAAGCTCTATCTATATGTAACGCGGCTGAATACGTGTATGTGTGCGATGCATCTGCGTGGTGGTCTGGTCAAGGCGCCGAAGATCCAGCAGCCACACGCTCCGGTGTCTGCACTTCGAGATCTATATACATGGGCCATTCGAAGTGAAATCGACATATATCCATGAAACCAGTTTCTTCGAATCACTCAACAATAAATATTGCTCGTACAATCCCAAAAGGCCGTGCAGATTTTTTTTTTTCTTCATTCGCTTCGCTTAGATGCTATCGAATCATGATGCAAATAAATAATTACTTGCAAAAAATATTGAACTAAGTGTCAGCTCCGGGATATGGTTGAGTTCGTTTGATCCGTCAGAGTTTTAAGATTTTTTCTTCAGATTTTCCGAATAGGCATTCTCTTTCATTTCAGAACAAAAATTATAGAGTCCAATGGCGCTCGGGGGCAAGCCTGTGTGTTACAAATTCGGAAATATTTTGGCAAAAATTCCGTGCTTTCAATTAGCAATCTGCATCCTAGAGCGGACGAGGACATGGTTCTACAATTTTTTCCTCGATATTTAGAAACTTTCGATATAAACTAAAAATTCCAGAAAGCGAGAATCCCGAACTTTTCTATTTGGCCTGAAACGTCCCGTACACATAAATATATGGGTGCCGGAGTGTAGTAGAGTGGAGTAGGACGCATATATATATATATATATATATAGCTACTATACTACACGCGTGTACGGCACCCCGAGAAATTGCATCTCCGGAGGCCTCGTAGCCGTCCAACCACCCCATCCACCGACGCTCGCGCCTTTCCTCTTCCCCAAAGTTGCCCCTCTCTCGCGATTCCTTCGCATCTCTCTCCCGCGTTTTCATTCTCGCGGGGGCGTCCGGCATGGCCGAGCGTCGAACCCACCGCCAGCCAACGCCGCGAAATATATACGAGCCAGCAAATTGAAAACTAGCGATCGACCGACCTGAATAAAATATCGTTTAAATTTATTGTAACACCTGCGTATAGCGCGAATAGAACCGTGGCCGCCAACTTTACGAGGGGTATGGTCGGTAAAGCTCGCGGTTTACCAGAGAAATAGACATTGTTCCACGAGAAATGTTAATGAGGACTTCGGTTACAACGTGGAGAAACGAAATAATCGAGATGGGATAGTTTTACGTGTTTTATGAGAATTTTTTCGTTGTGAAAAAGATCGATGTATTCAACAATATACACGGCATCATTGTTGACCATTTAACGAGAACAAATTGCAGGGATATGTATTCCGCCTCTGAAATTAATATCGGTTACTCCTGTGTTTCGAGACCAAATGTACGAAGCTGCACGAAGCTTAACTTCTCTCACTCGCTCTTTCTGTGTTACCCTATCACAGTCTGCTTGTATCTCTCGCCTTTTCCCGGTACACCGCTCGCGCCCTCGTCACGAGACACCCTCGCAATAAGTGAACATACCGGATGGTTCGCTGCCGCTACGTGGTGACGGGCTAAATTAAATTTTCTATTTTGCAACACGGGGTTTGCCCTGACCTCGGTGTGGAACTCTTCTCTCTCTCTCTCTCTCTCTCTCAACCTTACCCTTCTTTCCCCACTTCGTTGCAATCACACGGACAAGTTCGTTGGGGGTTCTCAATGATTCGCTTCCCAAGTGGTCAGCCAAACTTCAAACCATCCGCGAAGTGTCTCCAAAATTGACTCGAATAAGCGCAACTTCTTCATCTGCATCGCAGCTCCCTTTAACGATGCTCGAACGGCAATTCTTCGGCGTTTTCGTCGGTCTTTCAAGCATAAAGATATTCATCGCTATCTCCGTCTTGGCACGAACGTTATAGAACCGCGAGCTGGGAACCCCTTTTCCTCCGATTCTGTGTCGAGGGTGGTTATTTTAATTACTGTCCGGTGGCTCTAAATTAAAGAGCTCGGTTATACCATGAGGGTGTGTAGCATCGAGTTCTCATCTCTCGTCCTCTGCAACCGTTTTTCCCCAAGCCCCATTGGATTTTCTACCCTCTTATACTACTTGGCTTTTCGGCTTACGCGACGCTGCTGTATATAAGCATACTCGTGGCAGAATTCTTCCTATCCCTGTCCAGCATTCGGGAGAGGCTCGAGACACAATTCCCTTGGACCTTCACGACGACGCGTCGAGGGGGAGAAAATTGTGTCATGATATTAGGACTCTCATTCTTTACACCGTGACAAGACAGGGGAAAAAAGTCGAGCGAGGGCGTCTAACAAATGTGTCAGATTGACGCAACAGTTTTGATACTGAAACCAGTGAGAGCTGATGAGCACTCCGAATTGTCGCAACGGACATGAGGGAGGGGGATCAGAGGGATGCGATTTTACACTGAATATACATACATGAAGTCAAAAGCCGCAAGCTGGTGTGCGGTGGCCAGAAATTAATCCAGCTTCGTACAAACCAAACCGAGGAAGTTTCCACTGCTTGGGAAAAAGTTTACGAATTTAATTTCTCATCATCAATCGAGACCCCCAGATATTGACTTTAATTCACTGTGCTTATCATGGAATGCCTGAGAATTTGTATGCATCGAATAAATGTATTGGCATATTTATTTAAGAATTTACACATTGGATAATCTTGAATCAGATTTTCCACTCTATTTTCTCTTCAAGCTTATGTCTTATCTCTCCATAGACATACATAGGCTTCGCTCTATCTTATTATCGTGCACTCTATCGGCTACTTACTCGCGGTTCGTCCCTCACAAAAACTAAGCGAGCTTACTTGCCACGAGGACGTATTCTAATGTATTGTAATGAGCGGAGAGCGCACGAAAACTCGTTGAACATTCTCTTCCGTTTCTAACATGCATGGGCATTTCCGTTTAAGCTGGGCGCGGGATACTTCAGAAAATTCGCATCAATCTTTAGCTTCCATTTTTCGTGCTCACGGGTAGCGCATATTTCTTTGAGAAAAATTATAAACCTTGAGCACGATTTTTAATCAACGCGTTTTTTAACAAAATTCACTGTGGTATCCGAAGTAAGCGATGCTCTAGATTTAATATTTACGTATTTAGCATTGTAAACAAAGTTCTAAATGTTCAGAATCAAAAAAGGCCCGTTAATTCTTAAAATTCGATATTGGTCCGACAGTTTTACAGTTTGAGAAACAAGAATGGGTGGTATTATTTTTGGAAAGAATCGCTCAAGGGACCCGAATTTACCAAACAAAAAATTTCAATTTTTCAAAAAAATTTCTAACAGTTCTAACTTCCGAACATTTTTGGCTATCGGGCCAAAATTTTGTGCATCAATAGTTTACAGGACAAGAGTAAATGGTCTTAAATTTGACAAGAATTGCTTAAGGGGTTCAAATAAATAAATCAATTAAATTTTTAAAAAATCAGTAATCGCTTGGATTTGCGCAAATTTATAAATATCGGACTTAAGTTGGGGCGTATTCATGACATTCAATATTTAATTTAAGACAATATTTTATAGGGTAAGCGGTGTTAAATTTTGGAAAAATTGGTAAAAAATTACGGGTTTTATTAGATTTTTGAATTTTTCAAATTTTCTTGAAAAACTTGTGCTAGCTGGTATATTGTTATTGAATGCAGAAAAAAGCGCGCAAATTAGAACTTTGCACGTTGCTTCCTCATTATTCTTATTACTTTCATTCTAGTCTGTATAATGGAAAATGACAAACTGCTCGGGCTCGAATTTTAAATATTTCCTAGGCTAAGTGAAATTATCGAGCGGACGAAGAATAATTGAGTGAGTCACCGACATCGAATTCCCCGCGGAATTCCTTTTAATATTTGGTCCCCGTGTATAGCTATGCGTACGTGTGTTAATATGTGAGTCATTGAACCGTAAAACGCAAGATCGTGAGTAGCTTCGGGCGGTTGGTCAATTTGCGCTCAAGGCGACCCAGCGTGTGCTCGTTTTTTTTTTTTTCGGAAAAACATCGCATTATGCATGCTCCGAATCCTAACCCATATACCCCCGTTGCCTCACCTCGACCGCGTTATCCCCGCCGTTCGAGTATCCTCGAACACCGGAATTACCGGCACTCTCACGAGTAGATATCTCACTCCTTTTTATCATTCCATTTCCTTTTCATTCCTTCCATTCTACACGGAGACCCCTCGCGCTTCCTAACCGTTACGTATATAATATATCTATATGATTTTCTCAGGGTGGTAGATGGGCCATTTTCCCTTTCACCGCTCACGGTGGGTAATCGGTACTGAAGAAAGAAAAATGTGTTCTCCCGCGAAGATTTATCTAGTGGAAGCTTTCGCGTTTCACTAATTGTACCAGCGGAGTTTCTTTCCTCCGTTTCCTCGCCAGCTCTTTCACAGCCCCGGTCTTCTTCCCGTTAACCAAAAAACTTACACCATCATTAGCCACGCGTATACTTCTGTCCAATTTTCACTCGTTTGTTTACTACGCACTCACGTTTGTTGGTCAATTGTAATCAATTATTGTTCATGGCTTGTATCGTATACAGTTGAAGTGGATTAGACAAACCTTTTGGGAATAATATATGTGCATGTCATAGACGTAACGCTGTAGATTTAGATTCCGAAACCTTACTCCATGTGTGTTCCTCAATAAATTAATCCCGCTGGATAGCTCATATCTGTATCACAGATATATGCCTGCCCCCCCCCCCCCCCCCCCCCCACACACACACACTCGCAGAGAGGCTGGGCTAGAATGTTTCGACAGTTTCGTTAGCGGTAACCCGCGAGAGTAGCCGCAAAATATATAGGAGTTATGCGGATGACTATGCATGTAACAAGCTCGCCGTAACGAGCCTACTGGGCTGTAATGTACTCTAACAGGTGTGGATATAGCGTAGCTAACAGAGCCTGTGCATACGATATACCCCGCACGCGGGCGAAAACGCGTAATCGTTTGACGACAAAACTACAGAACGCTAACATTTGGTCGCGGTAATGGGTTGACCGACGACGCAACGTATAACCACCGGTAATTGGGTACATGTTTGGTAACGAACTACGAATTAACGTGAAAGGCGCGGTTCGTTGCTGGGCCAGCATTATATCCCCGCTTGCCGTTGCGCGTGCACACGGAGAATTCAATGTACCCAAAATCACGCTCAAGTTAATGTCTATGACCTTCGGAAAATCAACGAGATTTATCGAAAATTTACAGAGTGAGGCATTTCAAGTGTTAACGGATTAACGGTAGTGCCCGAACTAATCGGTCCTATTGAGAAAAGTTCGAGCTGCTAGTCGTTTGTTTTTGTTTTTTTTTTGCAAGGAGTTGAAGCTGGACCAAGATTGTCATCATCTTTTCATACATGATGCGATGCAATTTCTTTTTTTTTTTCACAATCATGATGCTGACATTCAGAGGAGGTAAGCGATCTCTGACGAAAGACCATTCAAAGTCACGCAACGTTAGAACTACAATATGAAAAATCTACGATGATAAAATTTATGATGATTTACGTACGGGCCACTTCGGTATCTTGTGCAATCGTTCATTCATTTTCATAGAGTATGACAGTACTACGATCGCTATTGCGTACAAATAAGAACCGGGGATACATGGGTTGCGGTTCAACGATATTTTCGTGCATCAATCAGCAATTATTGTCTTCGAGTTGAAGAGTATGATTTTGTGCATTTTCTGGAATAAGTTTTGGTATGATGCAATATCAAGTTTCACTCAATACGAAAGTTCGTCGATAGCTTCCTAAATTTTCTTTTCCTTCGTTAACATTTGACAAACTCTGCTTGCATCTTTTTTTTCAGCAAATATATAATGTCATTAACTCGTTATTATTATTTTGTTGCCCCGAATTGTCACTTATAAGATTATAAATAAATGTTGTCTACTCGATTCAGTTGAATTCATTATATGATACTGTAGAAGAAACCGAAATTTATTATAAATAATTGAAAAAATGGTTTTACCAGAATCCATTCGAATTTATAATGTGAGATAAATTCAGCTTGCTCGAGAGTTTTAACGTGATTCAATCGATCATTTTCGAGAAGCCGTGACTATATTGGAATAGAGACATGAGTTAACGAAGATATATGGGGGTTCGGATCGTCACCAGTCTTGCTGTATACACCGCCAAAAGTAGGAAAACTAGATACTTCATGGATAAGAATAAGCATCGTCAACGATTTGTATAGCAATTCGTACGTCTACTTTGCTCGATGAATATACTCTTCGTATAGATAGAGAAGCCGCTGGTTCCATGGAGGAAAGGGGCGAGAGGAGGAGGAGGATACGCGAGCAGATAGAGAGTTGAGAAAGAGATATAGGGGAACGAAAAAAGGGGACAGAGTCGAAACGATGGGTACGAGAGAGCTCGTGCCCGATGTTTAATACATAAGGATCGAGTCGATATTGCAACGGCGAGAGTAACCGTATCTTTCGCGACTGAGTGCGAAGTCGCAGTCCCAAACCTCACTTCCCTCCTCTTCCTGGATACTTTTCACCCTTACTCCTCACCCTCTTGCCCCCCCCTCCTCTCTCTAGTCCCTCGATGGGTTGGTTGTTGTGTTTGCCGGTGTGCTACTGCCTGGGACGGCACTCAACCAGGGAAGTGTTGTCGGCTCGGGCTTTTCAGGAGCTTTCAAGTGCTTTCGCAGTTGCCTCGAGTGCCGTAAGAGGCTTTCAGAAACGGAGGCGGAAACGGGCTTTTTAATAGGAGCGTGAGAGGAGATACCAGCTTCCTTCTTCTTCGTCTTTCTCGTGACACTGTCGCGTCCGCATCCCCTTGCTTTCGGTCCGTCCTGCTCTTCTTTGCACACTTTTTCGGCAGGGATTGTAAAAAAATCGAAAAAAAAATTGAGTTATGAGATCAATTACGTGACTTTTGGCACGTAAGAATGATGTAATTCAAGAAAGTATACTCCCGGACGAGAATTGAAAAATGATTTTTTTGGGGGTAAAGCTAAAAAATACGTTTTTATGTGTCTCGAACTAGAGGTGGAATACATACATCGGCAAATTTTTTTTATAACATCGTTTTATCAGGGATTTCTTTTTTTTTTTTTTTTTATCAACATGTTTACGACGCAATTATGTTATTTGATAACACAATTTCTTCGAATTTAATTTTCTTTATTGCGATATTGAGAGAGAAATCGAATTCAAGCTCTGACTAAAGTTCAGACTTGAGTGTGAACCCCAAATAAGACTTGAGCTAGAACTCCATTAGGAAACTTCCGTTCACGCGAAAGACCGACTCGAGCCTAAGAAACGGTTCAGCACGTTATGCATAGCCAGACTAGGCAGACATACGAGAGCTAATTATCGTAGGAACTTGAAGGGATGTTTCAAGGGGTTTAGCTAGTCAGACGACTGAGGAAGACGATTTTTTGAGAATTTTTTAAAATTTTTATTATAAGCATAGGGCAGACGTATACCATGTTGTGGCCACTGTACCGTGTGTGGTCACTCCGCATTTCCCTCGAATTTTTAAAAGTTTGACAGCTGTGTTCATTTCATCGAGCGTAATATTTCGATATTCGAGATGTTTCCGCACCACTATGTTGATTGCTTTATTGAATATCTGATAATTTATTTCAACGAAATATGACGAAATGTGTTAACACTGAGCGGTTTAAACCTTCTTAAAAACACGCTCTGTTTTGTTGTAACACAATATTTTCGATATTTCACCGGTTTATCACAAGATAAGCAAACACACTAACGCAATGTTTTTTGGTTTTTTGATTTTGGATGACCTGGTTCCCCGGACATCGATCGAAACTCTCTTGTATTTTTTGCACGAAAAAAAAATACTGAACACCCTTCAAATGTTACTTTCTCAACTACGAAACTTCCGTAAAAATGTATGCTTATGATTTTGCAAAAAAAAAAAAAAAAAAAAAGAAAGAACTTCTGGAAAATTGGCTCTTTTCGGCCTCCCGACTAGGTATATAAACAGCTAACTGTATTTCACTATGTTTTACCGTGCTCGAGGATCATCTGCTAGTATAATGAGGAGATAATCATTATTATAATAGCAGACCAAAGAGGAAGCAGTGTTAATTTTTTTCATAAAAGGTCTTATTCATCATCGTCCCAACCACGAGCACACTTTCCATTATCGCCTCTCGAAGCTTCAGCTATCCGGAGATTCGAGAGCGGATGATGGACATTGTGGCAGTTTTCGAAACACAGAGTCGTAAAAAATTGTATAGTTTTACGTTGGGATAAATGCACACCGAGGGATATCGAGCATTTTACCGTGTGTGCGCGCGCGGATGTTCACAAAAACGCCAGCACGAAGAGTATAATAAAGTTGAAACTCAAGCCGGCCAAATGCGAGTTTAAAATGTTAGTCCGCGGTAACGTGAATCCTCCTCCACCCCCCCCCCCCCCCTTGTCCGATACCGTGCTTTTCGAACGAACTCGCCCGTTTGCCAGAGTCCTCGCACCAACTTTATTCGAATTTCGGAGCTTTCTCCTCCGCTCAACGTACGAGAATCTCGATGAAACATTCTGTACAAAAATTAAAAGAGAGTTTGGAGCTTTTCGGTGAGACCGCTCGAAGGACTCCCTTTCTCGACTTTGGCTCGTCGAAATCCTCGCGAACGCACAGCCATTTGCACCTATGGTATGTATATATATATATTTCAAACGTCGTCGTCGGCATATCGGCCGACGTCGTATTAGTGTCTCTCGACAATGAGAATTTTCACTACGAGGCAACATCAGGCGGGGGGGGGGGGGGGGGGATCCTCCATCGCAAAACTCTCCTTTGAACATAAAACTCAAATTTTCTCCATCCGAAATTCACCCTCCCCTGTCCCTCGGTGCGGCTTCGCCCGACGTCTGGAAGTATTATTTTTACGTTTTGGAACGAAAAAAAAGCGTGTATATGTAGTACGAAACGTCGTGAAACGTGGCCGAATGATTGTACGTGCTTTTCGATATGAGAAAAACCGGAAAGGAGATACTGATCTGGGAGCGTCAATTTTATGTTTTCTAGAGGGGAAAAAAGCGTTTTAAACGTCACGAATAGTCGTCGAATGGTTATAAGTGTTTTTTAACAATAAAAAAAGTACAAAAGCGATAGTACGTTTTTTATCAATTCGTGTTTTTATGGTCGGGATGAAAAAGAAAAGATTCAATGATATCAGAGAAAGAGAGAGAGAGAGAGAGAGAGAGAGAGAGAGAGAGAGAGAGAGAGAGAGAGAGAGAGAGAGAGGGGGGGGGGGAGTGATTTGCAGAGGCCGTGAAAAAAAAATTTAATCACCTAACACGCGAGCCGCGCTCTTCGCGTGCCGCAAGGAACGGAGAACGCACGCCGCGTGGTACAGCGAAAATTGAACCGTCAGCACCGGACGAATGGGCGAAAAAGGGAGGAAGAGAGAGAGAGAGAGAGAGAGAGAGAGAGAGAGAGAGAGAGAGAGAGAGAGAGAGAGAGAAACAGAGAGACAGAGAGAAAGGAGTGCGAGAACGAACTGCTCTCTTCTGCTCACTCGGAGTGTCAGCGGACGCGAACTCTGGGTCGCTCTCTGTTCGCTGCCTCGTGAGCGTTTTTGCGACAGGCTTAAAATGGCCGTGTTAAATTTTTATAGGCCGTTTACGATGGCGCCCGGGGATTTGTAACTTGAGAAGCGAGAGGAAGAGAGAGAGATAGAAAGAGGGTGAGTGCACACTAGTTCTTCCGTTACTGTGTAGTACCTCCGGAGTTCCTTCATACCTGCTGGAAATACTGCGCTGAAACGACATCGAGAAATAAACGATTGACGTTATGTATATGGCATATTTTACGTCAATGTGAACGACTCTGATCCCCTTGGGAATTATTGACAGATATTTTAAGGTTGATGGACATTTAAATGGAAATTTTTTAAACGTCCTCCCGGCTGTGCAAAAGTATAATCGGAAAGGTTGAAAAATAATCCATAATCTGCAACGTATAATGAAACTGTAAACAATGGATAACTTTGTGCCGAATGGGCTCTTGGGAATGAAATAAAAATATTAGTCCAGTCGAGATAGGTCTAAAATAGGCTCACCTGGAAATTATTGGCCGAAGCGATTGTATTTTTTTATACTGAGTAGGAGGGGGGGGGGGGGGGGGGGGGTGGTTGTGTAAATCTCGATTTTCGTGAAAATCCCCGCATTGCGTTTGCCGCCATCTTGATTTAAAGAGTGATTTTTTGTTTTTCAATTAACTCGCTTATTTTCCACTTCAGAGTAAAAATAATAACGATAAGGGTTGTGGAAAATTTCCACAACCCTTATCGCTAGGGGTTGTCCAAAAATCGTGCCTCTTCATGTGTAATACGCCATATATATTCACCCCACGAAATTTCGGATCAATCTATCAAATACATGATTCACCTCTTCACCTTTTTATCGACAACGCGGAAGAGAAAAGCAAAACAAAAAATTCAATGAAAATTCGCTACCTTTACCGTTCGATTCAACTTTGATTCTTGTTCCATTTCTCTCTTCATCAAAAATTCGTCCGCACTATAAAGTTGAAGCATATGGTATACTTTATCGCTATGTATTATTCAAAAATTCATAAGCCCGCACGAAAATGCTTCTATACGGAGAGAACGGAAAGCAGTTTGTTTTTTTCGCCCTCGCAGCATTGGCTCGGTCGTTCCTTCGCAAAAAGCGAGCTTCGTAGTTATCTGGCATGGCGAAACTGAAAAGCTTTCGAGTGTACGATGCGATAGGCTGGTAACTCCGAGTGTTGTCTGCCGAAGCGATGTTGTACCGCTAATTGCCTTAATTCGATAAACTACAAGCTTCTCCTTTGCTCTCTTGCTTTCACTCGCTCTATCACTATCTCTCTCTCTCTCTCTCTCTCTCTCTCTCTCTCTCTCTCTCTCTCTCTCTCTCTCTCTCTCTCGTCCCTTTTGCTCATTCTCCATCGACTTTCGTTGAGCCGTATCGTTTCACCCGGGGTAACTCTCTGATTCTCGATTTTTTGCTTTCTCTCATCGTCTCCTTTTTTCCTTTCCTTTGGCACGTTATCTGCTGGTGGCGTGGTTTTCAAGACATTGCCACTCTCTCGTTCTCTCAATTCATCTCTCTTTTCTTCTCTCGTCTTAGCTCTTCTTCAGGTGTCTCTCAAGATGCCCTTTGCGGCCCCAAAGGAACAATATGTCTTACATTCGATCTCTCTCTCTCTCTCTCTCTCTCTCTCTCTCTCTCTCTGTGTGTGTGTGTGTGTTTGGGTGCGATTACCTTAGAAATAAAGGCATCCCAGTTACAGTGTCAGAGAAGCTATAAATTGCAATAAAACAACAGCTGATTCATGATCGTTGTTCTTACTTGTTTCTCCCCTTCGAATACGATTTTATTCACGTGATTCGGAATTAAATTTTTTTCTCTTCACTTTGGAGATTCAAGTCACTCTTAAAATGACAATCATCATTTTGGTTTTTAGTTTGTTACTTCACTATTAGCCTTTTCATCGTATAACATCGAACTTTTTTTACGCCCTTTTCCCTTTGTTCCCATTTTCATTATTAATTCCTTGAGATTATCTCGAAGTATCGTCCGCAATACTTTCCACCCTACTTCTTTATCGCATTTGCGCAAGCGCACCAAGAAATTCTAGAATACTACACGGCTAAGCGGTCGCCCATCCCAATATTAATCATGGCCAATACTGCTGAACGTGGAAGACAACCGTGTGGGGTGTGTTCAGTTGTGGCAACCATTGAATTTATTAGTCCAGTTCCAGTCACTCTAGCCATTTATTCTGCAATATCTTCTACAGACTTGATTTTGCTTCTGGAAAAGATTCAGGGGTGTTATGCCTGAGTGTAAATTCATGTCGGCGGGACGTGAGGGGTCGAGCTTTAGCCACCATCTTGGAAAACACGTTTTATCAAATATCTCGTGAACCGCGCATCGTACAACAAAAATAGTAGAAACCTTTCTTGCAGATATTAAAATTTTCTACAACTTTTGAAAGAAATTTTTTTCTGTATAGCGCATATTTTTTTATTTATAGCGTGGCAAACTTTTCTAAGCACGGTTATTTCTAAATATATAGTTAACGGATGATGTAACAGTATATTAGTTTGCCACGCTGTAAATAAAAAACCATGCATTATACAGGAAAAAGTTTCAAAAAATAGTTGTAGAGAATTCCATTACCTACAAAAAGGATTTTATTATTTTCGACATGCGATGCGCGGTTCAGAAGATTTTTGATAAAACGTGTTTTCCAAGAGAGTGGCTGAGGCTCCTCCCCCCACCCCCCACGCCCCTCGCATCCTGCCAACTTGAATTTACACTCAGGGGATATCTCTGAACGTTTTCCAAAAGCGAAATCAATTCTGTAGACGATTGCATTATGAACCTACGCTTTTAGCTAGAATGACTGGAATATATCGCTGCGATCATCTCCATTTGCTTCCCTCAACTACTGTGAGTTCGTTTAGAAAACGCACCGTCGTATCCCCAAGCAACAAAAGCATTTTTACAGAAAAATACTCACTATTGATACTGTGTATACCGTTTTAAAAAATTCTATTCCAAATTACAATTTTATTTGAATACAACAAAATATAGGATAATAATGAAAAATTTGTAAACGTTCACGCTTTTTGTCATTAAAAAGTAACGAAAATGCAAGTTTTCGATGCGCACGCTGGCTCAGTTCATCCGCAATTTTACCACCTTCAATCGAAAAAAAAGAACGTCGGGTTAATATTCTAATCCGTTCTCCTGTATTATTGTGACGATAGTTCTGAAAAATACCGTATCAAGATAATCGCTCGCGAAGTTTCGAAATGCCGATTTTACGAATTTTCGAGTTATGTTTGCGAAAAAAATATTCGTCCAGTACTTCTGCCAGCCGTTTGTGGAAGAAAAGCCGAATTTTTCAAATTCTGAATCCATCGCAATTTCCAAGTAAAATCGCGATAATTTACCCTCAATACACCTTAACAACTTTGCTTTTCAACTTTTTGCAACGAAAGCAAAATTTCAAAACTTTTTTTTTTCTTCATTTCGATGATATTGATCACGCTTGATTGCCAGATTCGATGTGTATATCCCTTCGAATTATCATTAAATCAATTACTCCACATAGCCAAGACTGCATCGGTCGATCAATTCAATCTGTATCCAATTTTCCGGTACCAATGCTCGTATCATCTGGATCGAACATGAATCGAAGTATCATGGTATAAAGTCTTTCGTGCTTCGCACACTTTCTGCTCTCATTTCTCTCTCTCTCTCTCTCTCTCTCTCTCTCTCTCTCTCTCTCACACACACACACACATTTGCTCATACATATAAGAGAGTGAGGGGGGGGGGGGAGGAGGGATTATCACAAGAAGATCGAGAGATTCCATTCCAAAGAGCTCTGGGTTAGTCCCTCTTGCTCTCGTAATCAAGACGAGAGAGCGTCCGCGCAACCATTCGTTTCAATTAAAGCCAATGGCGAGTTCCTCGCGTCCGATGCGTTACAGGCTTCGCGCACGCATATATGAAACATGGGGCGCGAGCATCGAGGGGTACGTGAGCGATCGTTATACATATAGCGATCCTTTCTTGCTCTCGCTCACTATATAAATATATATATATATATATATATATATGGGTGTAAGAGAAAAGTATAAGAGTGAGGATATTCCACACTGACTGAGTATGGGAATGGAGAGGAGTCGAATGAGAGGGCGTGTCAATGATTTTCGAAAAGGAATATGAGATGTATGCGAGTGAGGATATGTTGCGGGAAGACGGAGGAAAAGGGTGAGCGCGCGTAATGAAGGTGTTATTAAATAGATTGAGATTAATTGCACGATTAGTGCTTTATGTGTAATTGGATGAATGGTCCAGAGAGTTCGTGAGGTCCGAGCTAAAAGGAACGGAGCTGTACGAGATAGGAAACGAACAAAAAAATATCTCGAGGCTGGATAATGTATAGCTCGAGGGAGTAAAAGAAAGAGAAAAAGAAAGAGAAAGAGAGAGAGAGAGAGAGAGAGAGAGAAAAGCCAACACGAAAGTAAATTGGATTTGCACGTACACCTGTTTATTAGGAATCTACTTTTCCTATCGTAATCGGTAGACGATTGGTAGACTCTATATTGTAAATAATATGTAATATTTCATACTGTATACTTTAAATCTATCTACGATACGTGACTCAATCATTTTCTTATAAATAATAAAATCACGAATTTCATGATTTTCCCATCGGTCTGACTTCTCTCGTCCTTATCTACTAGCTGTTCTCAGTGTCTAAAAAATATCCGGCGCAATCCCTCGTAAAGCTTTTTTTTTTTTTACCAATGTGCCGCAAACCGCTTTCGTTTTGCCGCCTTACTTAAGGATATACTTCGACCACTTCCGGACAGCGTAGCGGACAGGAATGCGACCGTAAGATATCCGGCGAGAGATAGAACGGTCGCACGGGATGATCGCAGCTGATGAGATATATATTTCAGTGCACGAACGCGGATGCATCAAAGCGCGAAAGTGTTATACTTGAGAAGAAATTAATTCCCGATGATCCCTCGGCCACGGTTTCCCACAGTCGCTATTTTTATTATATCGTAACTTCCTCTCGCGCTCTCTGCGGGACAGTATTCTCTCTCCCTCTCTCTTTCTCTCTTGTCTTAAAACTTGATGGGCACTCTGTAATAATAAAGGCTAATAAACCACAACGATGTCCATTAGTCACAATACCCCTGCTGTTTTATCTAGTTTTCTTATACTTTAATTACCATTATAATACTCATTCGACCATTCATTGCGATCGTTAGCCAGGAGAATTGAGCTTGAGAACTCTGCAAATTAGAATCTTCCACCCTGGTTCATCATCATCATCATATTTACTCTTAAAACTTTATTTTCTTCTGTAAGAAAGTCTTTCTTGGCTCTCTCATAGAAGAAGCTTTTACGAGCAAGAGGGAAAATTGCATGCAAGCAGTGTGGAAATTCCCCAAATTGCAGGATCTTCGTTAAAGCTCAATCGTTGAATGTTCAATAGACTTTAGGCCATTTTTAGCTATAATAAACGATCCTTATTTTTGAAAAAAAGGATTCTTCGGCATTTTGGGAAAAAATGTAAAATTTCTACTAATTCCTACACTTCATTGATTTCGGTCAAACTAAATAGGAAACTTCCTCGATTACTTGTTTATATGTTAAAAAAAATATGGTCGACAGTTTAGAATTTGTACAAGTTCCAGCATTCGTGTGGTTTTTTTTAAATACATTTTACATAAAATATAATCTCGGAGCTTGATTAAATTTTATGTAAAATCATCACTAAGAATGGTAAATAATTACTCAACTTTGATCAAATCTTGAAAGTGGGCTGATACAACCGTTCTCGAATGCTGAATGATTTTTTTTTTTGCACCCCCGTATATTCACGCACGGCTGTTTATTTTTCTAACCGTGATTTTAAGGCTGAAAAATCAATATCCCCAAAAATGCTCAGTCCCTAAATTTTCAATGACTTTGAATCTTTCAGCAGAGAACCGAAATTATCGCCAAAAATGAAAATTAGAACGCTATCACACTTGCTTATTCCAATGGATATAGAAAAATTTCCTATCGAAACTTCGTCGACTACAACAAAATCATGAAATTCAGTGTAAAGTTAAATTCGATTGATTCAAGCACCCCGACAAAACCATTAAATTAAAACGTCTATCCTCGATTTTACAAAAAAAAAAAAAAAAAAAAAAAAAAAAATATTTCAAATTGCAAAGTGTCGGGTGTATGATCTCTCGTAGTGAGCGAGAGACGAAGAAAAAAAACCATTCGGAGCTATATACGTGGGCTGCCTGGAGTGCTTATTAAGGTAACAGGCTGGAGGCAGGTCCGACTCGGAAACGCACTTAAAATCCGGAATCTCTCTTTTCCATTAATGCCCACGGGTGGTGGCGACAGAGCAACCCTTCGCTCGTATAGTGGCGTATATATATCATGTATACGCGGAGTGCCACGCGCCGGGCAGCAGTCAATTCGCGGAGAGATCGCGGAAGGGTTGCGAAATGTTATATATAACGCGGGCGAGCTCACCGTGAGCTAAAAACATACGAATTCTCGGATATGTACCCATACATCTAGAGGGAAATGGGCCCGCAGAGGGAAATGATTGAGTCCAAGCGTAGACATTCTACCTCAATAGAAATTGGAAATGGTGGTCGTCTGGTTTTGCGAAACGATCTCTCGTCGTATATATATATATATATATATATATATATATATATATATATATGTGTGTGTGTCGTTGATGTGTGTGGCAGTGGAGGGTGCTTCGATGCCGAGAAAAGAGTGTATATGTGAAGGCGAAAAGAGCAGAGGCCTCTCACGAGCTTGCCGGCAACGGCATATCAGAACGACTATCTATCGCTGCGCCTTTTACGCTAATTGATAAATCGTGTTGCGTTAATGAATGGAGGGATTCTCTCGTACACACGGCAAAGGTTTGAGAGGGGAGCAGCGAGAGTTGCATGGTGCTTTAGTCGCTCTTGCGATCCGTTAATCCGCGATATGGCACCGCCTCGACTCTGTATGAGAATACACAAAGCCCGAAGGGGATCCGTGAGGGATAAGGCGCGAGAAAATTACAAGTATTTCGCGGCATTATACGTGTCTCCCTGCGTGAAATATGGGCACGTATATGTGTATTCATTTTTTATGTTACAATAGATCTTTCGTTGTCGATACGCGCGAATTAAAATTACGACAAGTATTTTCGTAGTTTGATATTAATTTTTTTTTGCCTCCTTCTCTTTGGAGCGCAGATTTGGGGAAATGGGCAGGCAGGTATAAATGATAATTAATGCACTGAGCCGGAGCTTCAAACGTGATTGTGGATATCGAAACTGGTGGTAGCAGAGTGGAATATCGAACGGTTCTTCGATGTTTACTGCATTTCGTATGTTTATATATATATATATATACATATGTCCCTTGCACACCCGCGATATTCTAAATGTTTCACCACCGAAGCTCACGCGAGCGAGCATTTATTATTATTTTTTTTTTATCATTCGCTTCATTAGTTTTTTCCCTTCGATTACCATATACGCACAAAAGCGCGTTTCTGTACAGGCATCATGACGAGCACAGCTTACCAATCTGGCGAGCTTTATATGAACGTGTATACATATATATATATTTGCAATTTTCCAACCGAGAATCTCTCCTCCCGCTTCGATTTTATACCGAATGCATCGCGGGAGTAATAGATTGTATTAATTCATAAAACAATAACGAGAACCATTTATATTTTATCATTCCACAACGGGCGACCGGCGGATATAGTTATAAATATTGCGGGTACGTATAACGAGAAGCGAGAAAGGGACAGAAAAAAAAATTCTGTGTATGCGTGCGTGCGTGTTTGTGAGGGATAGAGAGAGGGGCTTTTTGTATGCATTATTTTCCAGGTGGTGGAGCAATCGTTAGCGAACGGTAAAAATTCATCCAGGGTTCCTGTCCCTCGCGTTATCTCTTTTTTTTTCTCAATTTTATTATTCCACGCCGGGGGTTTTTTTTTTATTTTTTCAAATCTTTTTGAAAGAATTTCATTTTTTATTCCCGGGGTGGCCCTCGTGGGCAGCTTCGACGATTTTTTTTTGCGTAACAAATTGAACTCTGCGTTCTATCGATGGGGCATAATTATTTGAGCTTTATCAAGAGACGCGAAAGTGCACGACTCGACGCCAAGTAATGAAAAGTTTACAAGTTTTAGTAAACTCTTAAGCTTGGATGCGAATGTGAATATTTATGTCAGAGGTTGGAGTTTAATTGGCATCGATTTTTTTCCCTTCATTGAGAAATACTTTTGGGCAAAAGCTTTTCTTACGCAATCTCGGAGATACCGATCAGAGAGGGCAATTTTCCTCGGTCAACAATCAACCGCGGAGCACAGTGGCTCGCGTGTTTCTCGGCACTATATAAAAATTTCCGACTCTCTCTCTCTCTCTCTCTCTCTCTCTCTCTCTCTCTCTCTCTCTCTCTCTCTCTCTCTCTCTCTCTCTCTCTCTCTCTCTCTCTCTCTCTCTCTCTCTCTCTCTCTGTCTTTCTCTCCCTCTCCTCTCTCGCTCTTTCATACTCGACTAAGATTAAAATGACGGGCGTTGCTTACGAGGCCTTAATCGAATTAATAAATCACCGGTGGCGGGCCTCCAATGCGGCCAATTCGCAGCTTGATATTTTTATTTCACCGGTGAATTATATAAAAAGAAAAAAAAAAAAAAAAAGAAAAAACGTTACAAGGATAAAAGCAGCGAAGTATAAGATAGAGACCCCTTTGAATTTTTGTATTGGTCATCGTGTTACTCTGAACTGGGGAGGGGAAAAAAAAAAAAGAAATTAACGCCATTGGTTGTGCATATAAATTTCTATTGCCAAAGGAATATGCCGGCGCGGTTCTGCGAGGATAAAAAAGAACTGCAGAGATTAAATCTCGCCAAAGATTACGGCAGGAAATAAAATAATTGTTGATTTGGCTACCGATCTTCGCCAATTACCCGATGTGTTCACACACCAAATAATATCATTAGTTAAGACAACGATAATTTCAGTTGGCAGACTTGTCACGGACGTTCTCCCCTAGATCTATAACTTATACATATAATTTATTTTTCACGGCATATCATAATTTATATATCCGATTTGAAATTGGAAATTGCTACACCAAATTAAGTGATGTGATTGTGAAAATAGAGTTAAATCAATGAAAAGTGGCCAAGAGAGGTTGTGTTGAGTAAAAGAGCCAATGTAGCTCTCGCTCCGTCGTCAACCGGTACGATTGGTACAGTAGTCAATTTATTGGTCTCGAGTTACAAGCATGACTCCTTTTGTAGGCAAAAAAAAAAATTTATCAACAAGTTTGGTGAATGAAAAGTTAGTGTCCCCGTCCCGGTCCACACATTCTCATGTGAGAAGCGATGATCGAAAAGCCTGCCCCAGAATTCAATGCCAAATAAGTTGCATCCTTTTTAAGTATTCATCGAAAAATTGATATGGTCTATTTTTTTTTTTTTACTGAATTATCGGATATGTGGTCTGGCAGTGTTTCTACGTCAAATAATTAAAAGAAAAATGAGGATACGGATAATCACGGGTCAAACAGGAGACATGAGTGTGCCATTCTAATCGGTTAAGGTACCTATTGAAATTTCCCGTCAGAGCTCCTCCGTCCGATATACTCGAATGCCCGGAATTTTTAGATGTGGTATACGAAAAAGTTACAAAAGGTCAATTATGAAATAACCTAGGTAGTCCAGTCATTCTAGCTATTTTTTCTTTAATCTTCTACAGAATAGATTTTGCTTCTGGAGAAGATTCAGGGGTGTATGGCACTTCTCAATACTTCAAAGAGTTATGAACAGCACAACAGCATGGCTGGAAATAAATTACCTTTTTTATAGGAATAATCACCAGTCTTTTTCAATCCTTTTTCTCCGTGCATGCAATGCCGATCTAACCTCGTGTCAAGTGACCTGTACCTTGTCAATCACGGTGGCAGCGGTGTGTGTTGCAAATACAGTCGGACCAGTGACTGAGCTCGAGCACAGGAGCCTTGGGCACTGGCCGAAAGACCTAACCTTCTTACTAACCAATGATAATAAAGCACCAGGCCTGTATCATACGGACATCGGTACCCTCCACTCATTGAAATTATAAAGTTATTTGTTCATGGGGGGGTTCTATATTGTAGCGCGACTGTGGATTCCGCAGTGTCAGAGTAACAGCTGACGTCAGTGCCCGAGGTTTGATTGTATATCTTTTTCGCTGTTAACTGTTAACATTGACATCTACAATCCAGGGATGTCTTTGACCAACGCTACTTTGTGTTTATTGCTAGAACTTTTTCATCAATGTCACTGGATTGAATGGTGAAAATACTGACCCCCTCTCCGCCACTATAGCGGTTTCAGGGATTGCAAAGGTTAAGTCAATATTACATATTCGATGTTCATTCAAGTATTTAAAATTTTTTCCGTTGATATCACTTTGTCCCATCGACTTGATAACTTCACACTGCGGGTTCGAAAGAGTGAACATTTTTCGGGTTCGGTTTATACTCACTATGAATCATTCATTTTATGAAAATAACGAGTTTGCTTATCATACACGATTTCCCAAGGGTATGAATAATATTAAGCCCAGCTCGATACTTTTTATGTGTTTTTATGCCTTTATTAAGTCTCGAGTTACAGGAGAGTGCCCGGAAAGTTTTTGATTGATATAGGATTCGGTATCATCGCGGGGCTTGTCTGTGAAATTCGGTCATTTTTTTACAACTCGAGTAATCAGGACAAACTTATTTATGACGCAATTTTATCCAAGAGGCTGCAATATTAACTCAAAAACGTCGGAATTCAAGGACACGCGCACGACATACGCTTATAGAAGAATCCGAGAACTATTATAAGAGCTGCGGTGGACACCGAGAGCTATATAAGAGCTGTTGCTGGACGTGGTCGGACTTGCGGGAAGCAAGATCGCTGGACACGTTGCGCGGTTTGATCGCTATAACACACGGATATCAAGAGTGCCTATATATAGAGGATCTCTGCGCGTCTCTGATTGCCCATTGTCCGGCTAATAAGATATTCTATCTCAACGGCGTGGTGAGCGGCTCTCGGGGAGCGCATGGCGTGCATCATCTGCCTCGAATCTCTGCTATATATATATGGCAGACTATAATATGCTTCGTGTGAGTCTCTTTCGTCGTTGCCGTCGTCGTTGGGGCGCGAATTTCGCCTCGTCGATTCAAAGCTTCGTCAATTTCGAATTCTCTCTCTCTCTCTCTCTCTCTCTGTCTGTATCTCTTTCTCTTCCTTTCTCTCTTGCTCTCTGTCTATCCCTTCATCGCCCTCTTCCTCTCTTATGGCAAGAAACAACCGATACGCAAATTTCTCTCGCTAAAACGGGGAACCGATAAATTGAGACCAGGTGTTTCGTTTAAACGGGTGGAAATAAAACTTGTCTCATTAGTAATGAGAGCTGCGAGGAATGCGCGATGCGAGAAACGAAGGAGAAATGGAAGAGTTCAGATTTATCTGTTATAATGTACATATTATATCGACCAGCGAATAAAAGGTAGCAGCTCGCATAAATTTGTCCATCGACTCGTGCTAAATACGCCCTTATACCTGCGAGTAGCCGATATATACGTGCGAATCGCTCGGATATCGTCATAAATATTAATTAACAAAGTCCCAGCTCGGGGCAATGGGACCTGAATACGCAGGATATCTGTATACCTGTTCATCTTTCCCGCTCTCTCGTATATTGGGTTCGGGCTGCGAGCCACGAAAAAAAAAACAAACACACACACACACATACACACACGCACATACGCACACACACACATGCACGCACGCACGCGCGCGCGCACGTGCCTTTATGATATATAGTCTGCTGTTTTTTTTTTTTTCAAACTGTTCTTTTATTTTCACGCGGGCGTCTCTCCGGTCGTTTACCGATTTCATGAAAGAACGCGAGAGACCGGATTTCGGAATAGAATGGAAGAACAAGATGTTTCGAATGAAGAAAAAGTGTCCTTGCTCGCAGAGAAGACGTAATACATTAATCGATCACCAAAGAGTCCGGTCTCGCATCACTGCGAAATACATATAGTATATATATATATATATTGATCTCCTGCGAAGCCATTAAAAAAAAAAAAAAAATGGACGCCCCACAAATTAATCGCGTGTGATCAACGACCCCGTCGTCTCATCTTTCCATGGTGCACGTTCCTCGTTCTACCCCCGTATATATAAAACACGAGGAACGGAAACATGCGTGAGTGTCGGTAGCAGAGCAGTGTGTCGTATATATATGCGCTCATATCGTGTGGCGTATATAGCGTACCTACATAGAGCGTATATCACGAAGGGGGGCCCCGCTAATTCCGTCGTGTTCCAAATCCATCAAGCCGGAGAGCGCGCCTTTTATCTTTGAGCCGACGATGGACTCCTATCTAAAGTGGTTCTCACTTAGCGAGAGAGCGCGCTCGCGGTGAAGGATGGCGCGTTCATTTTTTCTTTTACAGTTCTCGTATAGAGCACACAAGCTGTAGTCTCAGATAAACACACACACATACACACACACACACAAAAGTGTGATGGTATAAAAGTACTGCAGGGTCTGGCCGCGCCTCCGGATTCAAGACTCCGACGGTGAATGAAGTTCTTCTTACTATATTCCTGCTGGCACGGCTTTGCTTCTGGTAGCCAAGGGATTCTCTGAGTGAACTTGCCTGAGGGAATATATATATATATATATATATATATATGTGTGTGTGTGTGTGTGTGTGTATGTGTGCGCGAAAAAAAATGTAAAGAAGGAAACAAAAAAGGTACGAGAGAATCGACTACGAAGAGGACAACGATGACGACGGCAGGAAGGAAAAAAAAAGAAAGAACGACGCGGAATAAACAAGAATGAGTCGGGGAAACGGGGGTGAAAAGAGGGCGGAGAAATGATCATAAATATAAGCGAACGCTATCACTCAATTAGCACGGGTCGTCCGAGTTATCTCGAAGAGACGCACGCGAACTCTTCGTCTTCTCGGGGGAAGCTCTTGTGGCGATGAAACAAGTACAGCAGCAGCAGCAGATTCTCTCTCTCTCTCTCTCTCTCTCTCTCTCTCTCTCTCTCTCTCTCTCTCTCTCTCTCTCTCTCTCACTCTTTTGATTCTCTGTTTATCTTGGATGAGAGAGGAGAGAAACCCAGGATCGAATGAATGAATGAACGATCGGCGTAGACGTGAGGTAGAACAGGCAACGAGAATATAATATAAATGTATAATTTAAAAAGAATGGTTTACTTATCTGGGTAGATGGAAAGCACGCGAGTTCTACGTAGAGTATCTTCATTCGGACATACAAGATTAATCGTCAGGATTATTCGATTATTCATGAATAAATCAAATCAAATGCCCTTCCTCACCTGTTTGGTGCTACGAATCCATTCCAATTAGAATACAGTTGACATTTTCTAAATCAATATACGATATTGGCTCTCTTATTCTGTGACAAAAATTTTAAAATTGAATGAACAATCATTACATAAGAGACACGAGATATTGAACAACAAAGCATTCAAAATTGAATACTGTGCCACGCACATTGCTGCGATTAGTTTACTCGATTATCTAATACGCGTCATCCATACGAAACCATCATTGACGTAAATTATATTGGCTGATATATAGCTTCATTACATAATCTCGTGAATCCTTAACCAGTGGAACTTGGTTTGATGATAACATACGTACACTTTCGTGATCAATCGATCGTTTCACAGATCGTCAGAACATTCCGTATTCAGTGATGTCTCACCTGGCCCACCACGCTCTTCCTTCTCGTCTCATTCTCTTCGTATCTCTATCAACACTGCGGGTATCCTGTCTGCGTATAGCACGCACACGGCATGTAATTCTCCCTATATCCATCTGACGTAGCAGAGACTCCGAGAATTCTACATCTCGAGCGAAAGCAACCTGCAACTTGTAGTGTACATCGGCAACGCTTACATCAGTCGCACGTTCTTGCTCAAAAGGGTTTCAGGCGCTTCTGCAATTCCGTAGCAGGCCTGTGAACGAAGCGAACGTTGCGTCGAATCGAAACGAAAAATAAATGAAAAAAGTGCCACTTGAGGGCAAGTGAGAAATGAACGTGGAAAGAGAGAGAGAGAGAAAGAGAGAGAGAAATACCGTGGAAGAGGGAAGGAGGAGGAGGAGGAGGAGGAGGAGGAGGAGGAGGATGAGAGATAGAGAGGGAATATTATCGAGAGTAGCTGGAGGAATGGGATGCTTGTCCTCCCTATACTGTCCGATGTGAATCTCCCTCGAGTCGTCCAAGCATACGGTCCAACCGTCCCAGAGATGCGAATTCACGTCGAGAGCCTGTGCTCTCTCTCTCTCTTCCTCTTTCTGTGTGTTGTTTATCTGTGTGTGTGTGTGTGTGTGTGTGTGTGTGTGTATGTGTAAGTATGGTGGGGTGACGGAGATTCTCAACCTTCTGCATACTATAGCGCGCACTTAGCCCACGTTGCTGGATGCGAACTGTAAGGTAGGCGAGAAAGAAGAATGAGGGATGCTGTGGTATCGGAAGGAGGATGCAACGATATCGCGAGCATGCCAGCGAGTGAGTATGACACAGAACGATGGAACAAGAGAGAGAGAGAGAGAGATAGATGGATAGGGAAGATGGTCAAAGGGTGTCCGGGAGGGACAGAGAGCGATGCGCAACAGAGAGGGAGAGTGAGAGATTGTGGACGTGCGGGGACGCCCACCGTGGTCGATGGTCGATCGAGCGTGGGCTGCGGAGCTCGCTAATGCGAATATGCTGTCGTCCAGATAGAAAGAGATACCTGATAGCGAATCTGTGTTCGACACGGATGTCGAATTAGCTTGGATTTAGGTTGCCCGGGGAACTGACAAATAGTTATTGCTTGATTAGGTACGTAGGATGTGTACTATATACCTATTACTGTAAGACCGAAAGAGAGGGAGAATACAGAGTGCTGGTATTTATAAATAGGTGGTGAATAATAGCGAAACCAGTGCGGGCAAAGTGCAATGCGAGATACGTGGGACACAGAAATGTACCATTGTAGATCATTCGACACTGAAAAACCACTTCAAATATATGTTCAACGAAAGAGTTGGACTTGATCTAACAACAAATTTAACCTATTCGATGGAATAACATAATTCTTCCGAATGTTCTTCTTAAATATTCGAGCTAAATAATAGTTATTTTCTTCACTGCACCTGTCCACGATCTCTTAATTATAAAATCATTTCATTACGATTTACAATTCCTTACTTGTATGCGAAGTGAATTCATTAATTAGTAATTCATAACTTTCACAAACTTGGGACAACGAATTACTTTCAAGCAAATGGATTATTTTTTTGCATCATTAACACTGTGTGTCATATTTTCAGCTATGTCAAATTGTTTTTTTTTTTTTTTTTTAGTTTCCCAATGGTATGGCATCCTTCACCTTTTACGTATCCCAATCTCTTTCAATTTCCATCTACCATGTCATTCTTTGGGACCCCCTATAGAGTGCTATCCACAGACACTTTTTCCTAATGCTTTACTGTATCGCATTTGTACAAGGGTATAGGGAAATTGCGGAATGCCTGGCCGATAAAGATGACCAAATTTTACTGACATGAGTCTCAGCTATATGATCACCAGAAACTCGGAAGAACTGCTCTTTGTGTAAGACCCAACTTTGAGCATGTATGAGCATCATTGTTATCTTCATTCTTACGAAATTCCGAGGCAACTTACAATCAGACCCATCTGTACTTATTAGATTTAATGACGGGATAAATATTGCGGAGTTATTTTTCATAAATATGAGACCGGCACGAATTATAATAGTAAAAACTTAATTTGTGCTAGCTCTTTCTAGTGCCCGATTCACCCCGTATTCGCTCATCCGCTGCGCGGCTTCTTGCCACTACCACATATGCACCATGAACCTCTGCGTCATTTCCCCCGCTTGCTTCTGCAACGACAGCATCCAATCACCGCATGACCTTCATTAATGTTTCAGCTAGTACGGGCACAGGGTGATGGTGCTCGTAAAGTTTCCGCTGTATATTCGACAGGAACGAGTCTTCCCCAATTCACACTCTACCTTGCGTCAACTTTCAGAAGCCTCCAGCCCAGCAAGGACTTGGAATTCCTTGCAATGTAAAGCGATTCAAACAAAAATGACCAAAAAAAAAAACGATTGAACCAAAATTTGGTGTGCAGTTGTTTTTTTTTTGTAAAGTGTTCGTTTTATTATAGCTTGGAAACGATTCTGAAAGGCCTGTCCCTATACCAGATCGAATAGGTGACAAGCGGCGATAACTGACTTTACATATAAAAATAAAAAGCTTCCTATTCCAATACTTGGATTCGTGATGCCGTCAACTCTCTCGATATCTTTGATATTGCTGATCCCAGAAAAGTTTATTGGAAAATTTACTGATCGGACTATAGCTCCTCCTGCTGTTAAAACATGCTTTAACAGCTTACTCCATGAATTTTTTTTTACGAGGTAGAGAGAGCAACCATTCTTCGCATCAAACTGTGGTTAACTACGTTTTTACAGAATTACATTAAGAAAAAAATTTGATTGCATTATCTTCTCTCCGATGTCAGCCACTCTGTCTCTCGTCTTGTCTCATCTTTTCGTTCAGGATCGATTTTCGGCCCGAGTCTCGTTTCGTGGTAATTGAAAATATTTTCCGGTGCTCGCTATGTACGTATTTGTGATCCTCTCTGGCGGCTGTGAGATGTGCCTGGGCGAATGAAACGGTGATTCTCGTACCTCGTTTATCCGGGCGGGCCTAATTTATATGCTAATTCGTCGACTAAATGGGGTATCTCAGTGCATCTTCCGCATATATATATATATATATATATATATGAAATATAGTCCGGTTGATGTCGCACCATTGCGAGACTCGTCTCAGCTGAGAATCGTACGTCCAGTACGAGATCCGAGAGAATCATCGAGACCTGTCGACACTCCTCTCCATTTGAAATCGAACCTGTTCAGTTGAGTTTCGAGTGGTGCGCGCCCTTTCTCCCATACACGCCATATATTTTGACTGCTTTCACATGCGTGCGCGAACGAATTTCGAGCTTTACAATCCACCCTCGAAATCTTAATTAATGCGACTCGGCCGCAAGAGGAGGAGTTTAAAACGAATCGTGGCTATTTGATGAAACATATACAGAGTGCCCGTTGGACAGGATTGTGGCTCACATCGTGATTAAAGCTTCTCGTCGATCAGTCATTATCGTCCTGGTTCGATGAACGCGCACATACCGAACTGGTTGGTTCTGGTATCGAATGACCGCAGAGGTGTGTGCGCGCATCGGAGTTTCAGCTCTCAGGGAATGGATCGTCATTGAATTTGGTGGCGTGTTTGAGAGGTCCTTTTGCGCTCATCAATGCCGATTAGGTAAACCAATGAATGAACAAAACCACCGGCACTCGTTGAGGGTTATAGAAACATATGGGTAACGCGATATATACATATGTTTATAGTATATATTCAAACGAAATGTATACGTATCTAATATAATGTGTGCTTTCCCATTTCGCACGTTCGCTCGCTATTGTTTATTCGGCATTGCCGATCTCGCTGACGATCATCGTCATGGGAGACAGAAACAATCAGGTAATGCGCGGCAATTTATCGGGTGGTATCCTGGATATCGTATGCTGAATCAGTAACAGAGAATCCCTCGATGCTTGTTATATATACGTCAAACGTACGCTGACACATCATTATCGCTCGATTCGTGTGAAAAATAAAGCATTCGGAATGTTCTCGAGAATCATCCGAATTCTCGCTCGTTGCACACACTCGAGGACTACTCCGGCTGCAGGGGAATCGTTTATGTGGATGCGGATGGGGTTGTAAAAATTCAAAAAGAGTATGGGCTTCTTTGCAATAGCGAGAAAGGATTTTTGGGAATTTCTCATCGATCGAGTGCACTAACGAGTCACACGATATGACTGATCATGGCGGAGGATGCAGATTTCGCAAAAGCAGGTAGATATTGCGAGGGAGAACAAGCTACAATCAACTGTAATCTTAACGCGCTAGCAAGCTTAGCTAAATGTTTACCAGTGATTTGCCTGATGCATTCTTCCCCCAACTCCTCTCTGTGATCAATTGCTCGTGGCCTGTAACCTCATTTGCCATTCTAACGTTTCAGGTAGCCCGGATCTGACTGAAACAATAATTCATGATTACCTGACGACGTTACATGCAAATATTTTCGTTAATTTTTCATCTCCGAGCATTATAAATTAATGGTAAAGTTATAAATAAAAAAGCCAAGATCTTTAAGTAAAATAAGACTCATATGCCATCATAAGTCTTTGCTCAAACTTATTTCATCAGTGACAAAATCATCGACAATCGAATCACCTCTTAGACTTGACGATCGGTGACTGCTTTTCGCATAGTGCATTGTGACTTGAAAGTGCTAGCTTCTAGCTTGGAAAAGAGTGGGTACGAAGTTTTTCATGCACTTTTCCTACCTCGCAACAGGTTTCATCTCGTTCTCTCACGTATGACCCGACCTTGAAATATTATTGTATTTCACGTAAAATTTTATCTCGCGAATGAAGCTTGTGGACAATCGAGTCTAACTGGTGACTCGTGGGTGTAACCTTGTGGTCAATTGAGACGATTATCATTGAATGTTTTGTCAGAGCCTCCCCCCTTCACGAGGCTTAACATTATATCTGAATACCCAAACATTGGAAGTGAAAAACCAAAAGATATAAATGAATGAAAGATCAAAAATTGAAACATCCCAATTCACATACGCATGCAATACACACAGTTATATACACATATACAATCAAAAACCTGGTGGTATTCTGGCCAGCGTTGGTACGCGAAAGGAGTGGCGGCATTGGTGATGCTGGGAACAGAATCGATGGAGCGCGGAATCGGTCGCGGAGTACCGACCAATTAGTCGGCCGATGATTGGGTCGTGTAAGCCGAAACGATGATGTCACAGATGCGCGCGCGCGTGCACACATGCACACACTGCTCGCGAGGCATGGGAGGAGAAGAGTGAAGCTTTTTAAAGAGGGAGGGAACCAGGAATATACACGCATCGAGAGTGGTGAGAGAGCTTGCAGTATGTGCAATGTTACGACGAGACGAATCGAGAGTCGTGATCACTCGTTCGCTCGATGTGTGCTCCATATTTATATATCAACACAAGGGCACAGGGCTCGTGTGCCCATCCAGCGACCGTGACATAGCGGGGTTACTAGAATCAGCCCTATACACGTATGTACCGCTTTTCCGCATGGTATGAGTGTATTATCGTCGCCGTATAGTGATATATCGCATGTATACGCAAGTGTCTGTATGTGCAGGAACGTAGGAGAGTGCGTTTATATAAAGGGTAAGAGCGGGTGGATAGGGATGCTGGGCAACAGGAGACTAATGGAATTTGATTAAAATGTGTACGATCGAACGAACCGCCACTAGGTCTCACTCTTGCAAAGAGAGATGGTGTGAGCTGTCTCTGTGTATCACTTCGTCACAAGCGCAGCCATTCTTTCTCTCTCTCTCTCTCTCTCTCTTTCTCTCTCTATCTCTCTCTACCCCCTCGTGTTTTCCTCATCCTTTATGTATACCGACAAACTTGCCACCGTTCGCATCATTCATAGGTGCCACTCGCTGCGATTCAAACTACCAATACAGACGCATACATATACGCGGTACGTTGACCAGCGGCTTCTGGTGCAATCGAATATTTGCGTTTAGGTACGTCGACGCGGAAAATGCTATCTTTGTCAATTAATTCAACCTGTTGTCCCCAGCGACCGCGCTTCCGCGTGGGTGGGCAATACACCAGAATAACTATGGCACCTTGCCTATCCCACGTCTATCCCTGCAAATTGTAGCGGTGGCAATATTTTTCATATACTAATTGCTGTGATTCGATCTCTTTCCTATTTTTCATTGCGCAGACATCGGTGAATTTGATCGATCGAATATTTACGGTTACAACAATAGTTTCAGCAAGCTTGCGATTACGGTCGATCGAGACTGAAGAATTACTTCTTAATTGGGTTGAAATTTTAAGAATTTTTTTTTGTCAAGAAAATTCGTACTTGAAAAAGTAATGTTTGAAGAATGAAAAAGTTTTTTTTTTTAACTCGCGATTAACAGAATTGTTCGGCTAAAAGCTCCTCTAACTAAGATATGAAAATAAGTTTTGCGTCGAAACATTTATAACTTTTCCTTCAATATCAATTCATGAAGACTAAAGAATTTCTTTTTTTTTTTTTATACATACATCTGAAATTTTTAACCTGAGATTATTTTTTCTAAAATTTTACGTTTTGACTCATCATATCTCGCATGAGAACATCAAGGACCTGTTGAAACAGCTGACTACATCGTCACCGCCGGGTTTCCCACGCTTTCCCCGTGCCACCGATCGACTTGGGTACGATACTTGCACATAATAATGATCACGATTAAAATTTAAGGCATAAAGAGTTGACGTGTGAGATCGGAAGGCCATAAAAACCTGACTAATCACAAGATACTTAATTCTCATCTCAAAAATTCACTATGCCGTTCCTATACGCTTCGATTTCTGAATCTCAGCAGTTTATCATCATACCAATCGCTGTCAAGTCGATCGACAGTTCGATGCTCAACTATCATATACGCCAACTGCGTTCGGTCGTTCGTGTTTTATTCTTGCGAAAAGCAGAGCCCTGTGCTCTCCATATCCGTAACAGGATATATCTGTGGCAAACGGTTGGCTCGTTGACTGTATACATTTTTTTTCTACGTTTACTGAGTCTCCTATCGTTCTTTCCACCGGGGGGGGGGGGGGGGGGGGGGGGGAGCCGGGTTAGCCCCGAGGGTGTGTAGTGCGCGCCTCTCCAGCTGACGCCGAGATGGCAAAGTCCGCGAGTCACCAGCCATATCTGCTTTCCATGTATACTCGCGCGTATATACATGTGAAAATTTACGCATGACCGCGATTGCATGATTAAGCTAATGCCAGCGAAGAGTGCGCACTTTGCGAGATAGGGCGTCGAGTACATTGTAAGTACTTGGATGCAATATACCGACGAGTACGAAGTATACTTTATATATCTGTACTTGTGAGTGCGCTATAGACGTATTCGTCCCGTGGAGTAAGTAGCCCCGGGAACCCACTTACCGTCTCGACTCTTATATGGCATACCCCCTAGCCTCCCCCATCCTCTGTCTGTATATATATATATATATATATATATATATATATATATATGTGTGTGTGTGTGTGTTATAAGCAGTTCTCGGACGTATACGCGATTTTATTTCACGACAGATACGGGGAGGCTGAGCTCACGAAGAGGTGAGATGAGAGGATGGAGAACCGGCTTGCAGAATTATATAGTATTCTATATATACACACTCTGACCAGCCATTAATAACGCAAAGTTTTATTTAATTGCGATCGTAAATCATACTGTCTAGTTCATATATACATGCGTATAAAATATATACATACATATCACATTCGCCCCCCCCCCCCCCCCCCCGTCCGACGTGTCTCACGTAAAAACTGCGAGCATATCACATGAAACTTATTTTATATCGTTCTGAAGACTGGCGAGAGATGAAGGAGAAAAAAATAACAGCCAAATAAGAGTAATAAAAGATTCGCGTACGCCTTGAAGATATCATTCTGTTTAATTTAATGCAGTCGGGACTAAAGAGTCTAGGCATTAGAGGCACACGGATGTATAACGGTGCAACGGGTTATCGCTTTTATATGCTCGAGCATACGATGGGGGTGTCGTCGTCGTCGTCGTCGTCGTCGTCGTCGTCGCTGCTGCTGCTCGGTATACAAGGGGCACTTCGCTGGAATGACAAGTAAAAAAAGAGAAAGGAGAAAAAGGATGCGTATGAAAATTTGAAAAAAAAAAAATGAAGAAAAAAAATGAAATAGATGTCTCTGAAGCGTAGTGAGGAGAGAGATCCCGGACGCGAGAGAGTGTCGCTAATGAACCGGTCTCTGTCGTCTCTGTCGGACACTCGTGCTTTTTAAAATGGGGATGCTGTAGAGCTCTTCGCGGCGGGGCCACCAACCCCTCTGCTTCCTCGTTTTAACTCGTGAACTAGTGAGCGAGAAAAACGCCCAACCGACCGGTCTTCGTTGCACTCAACTCGGATTATATCTTTCTCTCTCTCTTTCTCTCTTTCTCTCTCTCTCTCTCTCTCTCTCTCTCTCTCTCTCTCTGTCGTTAATTGCGCACGCACGTATGAAGGTAGCGGAGTCGCTCGAGCGGAATTAACTGATATCAGGCGGCTAAATACTCGATAAATTTACCTCGGATACCCCCTGCTCGTATTATCCGAAAGGGAGAAAGAGATGGCGAGAAAATCGCGTTAACTAACGGCAAGAACTTGTAGAGTGCGAGCTACAGGGACCAATCTATTTCTCGTCATCTCCCGCGTCGAATCCCTCGACAACCACGATGGGAAAAGCCTTACCTTTTCCGTGATTCCGCTCACGCGAACCCCTGGCAAACGGCAGACTTTGGCGCTAAATCGATTTTCATCGAGCTCCCAACGAAGCATCATCGTTGCTTCGAAAATGGAAAAATCGCTTTGTTTTTTTTTTTTATGCAAACATTTTTTTCGTGAGAACGTTTGATTCTCGAGTCAAATGGCTGATGGTAATCCGAGGGAAAAACAGTGGCTGTGTCTTTAGCTCCCGGGATATCTTCATCGCAATCGTTAAATCCTTGGAACGATGCTTGATTTAGTTAATTGAATTTTTAAGAAAAATTTAAGAAAAAAAAATTTAAGAAAAATTCGATTGATCTAATTTTAAAATTTACCAACGGGTAAATATTTCAAATTTTCATTGCCCTTGTACGAAAATAATAAATACCAACTGTATCGTATTCACTGAAACTAACATATGCATCGAACCGATTAATCATGTGACACTTGTCAGGTTCCATACAATATTATTGCGGCCAACGTTTTGCTAATGTTAATCGAATTATCTTAATGAATGATCAATTATTTTATGGAATTTTCAATTGAACGAAATCCAAGAACCGAATTCCATTGGACTTGTCAATTTGATCGAAATAAATTGCAAATTTCTAAACCACCAATCTCCCCTTTCTCATGCAACTGAAGAAAACCGTGGCGGAGAATGCGTGAGAGATCGAACGAGAGCTGTGTCCCAAAGTCTTTCATATGCGTTCTTTCAGATGAGACGACGAGCCTGATTACTAATCCATCCCAAAGTATCGACTTACAAACTGTTGCGGGATTTTTGAAAAATCATCGTTAATACGCGTATATAGTGGCTCAGAGGAATTTCCTATCAATTAGGGACAGGTTTTCAATGTTGCGGTGGCTGTTGTGAATGTCGCTACTGTCGTTTTTCTCTTTTCTCCCTGAAATGCTCTCATCGCTATCTTTTTCTCGCCTCCGCGGGTCTCTTTCCGAGACTCCTCTCGCACCGCCGCCCTTATCCGGCCGAAGAATCCTGTTTCTCCCTCGTCCGTGCGGTTATCGAAGCCTCTTTAGCTGGGCACAACGCGTACTGCGAGCGAAGAGGAGGGACGTGTGCCTGGCAATAGCCGAGAGGTGTTTGCTCGGTACCCGATCATATACAGAGAGAACGCATTGACTATTGCGTCGTTATCGATATATATTTATATACTAATGTATATTTTTATCTCCTAGTGTAACTAGTAGCAGGGTTGGCAAAAGAAATAAACATGTCATAAATCATACGACAATTTAATCGATAAATCAAACAACAACGTTTATGAATCATCTTGACACTCCTCAAAGTGCACTAAGTCGACAATTTTTTATTTTTTCATTTCGTAATAAATAATCTCTTAACCGTAATCAAGACGTGAGTGTTTCTTATATCAGAAAATAGTGAGGCGAAAGCGGAAAGTTTTTTTCAGCACTATATACTTTAATAAGTAGGTAGGATCGCCTTGAATCTTTCGCCCACGATTCCGGTTAAACTTATTCCACCAGCCATGGAGTATACACACACACACACATACATATATATATGTATATGGGGTATTCTACGAAATGTGGGACGGTTTTTGGCTGGGAGTCAGTAATTTTGACGATCGTATAAAATTTAGTTCTGTTTTTATCATGTATGGAGCCTCCTATATATAGTGATACATCCCAATTATAATTCGTACAGGAGATACGGGTATGATTCGTCGGAAAAACAAATTTCACCAGTCAATTTTAATCATAAAAATGCTCTTTTCTAATAAACGAGAGTTAAATTTATTAAAAAATTTCTAATGCCCCGAAAATTGAAAAAAACTGGGAAAATTTTTTTATTGAAAGTAGTTCGAGATGAAACGAAACAGTGGTAAAAAAATAAGGGTAATTCAGTTTTTTTACCACACTTTCGTATCGTCTTGAACTATTTTGAGTAAAAATTCAGAGAAAAAAATAGCCCCTTCGAGTCAAAAAAAGAAATACATTTTTTTCGTTTTTTAATGTTTGGGGCGTTAGAAATTTTTTGATAAATTCAACTCTTGTTTATTAAAAAAGAGGGAATTTTGACGGTTAAAATTCACCGTTGAAATTTTTTTTTTCGTTGATTCATATCTAAGATATACGGGGCCAAAGTTACGGTGAATGATAAATTACGGTAAATTCGTAGTCACGGTATCTCCTGTACCAATTATAATTGGGACCTATATAGGAAGCTCTTTACATGATAAAAAGGTACGAAATTCTAGACGACCGTCCAAATCACTGATCCCAGGCCAAAAACCGTCCCGTTTCCCGTGGAATACCCCATATATAAACATATATAAATACTTAAATAAACCGTATCAAAATATGCTGCGGGCGTATCATATCGCCTGGCTTACCCGCGTTCAGGAGCCCAGTAGGTGTCTGGCCGTCGTGAACCATAATATTACAATACTACAGTGGGATCCCCCAATAAGATCAAAACATGATACGGTACATATCATCGACCCCATAGTTCGATTTCAATCAACATTTATCTCGCTTGGAACTCACGCTTACTGAAATCTCGGATGTGAGAACATTCAACGCTGCGTGAAAAGTGTCACTGCGAGGAAACGATATGAACGCGAAGATGAAGAATTCAGCAGCATATCCTCTAGGTTGATCGATGCTCACGAGGTTTGCGGCAGTGAACGCGCACTTACCGAGTTGGAAGTAATCCACACAGCCGGGAGCGGCGCTGCCTGCCTGTGACGTTGGGGCGACGTTATAGGCTAACCGCCGAGCGTCGGGTGGTAGTGGGGATGCGATAGTGTATGCTGACCAATTGGGATACGCGTTGGCGCGCACTTAACGAGAGGATACTTCACAACGATACACGAATGGCTAATTTACTGTTAAAAGTGCATGAAAAATATTATAACGACATGTGTTAATCGCCTGCTATTCTCGCGTATCGAAATCTCGTACCATGGACGTGAAGAATCCATTGCTGCGTAGAAAATCAGCATTGCAAAAATTTGCTCGGAAGTTCACTCAGCGTCAAAAGTGTCCGAATACGTTGTAAATTCTGCTGAAACTGATCAATTTAACTTTTTTTCAGCATCCCGTTGGCTGGTATGATATTTATGTAAGAACAAGGCTTAAAATTATATTTAGTGGTACAGATAGATCTGTCCAGAGCAATTTTTTAAAAGCCACAGGTCCACTTTTGAAAAGTTTCTGATTCCATCATGGAAAATACACAAATTAGTGCCTCCTCGGCTAATTTATGTCATGGGGGAGACCCGGTGAAGGCACAGTCACGCTGCGAGAGACTCTACTGTTAGTAGACGCTCGCGAGAGGCTGCGCCGCTTGATAATCGGGAGAGCACGGACTCTCGTCCGGTGTGTGCGACTCTTGATAGCTCTGGCGCACCCAAGCACACCAGGTAATACACGCAATGTGTGTGCACCGTTGCACTTTTCGATTTCTCTCTTTCTCTCTCTCTCTCTCTCGTTCAGTCACTCTTGGCGAGCTTAATTATCGCGACACGACGTCGCGCTCAATTTCCCTTCGATTTCTCTCCTGCCGCGCGATGTATGCATTCATTGCAAACGGCAATTCGAGGCGTTGGAGCCCATAACGTTGTACATATGTATATACAGTTTCGTGTTTGCCCCCGAGTTCTCGATTCCTCAGGTCTCCCTATATATAGTTCGAACCGACGACAACATTCTTCCGCATCATTTACATGCGACGACTTAGGCGAACGAAATCGTGATCACAATTGTCGGGACTGAAAGTCGATGCGTTTACATGCTTACACGGTTAAAATTGACTCGTGAAACTTCCAGATGCATTTCCTCTATGGAATACATTTACACCTACACCTTTAGTATCATATAATAATAATAATAATCATAATAATAATTGGCAGATACATTTGAATGCAAAAATTCATATTAAAGCTACCGGATGCTGGATTCAATTGATTCTTAGGAATTTTAAAAGCCTTCAGTATCAAATTGGTGTGCCACGATAATTGTTTCCTTACTCGGTTAAGTAATCAAATGAACAATTAAAACTTGTAGTGGACTGACTGGAAATTCATTTCGATGCTTGTGAGTGCCGACTCACACAAAATTCATCGATTGAAAAGAAAGGTTTTGTTAGCGTCTGACTTGAACATGAGGATTACCTGTCCGTTTTTGTCACGAGAAAGATTCTTTGTTGGTAGATAAATAGCCAGAATTTTTCAGGAAAGATTCTTCATCTTCTTGCAATGATTCATGGAATTTTTTTTGCATTAACGTATTTTTATTTTTTGTATTTAAAAAAATAAAATCTTTTACCGGAGTTAAAGAGGAGCTTCGTCAGGTTTTTCGTTTTATTGTGACTCAATGATTTTGTAAATGAGAACTAAAGCAATTATTTTCTACCGTATACCTGCCTGAAGTACGTAATATATCAGTATAGAAATCTATACGACCTCAACGGGATCCGACGATTTTTTCACATTCTTGGCCAAACTTCCGTTAGGTAAACGAGAAGATTGAATTTTAGTGACACAATGTCGTAAAAAATTAATTTTTAAAAAATAAACAATGAATTAAAATTCGTGAGAGGTTGTCCATAAATTATGAATTGTATCGTACAAACTTTTCACAAAACTCGTCAAGTCCTCGCTCGAATTTTTTCTTTCAATCCGAATTTTTTTTCTCAAATTCAAATCCTTTGAGGAAACAATTTTTAGATCATGAGCAATGGCTTTTTATATATAACATAAATTCTCCGAAAATTTAATTAAAAAATTATAATAGTAGGTGTACTGAGTAATCTGTACGTTGGATGATTTGACTTTGATAACATTATTTTTAAGGATGGTCAATTTAAACGGCGCGCTGCATTCATTAAATTGTAATTCTAATGAATAAGCCTGTGAATAACTCTTTTTGACAAAGTTTTCCTAGGTAAATCCCAATCTTCATTGGTTTATAAAATCAATTATCGATTGCAATCAGCCCGAGATAAAAGAAATCTACTTCTCGAATCTCAGCTTGGAAATTTTCACTCTTTGCACGACGTTTTATCAAACGAATTAAAGAGTTCTATTATATGCAAACTCGTGAGAGAAAAGTAATTTGTAATCATGGGATAAGAAAATTGAAAAAAAAAAAACAAAAAAAAACGCACTCTTTATCCCTCTGCGTTCACCCACCTTTTCCAACTGTATCTTCAAGTCCACGTAATTGTACGTTTTCTATGCGGTATTATGCATATGTGCGTGCATATACATATCTAGTATGTAGCCGTTGTGATGCTAAAGTGTTTGCAATGCTCCGTTGCCGCGCTCCGTTGCCTCTGGACCGATAAAGCCGAAGAGAAATGCTGCAACATGCCGTTACTTCCTGATAATCGATTCTCGGCCAATTAATAACGTCAATTACCACCGAATTATAGCCCGCCCGGGATATCTCGACAATTTCCTGCTGCATTCTGTCTGTCTCTCTCTCTCTCTCTCTCTCTCTCTCTCTCTCTCTCTCTCTCTCTCTCTCTCTCTCTCTCTCTCTCTCTCTCTCTCTCTCTCTCTCTCTCTCTCTCTCTCTCTCTCTCTCTCTCTCTCTCTCTCTCTCTCTCTCTCTCTCTCTCTCTCTCTCTCTCTCTCTCTCTCTCCATTAAATCTCCAGTTCTTCTCCATTTCAATGATACGTTGTCTGTTGCTCGTCCAGAGTCACAGCTGTGTACGGTTATTATAGTCTACCTCAAGTCTAAGTATAACTTAAGTTTAAGTCCGCGGGGCATCGAGCCTATTCAGCGTAGTATAAAGTAGTTTAATTTAGATTAAATTTAGTATTAGCTAAAACTATTGTTATTCTTTGACTTCTTATAAATCTGTTACCTCTGTATTTACCTCATTGCCCCATAGCGTGCTAGGGCATAATATATTAAATCAATCAATCTCTCTCTCTCTCTCTCTCTCTCTCTCTCTCTCTCTCTCTCTCTCTCTCTCTCTCTCTCTCTCGTGCTGATTTAATTTCCTTCAAGACCAAAGCAGCGTATAGGAAAATACGAGAGATCGCACACTGTAATATGGAAATTATCTATACACCATCTCGTGGAATCATGCATCTACTGTGCTTACGGATGTATGTATAGTTTGTATAGTGATGTGTTTTTTTTTTATTTTAATTTTTCACAACACTGCATATATAAGTCCGGTATTTTCTCAGGACCATTGAGCTATAATAAAACAAAAGTTTTTTTCTTAATCAGCACTACAGTCAGTAGAGTATATTTTTAAAAAGTCAACAGTGACCAGCGTTTAAGGGAAAAAAATCTTCGAAAAACCGAACGCCTTTAAGCATTTTGCATAATATACTACAATCTCGATTTGCTGAAAAATGGCAGGACCGTAACGACGGATCGTACTTGCTTGTTACGACGTGCGCAGTTCACTCTGCGCAGCTGGCCTTGTAGCTAGCGGTCTCGCGATAGGTGCACAGTGCTTTCCCCACCATATGTGCCACGTAAATCGATGTACAGCGCAGAGTGGGGACAGTTGCTCAATCCAAAGTTACTCGAATCAAGTTCCTAGTGTTTATTACGCCAAAGAAAAATTAATCAATCAAATCCAAGAGGCTGAGGATCAAATCGAGTCGGCTTTCAATGCCTGATATGTGCATGCTGCATTCATGCCACATGTGTAACAAGACTATCGATAGGAATACCGCTATGATAACAAATTGCTGCAGGAAAAAAACGACGATGGATACCGTACGGTTGCCACTTTCTGCATTCGACTCACCGATTTATCGAGCTCAATTAATAACGCAAACGCGCACCCGCAGTTATTAATCGTGGCTCGCGTATATATATATATATATATATATACATCCGAGAGCTCGCTCGGACAATACACGCATTTAAAACTCTCGTGAGACAAAAGTAAATACAATCGTGCGAGTGAGACACGAGGTGTTCTACAAAATGAAAGTTATTTAATTTCTCCGTGGTACTGCAGCGTCCTGAGTATTTACGGCATGAAATTTACTTTCAAACGAGAACGAAAGTGCCATATGGATCACTTGTCACGTGATGGGTTGTGACGCACATGGGCAAGGGGTTTTTTTTTTTTTTTTTTCATTTTATTTTAAGGAGGTATAAGAATGCACACGTGGTCGATTTTTAGCGAACAAAAAGACGATACTCACAAAATTTGCCAATTTTTTAATCAACTAACAATTTTTTATAATACCGATGAAAAAAGCTGCAGCAGTTTCATTCGAGGCGAGGGAAGCCCTGTAACGGCAGAGAAAAAATTCACATATATTTTCCGTTTTTGCACCGGTGTATTGTACCGCTCGCTTTCGTACTGGCATATTATAACGCTTGTACAAGTCTACGTACGTATGAACGATGTACGTAGAGACATGATGCGATGTAAACATAGGATAAGCCGAAGAAATACTTCAAAATATTTACCATTATAAATTATAACTCAAGGTTCTCAAAACAGTTCAATTATTTTATTCATGTTTAATTTAAAAATTATAATTAGTATCTTTCTCGGAGAACTTCAACATTTAGAATCGAACGAACTTTATTACAATCTGACGTCGAAAAAATCAGCTCCCCTAATTTCTCTCGAGAGTATCTTGAACCCAGGCAGAAATTTGGTAGGTTATCCCAGTTTTGAGCCAAATCCCGATCGGGATTTTTTAGGGACACTCTGATAAAGAAATCCTTTTTGGATTTCAGGTGGATCCCAGGTGGTATCCTCATTACCGATGATTGACACAACTTTGAATTTATGAATTTAAACTTCTGGTTTCTGTAACCGGAAAGTTGTAACTTTTCCAGAAAATTTAAATCAGGATTTTTTTTTGAGATTTCACAAAAACAATTTCCGTCTAGGATATCAGCTAGTACCAGAACGTGACGACCTTGACTGATTAGTAAATATTTATATCGAAATGCACCTTCTATCTATCCATACAGTCAAGATACCGGATATCAATTTCGATACTTTAATTTTTCGTAGTTTTTATGCGATTCAATTGTTTATTAACAGATAAATTGAATTTCCTCGCGGGTCCTCTGAATTATTGTCTCGCGAATCATTATCAATCATTGTATGAATCATTGTCTCGCGACAGTCCGTTAGGTAGGTCAACAGAGGTGCGTCTCAGTTGAAAACTCAGGTTGGATGAAAATTAATTTCGACGGAAGAACTTCCGGATTGATGAGCTGAAAACACTTGTGTAAAAAATAATTTCCAGAATGTTTGTTGTTTTTTATTTATTTATCTGGGATTCGAAAGTGCTGGATTCACCGATTCAAATCCCGAGTTTCAAAGTTTTTTCCAAACTTACAGGATTTTCAAATACAATTAAATATAGTTTAACACGGTTTTTCAACGATAATTTTTTATTTTAAATTCACAAATAATAAACTAAAGTTGCAGGTCTTAGCGAGGACTTCGTGGCTTTCGAGGCTTTGAGCCCCAATATCGGTTGGGCCTCATTAGGACCTCGAGCATCGAAATCGATACTTTTGCGGACCCTCGAGGTTCTAATGAGGCTTAATTTACGTAGGATTTCCCTATCTACGAAGACCTCGTTAAAGCTTCGAAAATTTCTCGAGAGTATCTTGAGGTCTTAACGAGGACTAAAATTTCGACTCGGGAACACCCTCCGGTCATAAATAACACTGGAACATTGAGTGGCACATATTCCACTGAAATCGAAATTGTGGAAAAAGTGGAGGGCCAAAAAAAAAAATCATTATTGTTCCTCGATCATCGACGAGACTCGCGAGTCCGCGGTCCGCCTCGATCTTACGTCCCGCTGATCTCGTGAAATTAATTTTTATACGCTCCATCTTCCCATGGGACCGAGATTTCTATCTAAAGTGGTCCCACGTGTAAATCCCGCGAGGAGGCGAAAAAGGAGGAACAGGGAGAATGAATAAAAGAGAAAGAGAGAGAGAGAGAGAGAGAGAGAGGCAAAGGGAGAAGGTACGCCTTACGTGTAGGTAAGTGTTGAAATTTTACGATCGGTTTCGGGACACACAGCCAACAATATATGCATACGCTTCCCTCTCTCCTTTTAAAATATGCCGTAGCGCTCTCTGGACCAGCTATCTCGGGAAGAGATCGAGATATCGCCGGATTTATAAGTTCTTGCTGCAACACGTCGCGCGTTCCTTCACCCATGGCGTCGATGAACAAAAAAATATTTCGTGTGATCTTTCTCTCCATCATTTATGCCGTCTGATCCGACATTTCAACGCTTTCGACGATGGGATTATAATAATCGGGATGACGATTAACGTGCCACCAGGAGGGTTAGCGAGAAAAAGAAAGGGCGAGAGAGCGAGAGAGAGAGAGATAGAGAGATCATTAAAATATTTTGGATGACAGAACATCCTTGCCATCATTCGACAGACGTTTCTCTGTGTGTCCTTTCATCGGGAATATCTATAAAATACACCCCTAGATTCAACAGGTGTTGATTTAGCTCAGAAACGTGTATTTTTTTTTTTTCACGGATATTTTGACATTCATCCAGGAGTAATTTATTCGTTTTGTCCGTTATGTTTTAAGGCCAGCATACCGAAGGTCTTGATCCACCTCACCAAGGTGTCCAATCATTCGATCGGTGAGTCCTTTCACACTTTCATCGAATCGTCGATGACTTGACTTCGAGACTCATGCACAACCCCTTTTGTGAAAAGCGCAGCGAAAGCTTCATACTGTACCGTAAATCGGATGATAAAAAAAAAAACAAAACGGAAAACATCCCGAGTAGAAAAATATTTGAGTATCCCAAATTAAAAAGAGGTCCGGTCGGGGGGACTCGAGGGATTTGTGGATCAGGGTTAACCTTTTGTTTCGGGTAAAATATAATTTTCGAATAATTAGCGGATAGCGAAAAAAAAAAACACCGCGTTACTTTTGCGATTGGAACAATGTAAAAAAAAAAAAAAAAAAAAATATGACCCGAATCGACCAGGGTGTCAGCGTTCATGGTCAAGTCGGTCTGATGCGGAATTGTCCGATATGTTTGTGGCGTATGTAAAGCCCGCGAGCAACCATGGTGAATTATGAGCGCCCAGGCGACGGGTCCTTCGACCTGAGGACCGAATCCTTCGTACTTGCATATAATGCGCTGCATGAGGTTTATATGGCAAAGAGTCGTGTGGGGTCTCTCGTGATGATCTGGCCGAGTATCCGCTGAGACTCGATATTGTACATCGCATCGTGAGGATTGAGATAAAACAAAAATGTAATATTTTCCATGAATTCGACTCTTTAAAGCCGATTTTGCTATTATACATACCATTCAAAGATTTAAAAAAATGAGAGAAAAACGTGACTTACGAATATATTTATGAATACGTTTATTATATTTCAAAATTTTCAAGTTCATTGACTGACTAGTATCATGGATACATAATTTTAAGTCTTGAGAAAGTTCGAATCACGTGATATATTAATTGTCGCTGATGGATACTCATAAAAACTGTATCCCGCACAGCAGGCGGCGCGCAATATGAATGCTGTGATAGTTTCAATTTTCGAAAGCTTCGAGACATTAGGTGGAAATTTTTTAGATAATTAAAGTGTTGCGAAAGTACAATTAGCATTCAAATCAACTAAATTCTGTTATAAATGATTCGGCATGAGGAAAAATTGAATTTTCAAAAAATCGGCAATCGTTCCAACTTCCTCGACTGCATATTGGTAAAATTTCAATTGAAAAAGAGATGAAACTGCATTGCAATAAAGGAGGAAATAAATTGCAAGTAGAAACTCGCGAATCGCTTTCCTTGAAATTTCACCCAATGCCCAAAGCCCACAGGATGAATGCTTCAAAAAGAAGCCGCAATTAAGAAAGGCTTAATGTACATTTGAATACCAAACACTCTCCAATGAAACATATTTTCTGTGCGTATAAATCTGGTACACACATTTTTATATTCATAGCCTACGCTGAAAGCTTTCCTGTCAGGATCATGGTCATTAACATTGAACACCAATAATGTGCGGAAGTGAGTCAAAATTTCCGTGAAAGGAGCCAATTGTCATTTCTGTTAATCAGTAATAATTATCATTATTTTCAAATTACTAATATGAACAATTTAGTTATTTTTTGGATTCGAACTTGTAGGAATTTATATTTCTTAAAATAAATTTTCTTGCAATTGTATATTGGGGCAAACACGCAGGCATGCAAAATTGCAAATGTTATACTTTTCTTGATTGCCCACAGCGAGGAAACCTTGCAAGTGCGATAAGTTGTTGCTTCTAATATTTTTACAAACGCTGTAAACCATTTTTATGTCATTCGACGGTGGAAAGAAAAATCATAAAGAGCAGCATATTACCGTTATCGCTAAGCGCGCATAGCTCGAAGGCTTAGAATTTGCGATTGCACGAATACATTCGATGCGCGGGTCTATGCCATTACACGCGTTATAATTCTAAAATAAAATATCACAGTATATGATAATTCATCGGTCGGTATTATCCGTTACCCAGAATAATTCACGATGAAATAACGTCGCGTTAAAAGCATATGCCTCTGCTGATCTATTTGCGCTCGAATATCTATCCGAAAATCCAGCTCATATATCTCAAGCAACACGGCGCTCAACTATGTGGAGAGTTTTTGATTTAATTAAATTTTAACAAAAAATCCAATGTTCAATTAAAATAAAAATTTTAAGGAAAATTTTAATTTTTTGTAGGTTTAGTTGCATTCGACCCTGCGTGCAGTTCAAATGACATTCGAAAATTTTGCTTCCCCGTTTATAGAAAAAGAGCTTTGTGATCTTAATAGATTTGTTTTTTCTAAATTGCAATGCCAATGTGCTCACGAATAACAATTCGCAAATCATTTACATCGCTGCTCTTCATAAAACGACTTGCCATCGCAATAATTTCCTTGCCATATTTGTGACACGTCTCCCGACATTAGCGAAAATGGTTTACCAACTATTGTCATGAATTACTTAAGGATGTATCGGACGTACCTTCCCAACCAAAAGTGACTTTCGTCGACAATATTGCGTACTTCGTGATAAGATAAAAATTGGAAAAAATTTAACCACAATAAAGAAGATAAGAAGATTAATTTTAATAATAATACCGCCCAAAAGTTATCAATAATTTGTTTAAACAAAACATTGTTTAACAAATTTTTAGGGAATGTTTTTTTTGTCATGTGAAATGAATTCGTTGATTTTTCTGACTACACATGAATTTTTTTTTTAATTTTCTTATCATTTTGAAATTTCGATTTTTGGAAATTTGTAAAGGTTGTATTTACGAAACTATTCGTTCGATGCCCTGGAAACATCTTAATTGTAATATACAACGTTTTTACGAAAACATATCCAAAATTCACGATTTTTCATGCATTTTTCAAAATTAAAAAATTTTTGAAAACCGAAATTTCAAAATGATAAGAAAATTTTTTAAAAATTCATGTGTAGTCAGAAAAATCAACGAATTCATTTCACGTGTCAAAAAAAAACTTTCCCTAAAAATTTGGTAAACAATGTTTTGTTTAAACAATTTATCGATAACTATTTGGCTCTATTATTATTCAAAATTAATCTTCTCATCGTCTTTATTGTGGTTGAATTTTTTCGGATTTTTATCTTATCATAAAGTATGCAATATCGTCGACGAAAGTCACTTTTGGTTGGAAAGGTACGTCCAATACATCCTTAATCCTTTTCAAATTTATTTGCAAACAATTTTTAATTTAAATATAATTGAAACTCAAACAACTGATCAAATTTAAATATTTACCCGATGAAAGCAGTGCAGTTTGCACAATTCACAATATTTTTCAATAGATACTTTTCCAAATAGTACTGCAATTGGTTGGTATATATACAACGTACATCGTGTCATACATTACGAATGTCGAGTCAATTCATTTGACAGTTGGTTAATTTGGAGGTTAAGATCGCCTGTATGGACCACGTTACGAACCGACTTCTATACACGGAATATTCAGTGTTGCCCAGTGATGCACTTACACACATCTTTGTAAAAATTCATACTACTACAGCTGTTGATACTCCGGTGATGTTACATCGAATCAGTGAACCAAAATAAATCCATCGTACAATTTATACATAATTTCAATCATTTGGAATGCGTGGGCGTATACCGTAATTATTAAAATTTTTTTTAGAATGTTAGAGGCGTTGGTGTTGATTAATTTTAACTGGCTGGTGATTGGACGCTCATATTTGACCTCGATGCAAAGAGACCGTCTCCTTATTAACAAGAGGATACGTCAATATCTTCAGAAAACGATATCAATGAATTGAATGGAAAAATGCTTTTTTTCTAATCAGTCGTCTTCAAAACTAAAAATATGGAAAATTTCAACAAACATTATATTCTTTTTATCGCAATTTCAGTACTAAAGGGAGAAAAGATAAATGCATTGTAAAGAGAAGAGGTTGAATATAACTCGACCTCGACAATTTCCGGTGTGTAGCTCGATCCGATCGAACGACGTGGGAAAGAGATAAAAAGAGCACAGCGTGATATGTATATATATATTTATACATATTGTAAATATATATATATATATATATATTTACTATGCATACACCGGGGTAATAATATTCGAGGCAAGCGTCCTTACTCACTTCCTTTCGTCGGCGTCTCCTGAACGAAAGAGAGTAGAAAATATATATAAAAAAATAATGAAAAAAAAAAAAAAACAAACAAAAAAAAACCACACGAAAGAGGAAACAATGATCCTCGCGTTATGCGGTCTTCAAGCGTCGATGTGCGGTTTACCGAACTCAAGATTCCCGGGACTCTCCATCTCACACACCGTTCTGTTGCAAGAGTTTTCTTTACGGACGAGAACAAAATCTCGAATCACTAAACGGTAAATTAAAAAATTAAAAAAAAAACCGCTCAATAATCATAAATAAACGAAGAATTTGAGTACGAAATCGAAAATGAGAGAAAACCAGTGGAACGGATATGACGATGATTCCTTCGATTCATCTCGGGACTTTAATAGGATAGGCTCGATGTCTCATGCACTAAACTTCTTATCATAACGACTCTTAGCCGATAATGCAATGTATTATCGGTAGGGAGAAGGTACCCATATGGAAAAGAAGTATATTACAAGATATATAAGAGATATCGAACTTATTGCCGCAAAGTATATTTTTATAACTCCGTAATATATCTATTATATATCTATTATATATCCTCCCGGATATATCGGGCAGATATATCCAAGATTTATAAGAGATATAGAACTTATTGCCGCTATAATATCGAGATATATTTTTTATATATCCGAAGTATACTTTTTTTTCATGGGAGTAGGAAGTTATTTCGAGTCCCGCGATGTGAATTCAGGCGTAGTGGATCTTTGGTTTCACTTGGTCCACATAACGCAACGATTCGTCGTATTGATTTAAACTATATTTTTAATCAAATGTTCGATATTGTAGGTAAGAAATTGAAGTGTCAATTGTTACCTTACCGTCGAAAACTTTGCTGCCCTATAATACAGACTTATTGGTCTCTTCACCCCTGATTACCACTGACCACGAGAACTCGAAAGAAGATTTTTCGGCAGGGCCCAGTTCCCCTTTGCGTATTTCACGAGAGTGGAAAGACAACTGCAAAAGTCAGTGAGTGAGTGAGAGAGAGAGAGAGAGAGAGAGAGAGAGAGAGAGAGAGAGAGAGAGAGAGTAAGAGAGGGATAAAGAGTGAACGAAGCGATGCTGAATATGCAAAGGATCGGCCGCCCATTGACGGCAAAACTCATTTTCATAAATTATATTAATTCGCCGCGGCGCGACGCTCGCGATTCTCGAGTCACATCTTTCTCTCTCTCTCTCTCTCTCTCTCTCTCTCTCTCTCTTTCGCTCTTTCTCCTCTCTCTTTCTCTCTGTCTCTCTGGACGATGAGGAGGGTCCTTTGCCGCAGTTGATTGGGTGACACGAAGTGCAGCAAAACGACCACAACAACAACAGCAGTGACTTCGTATGTGCAAAATAATCTTGCCAGTCTGCATATACGAGTTCTTAACTGCTTCCCCCCCTTTTTTCCATACTCTTCGGGCTCCTCAGGTCCAATGAATACCCGTTTCATCGGGTCGTATGTACAATACGGAATCCCCGAAGAACTCAGTCAAGTCGGACGTAGCGGATATGAGGCGTTTCTGGAGTTATTCATCGCGATCAATAGATATTAATGCGAAAGAAAATTGAAATGGCACTTTGCCATCGAGCAATAGAATGTATGGTGTTTGGATCTGTTGCCCGATGATCCAATTGTCGTGAAAAATATCAGATTCAAGCGATGTGATTCAGATTGGAATTCATGGCTTGTACGTTCTTCCGTTTAACAATCTTACCTTTCCGATATAAGAGCGCATATATATATTAGGTCTGCATAGCTACATGATTTACTTCGATTGTGTCGTTTCTCAGCCTGGGACTTTAGTTGGGCTCGGCATGCGGTGATCAGAGCATGCATGGACCCTCAGCGTGGACGATGCTGCACCGCTCACGGGCGAGCTGGTCCTCTTTCATTATCAATATCCCAAAAACTGTACCAAAAATTCTGATATTTTTACAGAATATCGAGGTAATGCCTCTTAAAACATATTTATTTTTTGAGCTCGGCGGTGACATTTTTTTTAGCAGATACAACTTACATACTGCAAAATGGTCGGAAGTTCTTCACAATGGTAATGCAATTAGTTTACGTACCACGTCAACTTTCCGATTTTTTTTCTCAAAAACAGTACAGTGAATCGTACCCAAGTTTTACAGGAAGGTAGATGAAGGGTGCACATACATTGTGGAAAAATTTGGTCTGAATGGTAAAATCTTTAAAAATCAGAACAACAACGTTAAGAGCATGTGGAAGTTCTGTTTCAATGACGCTGACGATAAGACAGAGTGTGCGTTAATTTTTTCAATCAACACCATTTCTGAACTATGAAACCGAATGATTTGAAATTCGAACACGTAATTCTAGAGACCTCTATCTAGATACCAATCGCCAGGAAATATGAAAATTCAATACAAAAATGTACATTTTCAACTTAAATCCGAGAGGTATAAAACAGAAATAGAATTCGGAAAGTACTGGCGATTAACTGCTAAACGGATTAAAACCCTATCCAACGAGAATTTTTTTGTTCCTGTACGTCGAAAACGAGTGCAATGACATTGATTCGAAAATGTACATGTTGTCATGAATAATTTTCTGCACAGATCATATAGTTCGCAGATATTCCACTGGCACCACTTTCAATCCTAAGCGCCGTGACTCTTCTTGTCCATAGTAGCCTCAAGTTTGCAGACGATTTCCATGAGTTTTCGAGGTGCTAACTGTTAAATTGGGACCTCGATACAAAAATCTAGAAAATTGCTTCTGAATCGGATAATTCGTGAGTCTGATACTCTTGCCTCGAATGTTCTACAAGTTTCAATATTTCCTACTACACCCACGCCATCGAAATTCCCTGTCGCCTTTCACATGATCCGAATTATCGGGACAAGAATTACTTTCACCAGCCACATCATACTGTTTTACTCTTACGCAAAGCGTCAAATAATTTCTTTCCAAATTGTTATATTTTACGTCAGACTCGTCCACTCTGTTTGGCCCGTCAGGCTGTCCAAATACGCGTCCTTAATAAATATCAAAATAGGAAAATTGAATATAGTAGGACTTTCACTCATGGTGAAAAATTTCATCATCTGATACAGGATATAAAAATTCTATAGGGCTATTGAAAGTAGGTTTTCTCGAATTCCAGAAAATAGAATTACAATTCTTAGCTTAGTATCTTCTATTAGTTATTTCAAACGTTACGGGGTCCTTCGCTTTTTTACGTATCCCATTCCTTCAGCAGTTGCAATTTACATACTACATTTCATTCCTTGAGACCGCACAGAGTGTTTTGCGCAGCCACTCTTCCCTAATGCACTCCACTGTATCGCATTTGAATGTGGGTGCAGGAAAACTAAATATAGGGGTGGACACATGCAGCCGCAATGGGAGGGGAAGCAAAATGGGAAATTAGAGGGATCATCTGTCCTCCTAGGACTCGCAAGAAGTGGAAGGATCCCTTTTACTTCGGGAAATATGAAACGAAAAAATAACAAGAAAGCAATATGGAAATTTCAATTTTCATCTTTTATGTTTATATTATTTTTTTTTTCACCATAATATCGAATCACATCAAGCGCACAAAAGCATTTTGTCAATGAAATGTCGTCAATGATGATGCAGAAAAAGCTTGTTAATCGTCAAACGAATCCATCACCGCGAAAAGTCAAATTAGAGAAGAGAGTAAAAGATCATGCAGACACAAGAAGACAATCGCCTCGCTTTGTAGAGCATGATAGAGGTCCAGGTCGCAAAGTTGTATATATATCTTACACGAATTCCTCCAGTCATTTTCAATATGGCCGTGGCGAACAGTAAGAAAGGGATATAGAATAGAGGAGAGTCGTGTTCGCGAACTCGATTCTTCCTCTTTCTCACATGGGCCCGCACACACGCTACGCGCAATTCCGTTTTGATTCTCAAACGAGCGAGTGAGAGGGTGGGATCGGGGGCGCCCAGATCTCGCCATGGGGTATATAATCCACGAGGATCAACCTCCCTTCCTTTCTCTCTCTCTCTCACTCTCTCTCTCTCTCTCTCTCTCTCTCTCTCTCTCTCTCTCTCTCTCTCTCTCTCTCTCTCTCTCTCTCTCTCTCTCTCTCTCTCTCTCTCTCTCTCTCTCTCTCTCTCTCTCTCTCTCTCTCTCTCTGTCTCTCTCTGTTCCTCTTCGCATTCGCTGGCATTGGCGAAGCCCCACGCGAGAAAATAATGTGAAAACGATTTCAACCCGAGCGCATCATTATCTCGATCTTTCTTTCTCTTTCTACACCCATACTCTTTGTCCCCTCTCTTTTTACGAGAGTCCTCAACGCGTTCTCTCTCTCTCTCTCTCTCTCTCTCATTCTCTCGTCTCATTTCTTCATCCTGATCCCTTGTATCCTCGTTCTTTATCCACTCCAACCCGCGGTCTCTTCAAAAAAGAGAGTCTCCTCTCGATCGATCTGTCGAGCCGATTTCGCCCGAGCCACACGCGGACAGCGGATTGAGCGCGCAAACCCTGCAATTACTATCTATATTATCTTGGTATGGTGTATGCTATGTGGCGTGGGTGTAGGTATAATCTGGGGATCGTGTCGAAAGTTTTGAGGCGATCTAATACTCGCCGCGAATTCCCATTCGTACACAAACGCAATACCGCGCATACACAAGCCTACAAATATATTCTTCACTCTCGTCTCCTTCTACAGTTGGTGTATATTTCGTATTCGCATCGACTCTGGCAGACCGGCGGCAACCCCGAGGGCGCGAACTCGGAAAGGGAACAAATAATATAGGTAACTCTCTATCCCTCGCATCACCGGATCCTACGTTCACCTTTTTTTCTTCTTCTTCTTCATCTGTTCCTCATTCTTTTTCCACTCTCTTAAGAGACGAGCTCACGATCGGCCCTTCGACCCATCACGATCGAAATCGATCGGAGGCGCGCGCGCCTTGAGGCGCCAATCGACTTGTACGAGTATATATACATATACAGCTAACTTGTATAGCACGCGGTAATATATACGAGATCATTTCGATATCGTTTCACACACATGTACCAACCGATGAGCGCGGTCTATCATTTTTATTTCGCGCTCAACGGGCATCGCGAGACAATCAAGGGTTTCTCACATCTGTATTCGAAATATTTAGTTTGTAACATATGTGTCATATGGGATAAGATAGGATATAAGTAGGAATACCTAAACTGAACGAACTTATACCTTTTGGGCCTAAGATGTGGCAAGCCAAAAGTCATTATTGTTTATCGTTTTTCCCTGAGACAAAACATGATGCTGACTTTAAACCTTTGGGGAAGGGGGGGGGGGGGCAATTATAGTAAAGTAGGTTCTATTTTAATGCAATATATGCGAACCTACTTTGGCGCTAAAAGTTTTCGAAATTTCCCGATTTACCAAGTTTAGCTTAAAAGTATGGGGTTCGTTTGAAAATATTTTTCAACGCTGAATCCCAAGTAGGGTTCGCCAGAACTAACAACAGGGCCAATCCTTGGGCCAGTACTGGCAACCAAGTCTTGGCATTCAGTATAGGCCCAGTATTTTGGCACTATTGGCCCAATATTGTTACACCAATGGTGAAACATTACTGTGATTTCACCACTGGCCCAATGCTAGAATAGTTATGGCAGACCGACTTTTGGGCACCCAGTACTCGTTCAATACTAATTCAATTGCTGGAAAGCCAGTGCCGGTAATTGAGTATAGCACCAGCACCGGGTAAATAGTTGAGACACGTATACTGGCTATGCGGTACTGGCTCAGAACCGGTCCAAGCAATGGTGAAACAGTACTGTGATTTCAACACTGGCCCAATGATTTTTAAATGATTATTTGAGGATCGAAAGTGCCGAATTCGTCGATTGGAGGATAGTACGTGGGTTCAAATCCCGGTCAATGATGTTTTTTTTTGCAATATGTACAGGGGTTTCCAAAATAATGGAATAACAGTTTTTAATTCGTTCATCGATCATTCCTAATTGCTAATTTTTTAGATGACTGCTAATCTTTAGATAATAAACTATATTTATTATGGCAATTTGATCCGCGTTTTTCATTTGGCATTTGGTTAGCCAGGGTAGTCATAGTACTACTAGCCAGTGCAGGCACAGCACTGTTGGCCAATCCTAAAAAAAAGTTTCCCGATTCGAGCCATAATTATTATTGCTTCAGCCATATTATATGGGAAAATACGCTACTGCCATACCATCTAGGTAATAAAGCCATACAAATATGACTGACAGAATATCGTTGGCGTAAGCATACCACTATGTCATGACAGACATATACCCAATAGCTCCGCGAATCTGACAAGTATCTCTATTTCAGCAATACCATAGTATGGTTGAGTTCACCATCACGAGTTATGCGTATGCCAACCATACTAGTATAGCTGTCTTATAAACGCTAGCATACGAGGTAGACGAACACCAGCCATACTATAGCCGAAGCAAACATATACAATGTTGTTTCGTAGATAGCAGTTTTGTCAGTGTAGGCAGAATTCTTTGTATACCAACAATACTAGTAGAGCTGTTTTATAAACGCTAGAATACGAGGTAGACGTACCAGCTATACCACCAAAAGAATATGGCTGAATTATAAATTCATTTTACATAGATAAATTACAGGATATTGTACCTACCTATACTCGTATAGGTAAGTATATATAGTAGGGGATATTCGGGTCACAGTAAAAATTCAGCCAATATGTTTCATAATCATGAATATTTATTTTAATCATCTGTTATCGATAATGATATTCATACATAAATATTTTGCAAAAGAGACTTGATTTTTAGAGCTAATGAAACACACCTGGAAGTTTGAGAGAATCCATGGCCCGGAGACATATGATACTCTCCTTGCAGGAAAATGACAGTTGACCTAACCTACAAAAATTCGCTTGTTATACGATTGGCGTTTATATAACAGGAAAAATAGTCCTTTTTTACATATTCCGTAGATAAGTGAGAACAGACTTACCTTCAAATGTTGGTATAAGCTCATCAAGATTCCGTTCGTTCAGTTTCTTCTTCACAAACTCGTTCATTATCAAATTTTGCGTAGCGAGGTCTCGTTTTCGCGCGAGGCAGAGGCATAGACACCACGCGTTAACAGATTACTGTAGGTGTTCCAAAAACGTAGTATAGTTGCGCGAGCCATATTAGTATAGCTATGTTACATACACAAACGTTATTCTCGCAGCCATACTATATGGTTGAAATAGCTAGGCATGTAAAAATCAGCTACTACAGCTGTTTGAACAATACAGTGTAGTTTCGCGAGCTATGTTAGTATGGCTGATTTACAAAAACGATAAATTTCCAGCTATTTATAATGACTAAGCTAGCCAGACGATTGAGTGTCGTCCACAAAGGCGCAGTATAGGCGCCGTAGACAAAACTGCTTTGCCTTCACCAGCGATATTATTGTTGAATTAGAAATACTTCACTAGTCATATTTGTATGAACTTTACGGCAATCGGGATTTTCTAAAAGGGCTACTGCATTTTCTGTGTGGGCAATATTTTTTCACCAGTATACCTATAACTGGCCAACAATAACAGTATTATTGTAAATCCCGAACCATTTTTTTCAGTGTAGGTCGGTATTATCATCCCGGAAAATAGCCAGCATTGGCACAATGACGGCGTCCAGTACATAACCAGCACTGGCAGTCAGGGCACGGGTACTGGCTCAGTACTGGCCCAGTATTCAGACCCTACTTGGGATGGAACGTTTAACCCTAGCTATGGAGAGTTTAAAGGATATTTTCAAATAAAACCTACTTTACTATCTTTAATCTCTACGGAGTTGAACTATGAGAGGTTCAAAGTAGGCGTTAAATTTCGACCCGGGCTATATCGTATTATCTTATTCGGATTTTTACGTCCCGATCTTTTTTTTTTTCATTTCCATTTTATTTCTTGAGACCCTCAAGGTGAACGTACCAATGTCTAGTGCAATAGGCCGGTGTCTTTTTGTCCAGTGAGCAGCCGAGAGTTGAAAACAGAGTACGCGACACAAAACAAAACAGAGTATCCAGCCGCAAAACTAATTTTCATTTTATCTGCGTCTATATCGGTTGCATATGTTTCGCCATGTATGGCGTGAATCGCGGTTCCATATTTTTTTTTTTTCTGCACAAGCACACACGCTGCGAGTGCTCGTAAGCTCTTTGTAGCCAATACGCGATCCGATAAAATCGGCAACGAGAAAAATTCAACAGCGAATTGCTCGTTCGTCACGCGGGAAACGCGAAGCTCGCTTGGCATCTAACGATTACGAGCCGAAACACGCGTGAGCTGGCTTAATTTTTTCCGGATCTATGGGACTATAACGCTCGAGCTCTACTCTGTTCGATACTTTGTTTTCCTTTTGCTTCACGTTTTTTTTTTTTTTTACTATTATCCGCTCGGCATTTGCTCGCTCGATGTACTTCTTGTTTTCCATCTCTCGTATTCCTCTGTCGTTCTCGCGATAATCGTTTCTTTTTTCCTTTATTTTTTTTTTTTGCAGTCCTTTTTCTCGCTTTCCTCTGCCTTTTTTCCTCTCTACTCTGTGTATGACACTCTCTACGGTGCCCGACGATATCACTCGACTACGGTATCCCCTTCTCGCGTATATAGACACCATAACGCGAACGAGCGAGACTCCGGTAGGCGCGATGAGAGCGGTTATAGCGTTCTCTTTTGTTTGGCTTTTATATGCGCGCCACTGTGCACCACTTCCGGTCTCATACCCCGCTTCTCAATTGTAAAACGTGCGATAACTGCCCAGAAGTGTCGGTGAAGCGACCGTGAGCTCGGACGTTCGTATTTTTTCTACCTCAGCGAGAATTTTTCGATCCTTTGCTTACGTTGATTTTCCAAATCAAAACGAAAATTGCAAAAATTTGACAGACGTAATTGTAGATTAATTACATTCGAATCTCGGTTTTCATTCGTGCGACAACTACACCCGGAAGTGTCGATAGGGCGATATCGTATTTGTACTGTATTGACGAAGCGAGACCACTTTCGAGAAATTTCGAATTCCATGTGAAACTCATAAATCCCGAAATGGTTTGCTGAAATTGTCAAATATCAAGAACCAGTGGAGCGGGCATTTGGAAACGTATTTGCGATTTTTTTGCAGTGCGATTGAGTAAAAAAAAATGTTTACAAATGGTTGGGGCACACAGGCTTCTTAAAATGTGTTTATATCGTTATGCTTGCACAATGAAGTATGCATAAATCGAGAGAGAAGCACGGAGATAATCGAAAGTGACTCATGTGCGATGAAAATAAATAAATTATTGATCGCAGATGTTTATGAGTAAAATGTTTTCCACAGCCCTCCAGAGTACGCACACTTTTCATGGGACATTCCGCTCCAAAAGCGAAAACAATATGTATATGCATGTCATGTACGGAATATAAATAAACAACGACAAATAAAAAGATCTACCAAGTGTTATCACAAGAAAACATTTCGACGTTTTTCCAACTATACTTTGCATTGGCTCATGGAGGTTAGAGATACATAACAAACTCGAGAAGGATTCGCCATAGCTAACAACAGGGCCAATCCTTAGGCCAGTACTGGCAACCAAGTCTTGAGATTCAGTGCCAGCCCAGTACTTTGATCGGCCCAATATTGTTACACAGAAATGGTGAAATAGTACTGATTTTAACACTGGCCCAATACTGGTACAGTTATGGCAGATCGACTTTTAAGCACCCAGTATACTGGTTCAATACTAATTCAATTACCGGAAGGCCAGTGCCGGTCATATTGAGTACAGCGCCAGCACCGTTTACACTTCCAATATTCTATACATGAGTTTTATAATTTCAATGCTCCGAGTTTTTATGAAACTCATTCGTAAATTAACAATTGAATACATTATTTCACTGTATATCACCTTTTTACTGGATATCACGCGGTTCTATCCAGCCCGGTGAGACAGTGCTTTTTCATTAGAAATCATAGACTATAAAATCAAGAAAGTTGTAAGGAACCAATAGCGTAGTGCATGGTAGTGTGTCAGTCGTTGAGTGAGTCAGTTAGTTAGGTCTCACGTGAAATCTCAGGTAGGATTCAAATTAATTTCGGCGGAATAACGTCCGGACTACGGAGCCGGAAACACTCGTATAAAAAAAATTCTCCAGAGCGTTAGTTTTTTTAAATATAATTATTTGAGGATCAAAAGTGCTGAATTCGTTGATTGAAGGATAATGGGTTTAAATCCCGGACAATGACTTTTTTTTTTGCAAAATTTAAAGGATTTTTGAAAGTAATGGAATAACAGTTTCAAATTTGTTCATCGACAATCCCTAATTGCTAATTTATAGATAATGAACTATATTTATCATGCCAATTTGCCCCGCCTTTTTTCATTTAGCATTTGGTTAGCTAGAGTAGTCCGAGTACTACTAGCCAGTGCAGGCAGAGTACTATTTGCCAATACTGGGCCGGTATTATCATTTCGGAAAAAGCCAGCACTGGCCCAGTATAAATTCAGACCCAACTTGGGAAACGTCATATTTTAGATTCTTCAATAATACTATATTAAATTATAAAATCATCTTGTAATTTTAATTACTATGTATTATACATTTGGTTTATCAACTTTAAATTACTACTCGTCGACGATGATACTTGCAATAAAATATGTGATTCAAACTTGGACTGAAAGGATAGAGAGTATGGTAAATCGACACTTGATTGTAGTTCTATACGCATCACCATCGGAGGGCAGGACTTTTTAGAAACATCGCGAAATTTAATTATAAAAAATACCTTCTTAAGCAAACTTGAAATTTTAGTATTCCCGTAGATCACTCCAGTAACGGCCACCGTTTCACGTCATTAACAGACGCGATGTAAACGCTGCAAGCGGCCGGTATCGTATAATTGAATAATTTATTATTGAATTTATTGAAATAATTTATGTAATAAAATCTTAGGATTTACGTGATTCACCTGAAATTAAATTTCGAAAATTGGTCCGTTTTTCTCTGATGAGCCTCATTTTCCTGTGTTTTCTTATTAACATTGTCTTGCGATATCTATTAAATGAAATGGCATGCATTAAAAATTGCACAAACAAATTTTCTACATGGTTATTAATAGTGTTCTTAATTGAAAAATCGTTAGTACGAAATTTTCCATACGTTTTCACTGTATATACAAAGGTTTTTGAAAGGCAAATGGGGAATGAGAGGAGATCACGTGACCAATACGAGGCCACCGTCAGATAATAAATCGCGACTCACCCGTGATTACGGTACAAACGTAATTCTTGTTTGTAGTAGATAAGATAGGGCAACAGAGAAAGAGGAAGAGGAAGGGAGTAGTGGAGGGTGGAAGAGCTTGTGACCGACGAGGCGAAAGGTGCGAAGGCTCGACGCAGAACAAGAGAGGGGAGCGAAAGAAGGAAAAGGGGATAGAAAGAATCAACGAACGACAGAGAAAGAGAGAGAAAGAGAGAGAGAGAGAGAAAGAGAGAGAGAGAGAGAGAGAGAGAGAGAGAGAGAGAGAGAGAGAGAGAGCGAAGAAGAGAAAAAGAGGGAGAGAATAGAGGGCTTACGCCTCTATCGGGACGGCTTATCTCGGGAAGTTGTCGGGCAGGACGTCGGGACAGCCCGTTTAAGACTCGAACCCTGTTTAGTCTGCAAACTTCTTCTCGGAAACATCGAAGAAAGTCACACCTCCGCGGACCCCGGGATCTCTCTTGGAGCCGTGCAGCAAACTCCGGGCGTTCGACGCGGTCCCTATACCATGAACCCATATGGCATACATATATGTCTCATTCTTTCACGGCCTCAAAGGAACCGCTATAGGAAAGGCGATGTATCCGGAAAGGGGCATGTTTGCACGCGACCCAGAATACCTTGAAGCCACTTGGAAGAATGAATTTCGACGATCATCAAACAATTGTGTCATCGTAAACGCGAAAAAATTTTCTAGAACTTTTCTCTCCTTAGTTGGGATATTTCATGGCATGGAAACAAAAAATTACTCTCTAGTTGATGCTAGGATTGAAATGTACTATTTTTCACGTCCAGCTCAAAACCATCACAGCCACCAACTCCAGTTGCCCATCAGCTGCTTCAAAAATGTTGCTACGCCCATGGCTGCTAGCATTGAACAATCTGTGCGAATCTTCACCAAAACATATTACGGACGTAGACATCAGTTTTACGACCGTTTCATTGCGATTGAAACAATGACGGTACTTCATGGCGGGAGGGTTTTTTATTTTCATCCGCGACACTCGCAGTTATAACGAATCATCGTCATTGAGAATTCGAGATGTTGGCATCATTATATCGCGTCAAAGCATTCGTATACATCACCGTGGGTCTTCTGAGCGTGGTGGTGCATGAGCGAGCCAAAACGTATACCCAAGCACATAGTTTATACCGGGTAAACAGTGCGTGGACGTGATTTAATTGAAACCCGAGGCCTCCAAGGCCCTCGCGTCTCATGACTCTAAGAGCCAGAGAGTTGTGTGTGCAAGCGTGTGTGCGTGTGTGTGAGTATATGAGTGACAGAGATCAGCGAGAGCTATTGGGAGTGAGAAGACCAAAAGAGTATATTTCGTGTCTCCGTCAGTGCCCAGCAAACATCGGAAACTTTCTATCTACTCTTGCTCCTTTACAAGAGAGAACGAGTCAGAGCAGGAGAAAGAGAATAGAGAGAGGAGCGTCCATTGACTTGCCGAGTGACGTAAGCAATTAGCGCGCTGTTTTGTTTGTACCGGTGCGCTGGCTTAAAGTTGTTTGAGTTCGAGTGCACGCTTTTAGGCATGGGTCGACGCGAGAAGGACTCTCATCTTCGTCGTCGTCGTCGTCGTCGTCTTGGTCGACGTACTCTGTGCCCGGTATGTCCCTTTAGTTTCCACGTCTGGACCTTACACCTTCTGATATTTTTCCTCGTCGTCTTTTTCCGGACTTCGTAATTCACTCTCGCGGCCGGTGAGGACCTCTCCTATAATACTTCTCGACTGTTCATTTCACTCTCATCCCGTTGATCGACTCTGGACTTCTCTTGTTCCCGTGCCACGCCTTCGCAGTTTCTTTTCTTTGTATTCACTTCTTTAACCGTTTATTCTCATCCTCATCCCCGTTACTTCATTCAACTGTAATACACTTTTCTTCCCGGTGACGATGTAACGAACGGCATGCCGCACAGACCTAAGAAAAGAGGCGAAATAAAAAATATGTTCAAGCGACAGAAACATCGTCCTCCCCTCTAATTTCATTCGTTCTTCGCCTTCGTTCGTTTCTTCTTCTTGACAGATTGTGCAGTCAACATTCAAATTTCGAGACACACTGTGCCAATACCTTGAGACCCTGTTTTCATGAATCGATCGCCCGATTTGTTAAGCGGTAATGGATTCGCTGACTCGGGGTCACCGTGATTTGAAATTTAATAGGATTTCGAATTGTTATCGACAAATCGATCGCAGGCTTGGATAGCTTCGAGACTTCGAGGAATTAACCATACCTCTCAATTCTTGAAATTCAACCATCTATATATACCTGTAGTAATTATTATATATCCTCGGCTCGTATGTATGAGTGTAAGTCTGCAGATTCGTGGTTCGTGGATCTGCTTCCACTCACACGCATGGGACACGAGTTCGGTCGCAGAGCAATAGGGGCTATCTTAGATCGAACGGAGTCCAATTACCAGGGTTATTAATTAAGCCCTTTCCCTCCTACGGAAACCTCAGCTACCACCTCTACCACTGCCATCGATGGCCCAGCTATCCAGAGCCATTCCCAATCCCGTCGTCGTCGTCGTTGTCGTCGTCTTCGTCTCGTCGTCATCGTTGTCGATGTCTGCCTGACCGTTCGAGATATAACTAACCCCAGCAAATCGAACCGAATTTTCCTCTCCATCTCTCACTCTATGAATCTCACTTCAGCGTTGCCCCCGAAGAACCTAACCAAATTTAATCTCGGTTGTATATTAAGTGCTCGAAAAAAATTAATTCCACTCTCTAAAAACTTTTATTTGACACTCTCGTTGACAAGCTCCTTGCCAACTGATTCATTCATTATTGTATTATAGGTGTATAATATAACATATAAAACAAACGACGACACAACCTGGTGTGATCGGATCACTCATTACTGCTATTATTATTATATCTTAACCCCACAACACATGTTCGTTCCGGACTTATATGTCACAGCTGACATCAGAGTGTGTACAAAAAACCACTAGCGTTTAAGGCTTGGTACGAAATAATAAGAAAACGTGATATCGTATACATGCCTATAGCTGCCACATATTCGTTTTTGTCCTAATCGCAAGGGAAAGAAAAATAATATCCAATGTTTTCCAAAACGCTATAAATCATGGCAGCTCTGCCGTTGTTTCGGTCGATATCATCGATATGGTAAGTTCGGTAAATGTATTTGTCTCGAGCCACTGCCACCACTCTTGATCTTATTTAAACATTGCACACCTCCATTGGGAGACTAAAGAGGGGCCAAATCATTCTTCCGAAACTTCAATCTACCGATTTGTTATCTGGCCGAAACATATCCAAGCACCATTCATCCGAATCGTCAGTCCTCTTGCGGAGTAATGGTATTCGTCAAAAATAGCGAGTATGATAAATAAGTTTCGAAATAAAGACTTTTTCGGCGGGTTGACGATTCGGATAAATGGCGTGCGAAGTTTTGGAAAATAATGCGCGGCCTCGACTGAAGGTCGTAAATACGTACATAACGTGCATTAGAAATGCTATTTCGTTTATTTAAACAATAGCATCGTGCACTGGGCCGCAGTGCCCTACTAAAATTTCTCAATGTTGAAGGCACACAAATACGTATACAGAGTATACGTGATCTACGCAAAGAAGAAGAAAGAAACCCGAGTGGCCTCGCTCGTACAATCAAAGACTGATAAGAATACGAGCCCCGTATGACAATGTATAAATATGAAAATTGAAGAAATGCTGTGACTATCGTTGAACTTGTCACTAGTTCGGCATGAGCTGATAAAGCCTGACGTGATTAGCATGACGACAGAAGTGTCCAAGTCCAACGATACCGAAGAGACTTTTGCTGTGTCAAATTTTATAGTTGGTCAAATCTTTCATAAATTAATAATATAATCGTTTACGTTATTATGGAATGAGTTCTTAAAAAAAATTATCCCCACACGTCGTAAAATAATTCGTGTTCGTTGATTATTCAAAATGGATTACTCGTTGATAAGTTTCACCTGCGGACTAGCTCGAAGCATAGTCAACGGCGTTTAATTCGCTAATGCAATTTACCCTCGATATAATGGATCGGAAAAAAAATATTCGATTACATCACAAAGTAATTCAATTTCATCCAATCTATATTAGTCTCGTTCTCTTTCACTACGCTTCGTTTCCCCCCAGCAAGCTTATATATACAGAGCGGACACATTGCAACGAAAGAACGAAAAGTGCTGGTCAGGTGAAGTGAGGTGAAGTGGCCATCAGACTATGGAAGCTATAGCACATATTACTGGAACTAGTCTCTCCCTCGAAGGCTTTACACCGCGCCGAGTTTTTGCTCGACTCGTCGGCTGATTGGTGTTTTTGCTCCGTTGCTCGCGCGGATCTCGCGCAGCCGTCCGATCGGCTCTGCTCGGACGGACGCCGAACCGTGTATGCCTCACAACTCTCAGCTAAGATATAAAACGTTATATATATATATATATATATATATATATATATATATATATGTACATACCGCTAAAATAAGTCTGGACTGCATGGTGTCAGTCAATTATGCCTTAACAATGGGGTTACGTTTCAATTACAACACGCGCATACAAGGATAAGGTGTATCATCGCGATCGGCTTTGGTCCAAAGAAAACTCATCGTTTTCTATATATCGCTGCGTGACCGGCGCGAAATGTTCATTACACCATCGCTTTCGTGAGTCCGGTAAAGGCGGAACAACGCTTAAAAATATATATATATATATATATATATATTATATAGAGTCCCGTGCATACTTTCGATACTGTTGTTTCTCTCTCAACGAGGCAGAGCAAAAGTATATCTGGTAAAGATTCTCTCGCGTGTGTGTGTCCTCCAAAGTTCTTCACTTCCAGAGCACTCGAGAGCCGGCAACGCCGGGACACTGCGCCCGAAGGTCCAGCAACATTTCAGGCAAGGAAGAGCCATTGGAAGAATAAGATGAGAAGAGAAGGAAGGAACAGACGTTGGGGGAGAATGAGTGTGTGCGAGAGAGAGAGAGAGAGAGAGAGGACGAAAAGAACGGTCGTCCCCGAGAACCAGCCCGTTCCCCCACCAGAATGTCCTTTGTCGCAGAGTCCTCAGCTTCCTTCCCTCTGTGCCTCGCCGCTAGAGAGTTGTGGGCCCCTCGTGGATGGGACCCATGGAATGCGGGGGAGCTCCGATCCGCAACATAGCTGCTGAGGTTCGCGAGAATCAACTGCAGATTTTTACAACGCAGAAATATATCGCGCGACTTTTCGATGGTATAGTTCAATTTTCGTTTCTTTTTTTTTTTTTCTTCACGAATTATAGAATTCAATGATTCGTAGGATATCCTGTAACATGACCCGAGGTCGTTTGTGGTCAAACGATAATTCGTGAGAGACAAGTCGAAATACTGCTTTTTTCCCTTCCATCCGTTTTTATTATTTCCCGACCGCAGAAGCAACGACTTCAGTGGAATCATCAGAGGCGCATCATCAAGCACCGTCCTTTTCCCGAAACTGTCGAATAAAATGGTGAGCTCTGGTAAATGGCTTCCTTGGACCCCCGCTGACCAGGAACACACAAAAAAACCCGCGCGCACCCACACACACACGCATTCACACATACACACACACCTCATGCAATTCTAGTATAGACTTTTCGTACACTATTCTTAGTCCGCTGGTCCGTCCGAGTGAAGGACTTTCGTTCAGATGGAATTAAGGGTGCGAGCTTTGGTATGTCTGCGTGCGCGTAGATAGGAGACGGAGCTTCTCATTTTCTTGAAATATTAAATCATCGTTTTGGGTGTCACAGCGGGGGCTGCGCTGTCGTGGTGCGGGTCTACAAGCAATATTACTATAACGGTATACCCTCTATCTCCCCCCCCCCCCCGTCACCCTCTCTTCTGGGCCTGGAAGATGGTTCTTTCATGCCACAGAGAGGAAAGAAAGAATAGCGATGCTGCTTCTGAACGCCGGACGGTCTCTCCTATACTCTCGATGGCTCTCGCTGCTGCTGGACTCTACTGGCTGAGGGCGGCCACAGGAGGATGAGAAAGGAATTAAAATTCATTGGTCCCCGAAACCCTTGTCACCGGTCGAGTGCCATCGTAAATACCGGCGAGAAAAGTCGCCATCTCTCTTCCCTCTCTCTCTCTCTCTGTCTCTCTCTCTCTTTCTCTCTCCTCTGGCTCACCTTTCTCGTGTCTCCACTTCACCTGACCTGCCCCACCTCTCCCTCTCTCTCTATCTTTTTTCTCTCTACCTACAATGCACTGTGTTGGTTCTGACACACGCAGAGCCAGCACAATCGCCCTTACGTGGCCATCGAGGGTCACCATAAAAATTATACCCAAGCGCTTTTTCATAATATCTAAACCTCGAAATCTTCAACTCCTGTATAACCTTCTTCCCCCTCTTATTCCTCCTCTTTTTGCTCATATTTTTCGGCACGAATCTTCCTCAGGCGTGCTGGTCGCTCTGCGGTGCGAGACCGGAGTGCGTCCTGATAAACAGTCCACGATTGCCTTCTTTCCTCCAACTTTTTTTCGGTCCTCGGGATCATTGTCTTTCTTGCAAGAAATATGATTGTTTCTTGCCAAATATTTCAAACTTGAGAGAAAAAAAAACGTGATCTTCCGTGTATACGTGTGATGTTCTGTACAAGCATTGTCGATGGTGAAAAAGCATAAATTTGTATTGAGACAGGCTTTCTTTTGTACTTTTGATATAAAGCTATTACGATAAGTGCGCAATAATCTACAAAGCCGAAAATAAATCATCTTTATGTATTATTTGTAATTTTTATTGATCGACTAGCTCATTGGATACATAAGAACAATCACAAGGTAGATTCGATTGGAGGGCTATAGGGTAGAATTATATTTGCGCGATCAATAAAAATTAAGAAAAATATAGAAATTCATTTTATTAATTAGGTAATCGTGGTCTTGAAATCACCTCCCTTCATTATTCCAACGTTCTCGATCAACTTGAAAACATTCCGGTCGGTTTCGTCGTATTCTTGACAAAACGCACATACTCTCTCTTGATATTCAGTTACTAAATATCACAATTTGACAAAATATACCATACAAGGTTTATTTGATATAATGTACGGGATGAGACTCGTCGTGCGAGGGCTGGACTCCGTTGACTGAGTATTCCGATCTGAGTACAATTACGGAGTAGCATCTGTCAGCTTACTAGTTGCGCTTGTTACGCCCGGCTCTGTCGATGCGCATGTCTCGTAGACCCCATCGTCTATCTTTTTCTATTTCGTATGGGCATCCGTCTTACCGTCTGACGTATTGAGTCTCACTTTGACAAATTTTACGTTAAATCACGATATGATAAATTAACATACAATCTTAAAGTTTTGGAAACGCTCGAGAAGTTGAGTGTCGAGCGTTGACGCCGTGGAAAAAAATTCATTTATACTCTCCTGTAACAGCATCGAGGAGCAGATTTTTTTTTTTTTTTTTTTTCGATGGACTCATGATCGTCTGACAATCGTCCTGAAGAGCCTGGGATATGTAAAGCATACGTATCTCGCGATTTAAAGTCTTCGGTACGGACATTAGCCGTGTCCCTGCGGACCTTTTCTGCCTGGTGGTACAAACGCTTCGATACGATCTGAGAACTTCGCGCACTCGCTCGACCGCATAGTCTCGTTCGCTCCAGAGCCCAAGATGAACGGAACACATCGAGAGAGAGAGAGAGAGAGAGAGAGAGAGAGAATGAGAAAAAAATGAGAGGGAAGGAGAAAGTGAGGGTGAGCGAACGGAGAGTAGAGAAGAGAAGAAGAATGCGAATGAGAAGCGGCGGTATGGACGCAAACGCGAGAGTAGCCACCGAGCTCCAACTGGTTTGCGTTCGTCGGAGAGATTTTCATCAGTTTTCTCGGAAACTCCGGTTTCTTACACGCGGCTTTGCGGTCGTTCAGAGCTTTGAGTCAAAACAAATGACCTGGAGACCCGGCAAAGAGCTACGAGACTTGCATTTTAACGTCTAATCGTATCTACGCTCCTCGTCCTATGATGCATATGTAGATCGTTTGTAAATACATTTTCGAGCTATATTACAAAGCGAATGTCATGAATGAATAATAAAATTTTGAGTCTGTCTGAAGTATTTCCTTCTCTCTGTCCCGCTCTTTCTCTCCTTCATTCTCTCATGTCACTAATCAATTGCGAAGGTTCCCATTTATCCTCTCTTTTGCCATACTACTAGTCCACTCATTTCAAGCCATTTTTTCTGCAATATTCTACAGAATTGTAGATATTAATTTTATAGATAATAAAATTCTTTATAATTTTAAGCGCAAAACTTTTTCCTGTTTAGTGCATGATTTTGTTATTTAACACGCAGCAAACTTTTCCAAACTTGTTGCTAAATATATAGTTAACGGCTGATGTAACAGTAAAAATGCATGGTGATGTTTAGAAAAGTTTGCCGCGCTATAAATAAAAAACTATGCACTATACGGGAAAAAAATATTATATAAAAGTTGTAGAAAATTTCATTATCTATAGAAAAGGTCTCGTCTATTTTTGTCGTACGATTCACGGTTCATGAGACATTTGATAAAATGTGTTTTCCAAGATGGCCGCTAAAGCTCGACCCCCCCGTGTCCTGCCAACTTGAATTTATACTCCCGGGGACACCTCATCTGGACTGTTTCCAAGAGCAAAATCAATTCCGCAGAAGATTGCATTATGAACCTACTTTTTTGGCTAGAATGACTGGACCAAACAGCCGAGAGTAAAATGATATACAGCATGTCGAAACATCAAGAAAAAAGCAACGATGAAAGTACAATAATTATGCGCATTTGGTTAAACGTTGAACTATAGCAACGGCATGTCGTGTCTATGCACGTGTGCGTCAACCGATGACGCAGAGATTTGTCCGCGAGACAAGGGTGACGACCACGCGCGTTTATCAATGCCGATTTACATTCGGTGAGGTTGATGAATGACACATAATATAACGCCAACTGAGAAATCTCGAGAACAAAGTATCGTAAGACGTTCAGTTTCATCGCGCGCGCATAATAACTCCGTGTACTACGTTATACAGCGTGTTTTATAATATAATGTATTTCCAGTCTTGACGGAGAACGATATAGAGCAGAGAGGTTCAGGAGAAAGAGAGCGAGATAAAAGTGAATGACTGACGCACGGTGAGAAAGACCAGCGCGAGCGTTGACAGAGATTTGCATGTGAATGGCGTTTAGGGGGCCACCTGAAAAGACCCGAGTCCTTCTTATGATTGACGTCAGATTATTGTCTTGGTAACACGAGTTTTTTCCCCATTACCACTTCGAGGTGTAACATTTATATACATCTTTTTTTCTTCCGTTGATCGTTTTCACTCGTATCTGTTTGTTCATTGCCACGTCTCGTCGTTCGTTAATCGCGGACGTAGAATGACAAAAAGCCGAGCGCGGGAATAATCATACGAGACATATGAGGTATCATTTCAAATATTATATCTATATTCGCAATAAGGAAAGTTCTCGCGAAGATTTCATCGGTGTAAAGTTAATATTTCTTCGGTGGTTATCCATGATCTGTATTTCTGTTGGCTCTCGTCGTACTTGACACCCCAATATACGCATATTTTTGGCCTACGGAAGTCCGGAAGATGCTCGCTGAAGAATGCACTCTCGGGTATACACGCGGTCACGCGTACTGATGATATACTTGATACAAATGACCCTGTGCGATGAACCATCGTTTTACCATCAATCTTTCCCATTTCGTATCATCTTCGCAAAGCAATGAAAAAGCAAGACTCCTGAATTTATTGTACGACTTTTCAAAGGTTAAGCAAATATATATCATAAATGGCATACACGAGTGTGTCCAGATTCGATGGGTTCGATTAGAGAATCAAATGAAAAGATAATTGAAAAATTTTCCAAGTTTCGATTTAATAAAGACGATGGATTCGTCATTCGTGAGACATGAATTTTTCCTTGTCTGACGATGTGGCTTATAACTATATCTTGTGAGATGAAAATTGATGACTATTCGGTCAACGAAATTGTCCTGTCAGATTCAACGATCGCTTCGGCTGTCTACGCGAGTGAGCCGGTGAAAGAGAAACGCGTTAGTATCAGCGAGAGACTCTCTCACGTGTGTATATATATAATGTAGAGATATGGAGAGTTGAGGTCACTCAAGGGCCGTCACACTTGCATCGAGATCTATTAATAATGACTTTCAGGACTCTCTATCTCTTTCTCTCTCGATTTCTCTCGGGGAAGATGAAGTCTCACGACGTGCTCACGTCCGGATTAATCACGGGATAACATTGTTAATTTTGCGTAGCCCGTCTATCATGTCGATTGGCAATGACGCCAGAAACATCGCCTCATGTATGTATATGTACTACGGGCAGGACTTCCATGCGCAAAGATATGTATCTACCATTCATGATATACAAACGTTATAAACGGGTTTGCGAGAGCATATATACGAGTAGTATGCGTCCTCAGGCTTCGAGTTGTGTAGACACGCAAAACAAACCCCCCTGAGAGTGTACACATAAAATATGCAACACTTCATGGATAAATGTAAAATGTAAACATAAACATAACAGCTCAAATGTACGTTCCTTACATTGGTATATGATATTGACCCTTGAAAAGTAGTCCAGTCATTCTAGCCATTTTTTCTGCAATATTCTACAGAATTTATTTTGCTTTTGGAAAAGGTTCAGATGTATCCCTTTTGAGTGTGAATTCAAGGTGGAGGGATTCGGGGGGCAGGGGGGGGGGGCGCCATCTTGGAAAACACGTTTTATCAAATATTATCTCGTGATCCATGCGTCGCACGATAAAAATAGTGAAAACCTTTTTTGTAGATAATAAAATTCTCTATGATTTTTACTTAAAACTTTTTCCTGTATTTTATGCATGTTTTTTTATTTATAGTGCCGCAAACTTATCCAAACATGGTTATTGCTAAATATATAGTTAACGGTTGATGCACCAGTAAAAATAGTGGTGTTTAGAAAAGTTTTCCACCCTATAAATGAGAAACTATGCACTATACAGGAAAAAGTTTCCAATAAAAGTTGTAGAGAATTTCATTATCTATAAAAAAAAGATTTTTACTATTTTTGTCCTACAACGCACAGTTCACGAGATATTTGATAAAACGTGTTTTCCAAGATAACGGCTGAAGCACGACCCCCCCCCCCCCCCCCCGTGTCGCGCCAACTTGTATTCACACTCAGCGGACACCCCCGAACCTTTTCCAAAAGAAAAATCAATTCTGTCGAAGATTGCATTCAGGTAAACGTCCCAATAGCCGGACGTGTACCAGTAGCCGGACACTGCATGTTTAACTATACCTATATACCATTATATAGATATAGTTTAACATGAGGTGTCAGGCTACTGGTACACGTCCGGCTATTAGAACGTTTACCTTATGGACCTAATTTTTTGGCTAGAATGACTGGATTAGAATGTAAAACACGCATTTGCGCATACTCTTTGGCACACGAAGGTTACAACCGTGTGTATAGAGGTCGAAATATGTATACTATACGGTCGTTCAGAAATAACGCGTGAAATAACACAAAGTAAAAATGTGCGAATAAGAAAGAGAGAAGAATATGAGGAAGACTATAATATCGTATGTGTTGTTGGCGATAAATCATGCGGCAGTTATCATTTTCCCTAACGATTATTATGCCGAAGAAGTGTCTGGCCTCACGACGATGCATGCGGAGTTGCAATCGGAGCTGCGCGACAACCTTTGAATTAAAAAGATGAAGACAGAGAGAGAGAGAGAGAGAGAGAGAAAGAGAGAGAGAGAGAGAGAGAGAGAGAGAGAGAGAGAGAGAAGCTCCCTTATCTTCATTCGTGGATTGCATTATTATTTTATCCTCGCGATGTTCCAATGTGGCGCAACAAAAAAAAGTTCGACCAAAAATACTGCAACTCGATTCATATAAATACTAAAGAAATTCTACTCTAAGCTGCGGAATTGTCAAATAAATAAGTTCAACTACGAATTAGCAAACAGTGACGGTAAATTTTGAAAAATTTTGAAATTCTATATCTTTGCGCATGCATTTCTTTTACGAAACTGATTAAGAACTGATTAAGAGTCATGTAAATGTTGGGTGAAATTTGAGATAAGCGTTAACATGAGATTATAATGGCAAGACGATGATGGACAGAGGACACGATCGAAGGCATAGCAATGACGTAATAACTCGTATTTGTCTCCTCACAATACTACTTCGGCTGAGCTATGCCGTCCAGGTGTCCCCCAGACGTTTCACAGAGTCTTTCATCCGAGCCCGCGGGATCGTGAACTCGGCAGATCATTCAACTTGGATTACACAAGCACAGAGAGAGAGAGAGAGAGAGAGAGAGAGAGAGAGAGAGAGAGAGAAAGGAAGATAACACGAGTGAACGACATAGGGACGAGAATGCTGTCCTCTTTAAATTATAATGGGATAGATCGTACAAGACCAGGTCATTCAGGTGTACGGAGGATGCCAAGCGTGGATCCGTTGGGGACTGGAACTCAGTTTCAAGGGGCCCCTAAAATCCCAAGCGTCACATTTCTTCCGGGAGATCAGAATCAAAATATATAATACTCGCACAGTAATATCCAGAGGAAAAAATTAAAATGAAACATCAATGTATTGTGTGGCGAAAATTCTTGTACTTTCAATTTCCTTAAATTTGACAGACATACTGTTAAAAGTGTAATTAAGCGTGTAGTAAAATCATGTGTCGGGTGTTGAGAAAGGTTTTGCCGTCCCTGCGACACAGTTCCACATTCCTGCGTCACGACGGGTGGCCATTCCTCGTCCATAGGGCCCCAAACAGTCATTCGTATTACCCCCGATAGTTACGTTGTGTGTTTTCGTGATTGATCACGTGACCTCGTCATTCGGTATAATAAGATTGCTTTTAATCTGCGCTCCATGAGAGACCGTTGGCTCATCGCTCTACCAAGAGATCGTCGTGAGAGCGGCGAGCCTGGAGTCGGGAACTCTCGAATGTATACTATACTGGGGCCCACACGCTGATCGCATACCGAGAGAGATCTCTCGTTCATCGTGATTTCGTTGTATAGGCCTCGTGGGATCTCCGGCGATCGAAAATTTATCGTCCACGGTGAGCAATGCGTTAAAATATGCGAAAGAATTTCATACAGGATGCGAACAAAAGTCCGCTGTTACAGTGCGTTAGAAGATTTTCTTCCTTGTAGCTCTCAATATTCGGTGCCATAAATCCCAAAATTAAATATTGTGACTAATGGAGAGAAGCCCTAATGAAGGTATATCAATCGCTTCGAAGTTTTGGCTTGATTTTTACATTCTTGCGGACTGTAACTCTCGCTCAATGCGATACATACGTCACTTTAATCCCCTTCAGCACTATGCAGTATTATTCTATTACAAGTCCCATTTTTAAGGCGTTAAATGCATTGTATATATATATATATATATATATATATATATATATATATATATATATATATATATATGTATACTTAACTAATAAAACGTGTGTGGTATATCACCCCCGAGGTATATCGTATCATACTTCCCACCCTGTCTCATATTTCCGTGTGTCCCCCATCCACTTGTGCATTTTACATGGGAAACCTCGGGAATTATACCCGATTATTCAAATTGGCAAACGTTGGATGGAGGAGGAAAGGGACTTGTGTATAGGCGACACGGCTCTCGATTCAAATTTATGCAAAAACTCGTCGGTGAACAGCGAATCTCTTGCTCTCTCATTCTTTCTGTTCTTTGCCGTTATTAATATGAATTTATTTTGATGAAGCTGATGCTATGCAGTCGAACAAAAAGACCCTCGGGCAACATTACATAGCATATTATCGTTCTCCTAGAAATGAAGCGATCGTACGAAAAATTGTGATTTAAGATTGAAAAATAGCTGGCAGATCATGATGAATATGGTGCTCCACGTTCCTGCTTGAGGGCTGGATTATCGCTAGATTTTTTTTTTATTTTTATTAATTTTCTTGAGTATCTGTATAAGCTTTATATAGTGTCGGAAAAAATGAGAGTGCATCGATCATCCAAACGCAGACTCTCCTGTGTCCTAGTTGAATCGTGAATTTCTTACAAAATACTTGAATGGATAAGGACGTTGATATTTTTACTCGAAAAAAAGTACTCGATTCACTTGAAGTTGGATATTTTCAACAATTATAAAAAAAGTGTAATTGACTGATAATCTAAATTTGAAAAATAAATTATTTTCGTGCAATCATGACAATAAAAATAGGTTAAGGAAAAAAAAAATGTCTCGAATGATTGCTAATTGCCTGTTCCATCAACATAGCTCAGCATCGGGAACTTCCTGGCACTCCGTATTGTTTTTTCATGGTGACCGAGTAGACCAAAAGCCAAACAGAATTGCTTAGCATGTACAAAAAAATATTCATTTACTACCAGGCCTTAAATTACCACAGAAATAACAACAACCTTGTTGCTAATTAAAACTCATGTTTACAGTTACATGCAGTGCACAATAAATTAATGTATAAAAGTAAGCATTTCCTTTATAAAAAATAGCATAAAATTATTCTACTGCTCGAAAAAGGATCCCGGAAAAGCTTAGAAAATTGAAAAAAGGCTCAATAATTTATTCGTGCGTGAGTAATAAGTTAACATTAGAACTATCGTCGTATCCCCTCTGGATCCTCTTTATCCCCTAAGTGTTCATCGAAGTGTTTGGGAGTCGTGTCACGAACCCACGACGGACAATTTTGATCAATAGCATATCGTAAAGGCGGTTATGACTGCCTGTATCGGGGGATATCTGTGAGTAAACTGTCCATTGATAATTACATGATTTGCCACTTTTTACGTCAATATCACGTGTCACCGAATACATAAATTCCTGAAGACACCATCATCCCGACTACAGTTCAAATTATAAATTGCCATTATTGATGAAATACATGATTGTACTTGCAAATACTTTGAATTGTTTCACTCTTTTTGATTGGGCTGCGTTGGATTGTAAGCCCTCGTAGAAAATAAAATTAGTCATGAAAATAAGAAAAAATATCCGCATGCCTATATGAAGAGAGATGAACAATTAAAGTATTATGCATTAGTTTAATACGTTATAATTATGTACGTTCACCTAAGCTGATCGATAAAACTTCCAATATCGACCAACAAACAGAGTCATCTCGTAACACCTGTCTGTCACAAATCACGCCGTTATACCAGTGAACGAGTAATTGACAGATGCTTCATTATTTCGTATATTGTGTGTTTCAGAAAATGTCGAGACAAGCGGAAAAGTTGGCCACCGATGTGAAGAGCAGTGCGTAGGTAAGTACGAAAAAAAAAAAAAAAATACAGAAATAAATTACTCTAACGAGTATATACTGTTGGAAGATTATTAGAGTTCGCAGAATTTCACGCTATGAAGCATAGTTGACTTTCTGATACGGGTCAATGTACTTACCGTGTACATACGAGTGCACGTCGCACTGGACACTCTCGATAAAATGGTAGAACGATTGCATTGACGAAAAATTGCATAAATTCTACGGGCATGGGTTCGTTGAGGGGGGAGGTATGATATCAAGCATCGACAGTCGAATTCCGTATTCCAGATGGTCTCGCTGCTGGCCACCGTAGCGACGATGATGCGCGTGTTACAGTCTGCCTCCCTGACAATACTGTCCAAATGACGGTGGCCTCTCTATATACTTCTCTTTCGCTATGCACTACATGTACATGTATATATGAATGCGGATGTTCTATATTGCGATTGAGTGATTCTACTAATGTGCGTGCTACAGAACGTGGAAACCCTAACTACACCATAGGAAATGTCCTCCCTGACCATGTCCTAGCGATGGCTATGAACCATCGTTCAGGGAAAAGGTCTAACCGAATCCGGTCGAGCTAGACAGAGACTTGAGCATCATATATATATACATAGAACATTGATGGACTATTGGTTTTTCGCAGTTGACCCGTGCCCTCGTGCAAATACGATGCAGTAGCGGGGTTGCTAAACGGCTGTGAATGCGTATGGGGAGACATTAAAAGCAATGAGGAGTATCGCCTTTTTATGAACTGCGCTGTGTAGACGTGGCAACCTTTTGTTTTCTCAAAAACTGTAGACATGCACTAAAGCCACGCTTGCTCATGCAATTTTGAGGTTAGTCTTACTCACTGCTACTTACGAAGCAACATCAATGCGGAGAGCACAACGCATGCCGTCAACAGATCGAGCAGTGTGACCACCAATAAAAAAAATTCAGACTGCTGTGTTGTCGCGTTTAGCAGAGCATTTATAAAATAGTAAACCATTTGTTTAAGCGATGAATTAATCAGAAATCATTGGAAAAATCAAAATATTTGGAATTTTTCGATAATTATTGACAATAATTAGATGATCTGAACGTATTAATTACATTGAAAAATTGAGAAATTTTTTCGTGGGACAGTTGTATCAGTCACTAATAAAATCTCAGCCAAGCACACGCCAATATCGCATCGAATTTGATTTCAATTGTTATTAAAAGTGGAAAATTAATATTTCTAAGTGTTAATTTATTATTAGCTTAGCTATTTGCAATGCTAAACATTTATGACGTAATATATAGACTTAGAAATCCACGATTCACCCATTTTGGACTAATTCTTTGCCCGACGGTCCGTCCAGTAATACCTTAAGGCTTAATCAACAAAGTCTGATGCTAGCTGGAGTAAAGAACATACTTAAAGAACGTGAAATAACTAAATTAACGAATTACCAAGGCATTATTAGTTCTGAAGCGTTTGATGCGTTGCAATGAAAAATAAAATTTAGTACAAAAATATTTGAGGAGGCTACGGGTCGGTACAGTGCTGAGGACTGACCACATGGCGTCTGGACTACCGGTTGTGGGGAGTACAAGAGGCAGAAAAAAAAAGAGAGATGGCAGTGTGACGAGATCCCGAGTACTCAACGTTCACCGAACAGTTCTTCCTTTTCTTTGTACTATGTCAAAAGTTAGAGGGTCGATAGTTTTCAAGCTTCAATATATTACTTTAGGAAACGTCTTTATGGCACAGGTAGGTTTTTTGGCAGCTTTTTTAGTTCTTGTTAAAAACCGAATTTCCTACTCACCGAGGTTTAATTTTCATAGAACATATCCACAAATTTAGATCATCATATTATAATCGCCCAATCGCTGAAGCAGCCTCAGGTATATAGAATGCCAGTAAACTCTTATACGTTACAGTACATCGATACAGCCTTATTGCGATTAAATACATTTTAACCTCTGATTAGATTCATCATGACAGTTTTTGTTTTTCTCGGTGCATCGATTTTGCGATTCAAGCCCTTTCCAGTCATTCAAAAATTGCCAAGCATCGATACTCCGCCTGGCACCAAAAAAAAAACATCTACATAAAATAAATTGGGGAAATTTTTTAATTTTATCTATCACATTATTTTCCCTGCTAAAATCACTTCAAATCGGTGTAAGCATCCCAGATCAGTGGGAAAAACTGTCGTAGTTCGCAACCCTCGCTAGTCATCCCTGTACGAGTCGTGCATCAGTGTAGAGTTTGCTGCACGCAAATGAAGAATTGTCAGCCAAATGCGATTCGGGGGATGGGTTAGGCCGGTTGAACAAGCGAACGAGAGAGTGAGAGTGAGCGATAGAGAGCGCAAGTATATAGGGAGAGAACGAGGGTGCTCGAGAGGGACAGGATTTCGGGAAGGGGCATGAATGGAGCGTAATGCCGGGCCTGCCCTGATTGTTGCCCTCTCGCCTATCGGCACCCTGCAACCTTTCCACTGCTACCCTCTACCCTTGTCGCTCTTTCGAATTCATCGGAATTTCAGTACGAATTTCCGCCGGTGCCGACGTCACTTCCGCTGCAGAAGTAAGCATAACCTATCTTTTATTCAACGTAACTTCTCCGCATGAATGCGACATATCGTGTATTTATCGGGCAAAGAGAATTCGTTTTTTAAAGCTTGAAACGCGCATAGTTGAATCGCGATTAAAAATTAACAAAAAAAGAAGCTTCGGACTTAACGAAAGGATCTCTCGCATCAATGAACCGATCGCGTTTGACAGCGAACTTTCTGCAAATCAGACCAAAGCAGAGCATCTCGAAATATCCGATCATTAATCGCATGACCCAGATTGCAGACCGTTTGGAGTTTTTGTATCCAATCTCGGTGAGTTGAAATCGCGATAACTCCCGCTTTTAATTTCATTTTTATTTAGTTTTTGCTTTCTTGGCTGGGACATCGGCGAGGCTTTTCTTGAGGCTAAACCCATCACTGGCCATAAAAGCTACAGCGTATTCTCGCTGGCAATATTCTTGGTAACATTCCAGCGTTTTAAACAAAAGTCAAATTCTACCAACACTATGCGGTTTCATGATTTGATCCGTTACATTCTTCGTTCGCCAACGATCCCATGGTTTGGAGAATATGTAAATCGACAAAATTACGTCCCCGCATAACTTGATATTTGAAAAAAATTACAGAGCAAAACCCGATACAGCCCCAATGACCCAGATAGAATATCAGTGTCTTATATACAAGACGTATTTTTAACGTACTATAAAGGGTTCAATGAGCAGAAAATATCAAAATGAACTCAAGGCTTCAATTGTACACTTATACGATGATACATGAGACGTATTGTCAAGGTAATCTCTCCTACGTAGAACGATTTCATATTATATCCAAATACCCGAATTCTTTTATGGGAAACTTTAGCCACTTCAGCGATACCAAGTCTAGCGAAAAATATATCGTAAGATATCACTGACACTGATGGTTATATGCGCGGTCGTTGTGCGATTCCGGTGCGGTGCCTTGAGCTAAGAAGCATCCGCTACTCGGATGGGTGATTGCTTCAGGAGGTTCCTCTGTTTGATTGCGGGACAAGTCGTCCAAAGGGGGTCCCTATACGCTTCTACACAGGCAGGGCTTTAGTGGTGCCAACGTCAAATTCTCACTCATCTCGGCCAGTTAATTGATGTTCTTGAAATCAGAATTAGAACTGTAAGGTTTTGTTTCAACGCTATTCGATAGTAAATGGTATTGATAATAATGTATAAAAATTATAGCAATATAATCCTGTAAGTTTTCGGAATATTAACGTATATGTTGCAAAAAAAAAAGATCAAAATTCGCGTTTTCCGAGCTTCAACTCGTAACGCTGTTGGAGCTATTCAAGATAGAATAAATTGCACAAGCACAATTTTGTATAGAATTGAATTTTCTATGAAAAAAGTCAACGACAGCATACATGAAAAGTCAATAGCGGATGAGTGGGAGGTGTCCAAGGTGGCGCGACGAGGAAGTGTGATTTTTATGAAATCGCAGAATAGTAGACCCATTAGTTGTTAAATTACATATCACCACGTTAGTGTTGAAGTAAAAATACATACAAATTTATACGTCAACTGGACACAACCATAAAAATATTGCCGCCTAAAAAACATTATTTGTAACTAAATGCAAATAAAGCCATCTACATGAAATAGTTTTTTTTTTTAAATATTTTTACAACTTTGAACGCCTCCCACGCCTAAGTTATTAACTTTAGGTATATGCCATTGTGGACTTTTTTTATAGCGAATTTAGTTCTATTTTTACCTTGTCAAAATGTAGAGAGGGATAATAATGCACATTTTATGAATTATTATATATGCCATTTATGTACTATAAAAAGAAAATTAAAAAAAAACGTCAGAATTTTATTCCGAAAAAGAAGCCTAATTCGACAAGCTGAGTTCAGCAACATTGTCCGTCGCGTCTGAGATCGACAGCGTACGCTTCTTTTAAGTTTTTAATATTTTACATTTTTCAATATTTTACATTTAATTACTCAACAAAAATGCTCATAATTAAAATGAGCTTTGTACACGGTTTTATTGTGTATATAGCTAAGTCATACCATTTGTTGAAGGTGCTAGCATTTTAAGTTCGTGAATTACAGAACAATTGGAACGGGTTTTTTATGCATCACCATAAGAACGCATGTTAAATAATGTTTTTTTAAATATTTAATATCTCGACACCGAGGTTCCTAATCTCATTGAATCGTTGACCATGCATTTTGTGGATAAACACTGATAGGCTTTAAGCATTTCAAGTCGATTACTCGATATCATAACAGAGGAACACTCTTAACAGTGCACCGGCTGGTGCATCAAAATCAGTGAGCGAGAGGCCAGTTCTTCTGAGATCTTGGTGTAGACATGCACTTTAATGAGTCTATAGGGAAATGAGAAGAAAAATATATCGTCCGTGTATACCAGGACGAATTTTTCACAGTTTCCCCAAGTCCACGGCAAATGCGGTACGGTATAGCTAAGACGTCGGTGGACGCAACGAAAGTTAGTTTAGCTCAGCGAACTGCGGGTAGAGAGTGCTATAGAAGGATTCAATTAGGTACAGGGTAATACGTGAAAATTTGCAAGGGTATTCGACGAAAATCAGGAAATGAAAAAAATAAAAATAAAACAGAAATATATTTATACATGAATTGTAAGAGATCAGGTGATCGTTATCTTTCATGAGAATATCGATTCTTGTTACTTCTAGCCCCGGTCTCAAAATATATAGAGAATTTTCCTGGACGATAAATTATACACGCAACACCACGATTTTTAATCCTTAGTATAAAAGGACCAGGAGTATATATATAGTCTGCGAAAAAGCAGAATGATTCGACATTCAGTAAAAAAAAAAAAAAACTAAAAAAAAACCCTCGCTGGTTTCATAGCAGCAACGACTTTGAATCCGCAGGAAAGTCTGCTTGCACAGAGCAATGGAGTCCGTAAAATTCGTCCGGCTTAACGGGCGTTATCGTGTCGTGCAAAAAGCGTAACAATGAAATTTTTGCGTTTAAAAGACGAACAGGAGATACAAACGACCAGTTGTAGGCTACCGCAGCGAGTGCTAAGTGGATGTGAGGAAAAATCTAAAAAAAAAAAAATTTCGCACAATTTCTATGGTGGCAGTACGAAAAAAAAACCGCCCGCATGTACGACCGTATATGAATAAAACCGAAGTGGTTGCGATGTGTTTGAGGGAGATACGGGAAATCACCGAGCGAGAAAACGATGCGCCTCGGTAACTATCTACCATATTGTATCACCGTAGCGTCAGCGTTGCGCCATTGTTGTGTGTACTGCTGCCGGAGAAAGGGGTTGGAAAGGACAGAGCGTATGATAGGGAGGGAGAGAACGCGAAAAAGTGAGAATCCTGGTTAGCCGTTGAATTCATCCCTTCCGAAAAATACTCGCGTGGTTTTCGCGCTAGCCCCGTCCCATCAGCAATTGAAAACTCACACATATATAGCCACGAGTGTGCATACAACCCTCTCGTCTTTTCTCGTTTATCGTTTTTGCAGAATATTTCTCATTCTCTCTTGATATCCTTTTTTTTTCGCACCCTCTCTACACCTACTGCCTAACGCAAGCTACTAAAAAAAGGGTTTTTTTTTGTTCTTTTTTTTTTCGTCACGATAAGAAGATACGCGTGCATGAATGAAAGAACCGCAGATTGCGTAATTGTAACGATTGCGACACCACAGTGAGATTCGTTTCCATTGTCACAAGGGAAGAGAACGAGAACCGTGTATTTTCGCGGGGAATAAAAATGAAGAAAAGAAAGGGTTGCAGAGCAATAGGGAGAGAGAGAGAGAGAAAGAGAGAGAGAGAGAGAGAGGGAGGGTGAGAGAGAGAAATAGGGAGAGTATTACGAAAAGAAGACATAAGAAAGGGGTGAAAAGTCGAGGGTTTGAATAAAGTGGTGCGGAGAATTCAGTAGACTCAATCCCTTTTGTGCATACATCTTAAATAATAAAAACCGAAAAGGTAAATATAATTAGCTGGCGACCTAACTTGTTTGTAAGCCCAACCGACCAACCCTTCGTTCCGTCGCTTCTCCTTTTTTTCCAGCTGTAGCGTATAGCGAGCTCGGCAACAATCGTTATGGAGACTCTTGAAAAATTCTTTGAAAGAAAGTCACTGCGATGGTAAAAAGAGGTGGGGCGAACTGTGTGCGAGACCTGCAGGACTCCCTCGAGCCTCGTGTACAACGAAACGAATTAATCTTTAACTCCTAGGTCGTTGCTCAAGATGACTTCACCCAATTTAATCTGCACACAGAGTCATTGGTAACGTAACGCGTCGTATGTAGACTACGATTCGCGAGGTTAACTGGTTCGAGTAATCTCGTGGCATGTTTTTTTCCTTGTGGTAATACCGTACATTGATATATATATATATATACTCGACGAAAATTTTCAATGATAAATGCGAATAATTTGGACGAATTGAATGAGGCTGTATCCACGATCCAATTATTTTATAGATAAAATGGTTTTCTGGACAAGCTTAAGACGTGTTAGCGTAGTGACGTAAGTCCTGAAACTATGCTGACGTACATCAGCGTAAATTGTATCACTGCTGTATTCGCTGTGTGCGATATATCATCTGTTCCGGTGGACTGACAGTTTTTATTTTTTAAATCATTTTTTTTATGGAGAAAACGCGCAAGGGAAAATTAAACTCTTGCGTGCAATCGTGAAAAAAATGTATTTTACTCTGCAACTACGGAAATTAAATTTTATACGTTCCCAACAGCGAACTATAAAGCCGCGCAAAAAATTAAACTAAAAAATTTCGGAACCACATGAAGATTTCTACCGCGTAAATTCAAAGAGCATATATAATTTATCTATTGAGACGAATCATAATCAGAACGATCTGCAGATGTTCCCTTGGAAAAAAAAACTGCGCGAACAATCGTTATTCGGGTACTTGCCGAAGGTTCAATATAATAATTATTCATTTTATCCAAATTAAGTTAACCCTCTCATTGCTCTAAAATTCATCGTCGTCAACTTCACTTTCCCTTTAAACATTTGCGCAAACACTTTTTGTTTTTCAAATCTCCGTACTCGTACTTTACTTTGCATTGCCGTAAAAAGTATTTTCAATTTTTGCCAGGCATTTGCAAATTTTTCGACACGCAATATTATCATTTTGTAAATAATTTTTTTTCGCTTTTATTGTGAAACGGTAAATTTCCCGCGCATTAAACGGTTCAACGAACTACCCTTCAGGCAGGCTTCGAGTATGAGTACTCGAGAAGCCATGGTTCGCTCTTTTATGCCCATTACCAGAATATATAATATACGCATGAAACTTCGGTTCGTTTTACCCATAGGATATACCGGCTCGAGGACGCTGTACATTCACATGCTTCTACGATATAAGTACTTGCGGGCGGCCATTATGACATGTGTACACTCGCTCGTATACGTAATGCGAACATATGGGGTTTCTCTCTCTCTCTCTCTCTCTCTCTCTCTCTCTATCTCTCTCTCTCTCTCTCTCGTTCTATTCATTATTTCCAGGGTTGCAGTGAGTACGTCTAAAGCGGGGCAATATGGCAGACAAACGAAAAAACCTGTGACGAGGAGGGCACACGCACCTCGATATGTGTACACTCTGCATCGAAACCCTCACTTTCCACTTTCTCTCGTGTGCTGATAGACCCTTTCCTTAATCTACCAACAACCCCCTTAATATCCGTCCTCTCTCTCTCTCTCTCTCTCTCTCTCTCTCTCTCTCTCTCTCTCCTTCTCTCTCTCTCTCTCTTGACATTGCCATAGAGTACCTATACCAGTTCTGTACACAAGAACGAAAGGGCGAAGGGCGCGACTATGATGTACCAGCTTCAAGTATACATTCGAAGCTCCCTCCCGCCCTTTCAGCGTATATCGACTCCTGAAAATTAAATGGCAGTACCTCACGTCGATGTCGACGTGAAATGACGTCATATATGCCCTTCTAATTTTTCTTAACCAATATATGTATATATATTATGTACATAAACGTATATACATGCTTTACTTGTATGCAGATAAGTGTGTAATGCACGAGGCACTGTGGCCCACCGCGCTTCGCGGGTAATTGGCCCTCTTGATCGTCCCGGAGAGAGGACTCCACCAAGGAGAGCTGCACACGAATAACGGCAAGCTCCCAATGCCCTAGCGCTTTTCAATATTTTTTTTTTTTTTTTCGCTTCCACCCTTCAAGCATCACGCAGCAGCAGCAGCAGCAGCAGCAGCAGCACCAGGGGGTGGTTGCTACGATTTTTCCTTCGACCCCACACGTAAATTTTTCTACTCGTATCTCGTGCACTATGCTCGTGCGCTTTCGCATGCCAGAGCTCGTTCAGACGGTTTCTTTCTCCTTTTTTCCTCGTCTTTACTCCTTTTCATGCAGCATTCTTCATGCATACGCACATACACAGCGAGTCGAATGCGTGTGATCATATATTTTCGTTCGATCGAGCGATCGTTCACACGTGATTTTTTCTTCGCGTACTTTTTTCTCTCGAGTAGATTCTCTCTTTGAATGCGATAAGTGATGTGGTTGTGGAATTTGTATTACGCTTTATGGAATCGTCGGGTTTGACATGTTGACTGGAAAAAGTCGCGGGGGGAGTCTTCGTAACGAATCGGTGTAGCCCGGGTAGAAATTTTTATCCGGGCGCTGATATAGGGGCCAAGTTAATTTGCCTGGATGTTATTAAGGCCCATGTTCTCGGCTTGGGCCAATGTCGATTTGTCCAGATTTTTCCATTCAGCCCTATACGTGCCGTTAAACTTTTCGGCCACTTTTGGCCAAATAAAAAACGCGAGTCAAATTGGCACAATAAACATTTATAAATGAGGAATCGAAAATTATCGGCGAACGATTTTAAAACTGTTATTCCATTATTTTTGAAAATCCTGTGAATTATGAAAAAGAAAAGTAATTGTCCGGAATTGGAACCCGCTTTCTTTCAATCACCGAATTCAGCACTCTCGAACCTCAAATAATTATAAACAAAAAAAAATAAAAACTCCTTTTTTACGATTGCTTCCGGCTCTTTAATACGGCCCATTTTTAATTCTGGATACTCAAACAATTTTCCATGCGAGAGGTAAAAATACATAATAGAAAAATTTATTCATAATTTTGATTCTTATAGAATTGAATGTTTAACGAGACGTCTCGCTTGTTTTATATTCTTTCTAATCGGTGTAACTATCTCGTAGAATAATTCGCGAAATTCTTTAATTATAAGGTACTAGGTGGTTTTTCTTCAATATATTGATGCTTTTTGCTTCATTTCACTTCGCGCTTCTTCGACGAATTCTATAGAAAATACTATACATTTTTTTTTGTTTAATATAACTCAAGAAATTAATTTTTTCCATGGGCTTATATACGCGACGAGGTGGATCCTCTTACCGAATATACACTTTGAAACGATTCGACGCCGTTCGAGAGATTTGTTTTCATTTTATTTTTCGTTTTTGATCCTTACATCGCACAATTCATGAGAGGAGAGGCGGTTACAAGGAAATTTGGCCCGGTGAGAGGACGAGACGTTTCTCTCCCGCGGTGCCGACTCCCGGGTACATAAACGGTCCATAATTGGCAGAGGAACGGGGGTCGCTGCAGCGTTCTCGTCGCCGAGAAGGAAGCATCAGATGCGGCAGGCGAGGAGGATACAAAAACGATGGTCTCTCGTGACGAGGAGATCTGAAGAGAGAGAGAGAGAGAGAGAGAGAGAGAGAGAGAGAGAGAGAGACGGCTCTTGGGTTTGCCACTTGTTTGCCTTTCACCTCTCAGTTTCAAATTAGGGATGCTTTTCATTTGCCTGACATCTGCCCCGCCCCCGAACAGCTCCTGCGGTAGCTCGGTAGAGAGCGTGGCGAGAGAGAGCGAGAGAGAGCCCCGCGCCGAATTTCAAAGTGGTATGGACCCACGCGTGTTCATCGCGCCCGACTCCTCTCTCCGATATACCTCCCGTTTAATCTCTCTTTTTCGGAATCCACGTGGTCCGGACGTAATAGCAACGAGGGATATTAAGAATATATTTGAAACAAACATGTTACCTCTCGTATGATGTAAAAATCAAGTGATTTCTGCAGAGCCTTTTAAAAGATACGGTGATTCAACAGGGAAGAAGAGGTGTATATATATATATATATATATATACTGTGATTCGAAGGGTTGAAGTGGCGAAGAGCGGAGCTGAAAGTGATAGTAGCTCTCACAGCATCCCCTGATGGGGTCGATAGCTGCCAATGTGCGTGTTTGCGAGGTATGATTATGACGATATTTTGCAAAAACTATTAAAAAACAGCATTTTGCGTACGTTTCCCCCGAAGAACAAGAACAACTCTACCGGAAAACAATTCTCCCAGAGCAACTCTTGCAAATCATGCCTCTACCAAATGACAACTCTCCAAGAATAAGAGCCTCCGACAAAAACTCTACCGAATAAGAAGTCTCCCAATGGACAGCTCTCCGAAACGACAAGCCTACCGGAGAACGACTCTTCGGCTCACGAAGTGTATGCTGCGTACGAGAAATGTTTGCTTTGGATGCGCAGTACACATGCTTCGTGCACCGGGGAGATTGCCTCGTCAATACGGAGAGCTGTCTGCCTAGAGACTCATGATTTGATAAAGTTGCTCGAGGTGGCCTGTATCTCGGTAGAGATGTTGTCCGGTAAATATGTTCTCTTCACTTTAACCTGGTAGAGTTGTCAGAAGACAGGCTTGTCATTCGGTCGATTTGTCCCTGAAGGCCTTGTACTCCGAGAGAGTTGTTATTTGGTAGAGATGTAATTTTGGGAGAGTTGCCCCGGAAGAGCTGCTTTCTGGTAGAGTTGTTTTTCGTGAAAGTTGTTACCCGATAGCTGTTTTCGGATGGAGTTGTTTTCTGGATATTGATGTCTAGTAGAGTTACGAATGTGCCAAAAATACGATGAATGTATTAATAACCAATTATGTCCTGCATAATCATGCTTTTTTAATGGAACATTCTCGTAGAATTTTTGGACCTGCCGATATTATTTTTTAGGATCAGTTGCAAGTAGATGTTTATTATGGCTTGCGCGCCGACTGCTAAGTTTGAGGCAGTTTTTTTAAATTTTCTAATCTAAACACAACTGAAACTTAGTAAAATGTAGCTTCCTGTATCAACTCGGTCTTCTGCAAGCACCCGGTGCCCTCGTGCGAATGCAATGCATTAGGAAACACTGACTGCGGAAAATACTCCGGGAGTCGGAACAAATCAAATGGAAATGGGACAAGCAGGAAAGAATGGAAAAGACCTATTAAATTATATGATAAAAGCACTAATCGAAAAAATTTGTATATATGGATAAAAACGCCAATTAAGGACCTCGGATCATGCGTCACTACCTGAAATCGCTTTGTAACTCACACATTTTGTAGTCCATGTTGAAATACAAGTCCCCAAATGTTTTCAGATTTTTCCTTAGCTGCTGGTTGCTGTTCTATGGGGTATTTCACGACTTTTTTTCATTAATTTTTCTTGATAATTTTTTTCCAGTAAGAAAATTCCATGAAAATATGTTTTTTTAATGTAAAAAAAATGTGAAGTTTTAGAAAGAAATATTACTTTTTTTTTTGACGCCCCTGCAATGGTTAAAACTGATATTTAACTCCAAAAAGCCGATGTTCTTACGTTGGCCATTTTTTGAAAATTTTATCAATATTTTTTTTGCAAACGCTGAGAAACTTTTATGTAAAGTACTTCAAAAACACGGTCGGTTTTCTGTAAAAACTGTTGGAATATTAAAAAAATAAAAAACTAACAAAAAATTAATTTAATCATAATTTTCTATTGATCTCATTCAGTTTCAAAGAACAATCCGTTGACATTGCATTTGATACATCGAGATATCTCAAGAATGAATTTCTCTGAAATTTATCGTGAATAAACTTAAAAAAGTTTCGTTACAGAGAAATTTGACGAAGTGGACACTGATTTCACTGTCATGAAACCGGAATTTTTTGGAAGCAGTGAGAAATAATGTAAAGTTTGCGTGCCTTTCACTGTTCAAGACGAAATTTTGGTTTCAATCCTAAAGATTCCGCATTATCGGTGAGGTCAAAATGAATATTTATCAATGTCTTGCATGCCCACTGAAAAAAATCTTTTGGTGTCAGAATTTGAGCCTGTGTGCCCATTTTTAATGCAGCTTTTCTAATTAGGCGTTTCTAACTGACTGAGCCTGACAGATCGTCACAGGCTCCTTTGCCATGGGCAGTGGCAAAAAAAAAAATTTCACTCAGCTTCAATGTTAAAAACATCTTGATGATAGCATAAATTTATAAAAGCGTTTGTATTCTTGAATTGCTGTGGGGCTCTGTCCGAGAAGTAATAAATTTTTGATACACCATCAGCAATTTTTCTTTTCAAAAAGGCTATCAACTTTTATTGAAACAAGTTTAACAAGGTAAAATCATGCTTCAAACAATCCGTAATACCGGCAGACCTACAATGTCAAGAAAAGTTGATATATTTTATGTATTTATATTTTTTTCTAAAAGTTGACATTTTTTTTACATAAAAAAACATATTTTTATCGAATTTTCTTACCGGACAAAAAATCAAGAAAAATTGATAAATAAAAAAAAAAAGAACAAGAACGCCGTGTAATACCTCATACAATAGCAACCAGTATGAGCTTAGAAAAAATCTGAAAAAAATTTGAGGTCTTGTCTTTCAATATGAACTAAAAATTGTGTAAGTTACAAAGCGATTGCAGGTAGTGACGCATGATCTGTGGTCCTTAATTGGCGTTTTTGCTCATTTATATTATTTTCAAAAATATGCGTTAATTTTGTTATACTGATCACGACACAAAGCAGTGTCTCGATGTCGAGTAATTGTATAAAAAATTTTACCTTAACTCGGACTTCTATCATCCTCAACCAAATACCCGTCCGAGCCTCACTACCACATTATATAAAAGCTCAAGTTCCAAATTTTCATTGACGTAAACTTTGTGCCAATGAGCTTGAAGAAAAAAAAACAGCGTCTTCTCGGTCTCGATGGATATTGACGTATCTGACAATGAATCCAACCACGTCGTGATTCTCGAAGCTCTCTCGCAGTTCAGTCAGTATACTCTACGAGATGTCAGGTGCAATTATCCAGAACTTCCGTAAGCCGAAGAAGGCCAACTAACAGCAGCGGAACGTCCATTGTCTTTTTATATGGCGGTTCTCTCTCGTTCTCCTTTCACCTTGTGGTTCTTCTTTTTTACACTCTTGCCAATGACACCTATATATCGAGCTGAAGAGAAGAAAAAAAAAAAGACACGAACGGAAAGAAAAGCTCGCATTATCCTTTTCCCCGCTGTCTTAGGCGAGAGATCTTTGCGAGCCATTGGTAACGAAAGTGAACGAGTAACTTCACAGACATATCTACTGCCGTGTACGATGAGCTCCATAGAATATATTTTCCTCGTAACATTGTGTTATTTTCTGCTCTGCCATTTTCTTTGGTCGTCTTGATTTTCGCGCTAAGAATCTAGTGCGATTTCCCGGACAATCTGGTGGAGTATTCCTTGCAGAGGCTGAAGATGCGAGTAGAGATAAAAGTTTTGACAAGTGCACCTCTGCCGAGGCTATAGCTGGAAGACCAACACGAGCAATCCCCATGGCAGGTTGCAAGAAACGATAGGAAGCTCGAAATTTCTCGTTAGGGTGTGCGACAACAACGGCAGTGTGCGGTTTGTACGTACGTGAATTCGCCACGGAATTGTCAATTTTTGTTTGGAAAGAACGAGTGACAGGTCTATCGTGACTGAGCTACAAAGATTTATATAGTGAAATGAATTTTTCTGGATCGATCATCGGTGAAATGAACGAGATTTGTGCGAAGACACTAAAAAAAAAATGTTTAACAAAAAACGATTTGAGGAATAATTTAATTAACTCAGTAGTTATTTAATTGATATCGGTAATTCCACTAAATATCGACAAGCGTTTTTATCTCGATATCTCCAATTTGGCGGGAATGTTGTAAATCGTTACTGGCCCCTTACATACAGGAGTATGTGAATTTTGGCATATTTTTTTATAACACTCGCATCATAATTAACACTTCCATCACATTATGAAGTTCTCAAAAATACTCTTCAATAATAATTTCATGTCACGTGTTGAAGCCTCAAAGTTTTTTTTTATCAAGACGTATTCGTACGTATAAGATAGCTTTGGAAAAAAACTTGTAACCACAAATGTACCACGTTCAGTCGGGGAAAAGCGTGACATTGACAAGCTGCGTGTTTTTAATTTCGGAAAACGTCTTATACTAAACAGAGGTGTTTTCCCGAGTGAAGTAATGAAATTTCGACTTTACAGAAATATTTTTCAATCGACATCGTATAAAGTAAGAATTTCATTATTTGTGTACTTGCGTATAAATAGCAGTAAATAATTTTATTATGGGAACGTACCAATAAACAGTGGATTTGAGATCTTTTTCAATTGACAATATTATATCCCTCTATACTTTACCCACACAGCTGATTCGGTGGTAATTTATGAATGAAAGTTGCATTTTATTTTATAAAAAATTTTAATTCGTATTCTCATATAAAAATTAGCAATACTACGTGTTCGGTATAACAGAATCCGCTGAATTTTTCTGAATTTTGTTGTAATTTTTGGAGACCGCTTTTGACAAAGAATTCATAATTATCATAATTATAATTATATCAATCATAATTATATTAAAAAATACAGAGTTATGGGAATAAAAAAACAATAATTATATCCTAATGAAAGTAAAAAGTGGTGTATG